>NW_015148985.1:1245050-1371144 GCF_001465965.1 Polistes dominula
CCCGTTTCTATATACACCGAACCAAGACGCGTAGCTGCTTCGTCTCCATTTCGGAGGACAACGACAAGCTACACCGATGTTTCAGACGTCCGCCTCTAGATAATACATTCCTGTAGATACGTGTACACTCAACTCACCCCTTTCCTCTTAACCCTCCTCCTCCTTCTCCTTCTCCTCCTAATTCACCACTCATTGTCAGCTTCCATTATGTTTCCTCTAGTCCCTTGACTCGAGTCTATCGATGTTAGCTTATTATCTGACATTGTAATTGAGAATTGATAGAGAAAAGGCTATGATCTTTGATATCTACTAATTATTACTGGTCAATTGTAACATACTATGCAAAGAGATAGAGAGAGAGAAATAGAGGTTGATATTTAGCGGTTTAAAAAAATTTCAATGAAACGACATTTCCATTATGATTAACCGCAATCGAATGTAATTGTTTAGTTTGGAGCTATGTTAGGTGAACCGGTTTGGTATACGCATCGCTCTGTATAATTCAATTAGCATTCAAATATTTACTTCAATTGTGGTAACACCCTAACTATACTTCTCTATACTTTATATAGTATATACTATACTATCTATATTTAGTATATATGTGTGCACATATCTGTGTGTAAGATATATATATATATATATATATATATGCACCAATACACGAGTGAATAACGGATAAAGCGTGTAGCATAATCATTTGGAGCGATTACAGAAATTTGTGCTATGGATATGGTCGATGAAATTCATAGATGAGAGAGAGAGAGAGAGAGAGAGAGAGAGAGAGAGAAAGAGAGATAGATATGTTATTACGATGTATCCCTATATATATCGATCGATTCATCGATCGATCGATTGTACATCAACCCTGGACCATTCAGACGATCGGTTTTCTCTTGTTACCAAATTCTCATTGATTATGTCTAATAGCAATATTGATACAGATAGATATATATATATATATAAAAAAAAGGAAGAGAGAAAGATATTCCAATCGTAATGTTTCTCACAAAATTTGCTTCGTTAAGATAACAACATTTGCCAATAACAATACGAGCGTGATATTAGAAAGATTTTTATACACAATTGCAATATCAATCTCACCTTTCCCTATCTCGCTATTTATGATCACTTTTTTTATTTTTATCTTTCGCAAAATTATGTTATAACGCGAATGCAATTGTAATAATATTATAATAATAAAAGAGAAAAGAATCTTTTAATCACATCCCGAATATTATTCTATATGATAGTATTTGTTTTTTATTTTCACGAAATTGCTTTGTCAAGATTACGAAATGTTGCATTTAAACGCGAATGTGGTGATATTAGACAAATTCTTAATAGTTGAACATGGTTTCGTATGTTTATGTATTTCACTATAGAGAGAGAGAGAGAGAGAGAGAGATAAGATCAAAGGACCGAGTAAAGTACAACATCAGGTAGAAGAGCAATACCGTAACAGTCGTCGGTACTTTTTGCCAAGTTACAGTCTCTGCTCATCTCTCTCTCTCTCTTTTTCTCCCTTGTTAGCTCTCTCATCTGCTATCTCTGTTTTCTTCTTGTACATATATATATTCCTGAAACGTTGGCCGGTTCTTTCGAGTTCTTGAAGCCGGACTCATTCATTAAAGGGTCCTCTTATTTTCGGCAAGAGAAACCCGTCTCGGTCGTCAGACCTTGTCCAACCATCACTTCCCCCTTTTCTTTTTCTATCCAACGGTACAGCCCTTCACGGCAGGTAACTAGCAGGTTTCTTCTCCTCCTCTTCCTCAACTTCCTCATCTACAAATACTGCTCACTTTTCACTCGACACACAGAGACCCTTCCTCCTTCCTCCTCCTCCTCCTCCTCCTCCTCTTGCACCCACATCCCCCAACTCTTTTTCTTTTCTTATCCATCATGAAACTGTTTCGACTGCTTACACCACCCACCCTTCTTTTTCTTCCCTTTACTCTTTTCTGCCTTCTTTCGAGTTCGTCGTTTCTTTTCACTCTTCTTATCCTCTCGATTCTACATCCCCTCCCCCTATTCTACTTTCCCGCTCATTCCTTTTTCTTCTACTCGTAGTATACGCCGCCACCTTTGTCGTCTTTTCTTCCTCTCTTTCTTCGCAGGCGAAATCGATGCCAAAGAAAGAATGAAAAAAAGAAGGAAAGAAAAAAAGAAAAGAAAGATAACCATCCTCGTTTCGTTCCTATTCCTCGTCCCTCGATCTCCATTAGTATAATTGCCGAGTTACTCTACCCGCATCCTCCAAGGTAAAATCAAGGAAACGGAGGTACGCTTTCTCGAGGATGTTCCTGCCTCCGTTAGTTCCACTATGAGCCACTTATACGGATACCACCACCACCACCACTCCCTTCAGCTTTACGATTTTCTATTTATTGGAACGGGTCTACTACCCTTTTTCCTCATCATCACGAGACGATACTCTTATTCTTTTTATCTTTCTTTATTTCTAATGGGATGGTTCTTTAACTACTATGATATTATACCACTACTACTACTACCTATTGCTGCTGCTGCTACTGCTATTACTATTGCTTGCTACCTTTTATTTCAAATCATAAAATATCAGAAAAGCAAAGAAAAAGAGAACGAATGGATAGGAAGAACGATTTCAAATATTCCTTCTACTCGTGAAATAAAAGTAAAAAAAAAAAAAGAAATAGAAAAATAATAAGAAATAGGATCAAACAAATCATTCGTACGATCACATTTAATCGTAATCGATTGCTGACGAGAAACTTACCCTCGTTCCCATTATCGATAGATTTTCACGGAAAGTATTTTATTGAAAGAAAATTCCATAGGTCAAAGAAGGAATTATATCGAGTATGATAGGAGGAAGAAAAGAAAGTTTTGTCACCGGAAATAGCCGATGAGGTGAATCGGGTTGGTTGGAGAAATGAAATTCTGAGGAAAAGTCGATAGAACTATGGTGGTAGTGGTTAGTGGTGGTGGTTGGTGATACTATGGTGAAAATCTCTGAACAAATGTGAGTCCCTCTTCCACCTCCCCTCCCTCTCAAACAGTTAGTCCTCTTATGCGATAAAAGTTGTAGGAGTTTATCGCGTAGTAGACACGTAGGAAGAAGCATTCGAGCATAGTCTTCTATTCCATTGTCCAACATCTACAACGACGTATTCACCCAAATCGGCTACAAACGGTTTCTCGCTTTTTCGAACTTGCTTTCGAACTTGCTCCTCCTCATCCTCTTCTTCATCTTCCTCCTTCACCTCGCTTTTCTCCATAGCTTTGAACTCGTCATCGTACTTCCTTTTATCACTGAAATAGAGAGAGAGGAAGAGAGACTCTCTCATTGTTTACCTTTGACCTCAACCTGGGATATATTCCGGTGTATATTTGTGTGTGTGTGTGTGTATGGTGCTTTCGTGTTTTCTATCGATTCAGAAAACGTTAGTTATTTTTTCTTCCGTTCACCTTTTCCTGTACTTTTTCTTTTTTTTTTCTCTTTTACTTTTCTCTTTCGTCCACCTTTAACATCGAGAGAGGATCTTTCCCAAGGTAACGGAGAGATCCTTTGAGGATAAAGATCCATGAAAAGATTCGCTTCGGTAAGCTTTCTTCTCTCTCTCTCTTTCTCTTTCTTTCGTATTAGTAGTAGTAGAAGGGACAGAGATACGAACGGACTTTTTCAAAGAATAAAATCCCTTCTTCTTTTCCAAAGTTACGCTGTTTAGATCGATCAAAATCCTCGATTGGTTGCGTTCGATTCCAAAGAGTTAGCAAACAGAGTTCTTATTTCTTACTTCTTTTCTTCCATCTTATTCTAAGAGACTTTCTGCAAACTTTACGAATCTCTCTCTTTTATATACAATATATTATATATATATATATANTATATATATATATATATATATATATATATATATATATGTTTGCACGTATACAGCAGAAACATATAGACCTATTATATTATCTTCGTGTGTGAATTTTACTTTGGTATTACAAGCTTTGCGCTTGCTGACACAAGAAAATGATCCTACTACCTTTTGTTATTTTTTTATATTACTTTGAAGATTTATCAAGGATGAAGTAACAAGAGCCAATTAGAGATCATAGACTTTTCCAATTATAAATTCGTCCTTCCAAATCCAACCACCTTACACGTTCACCACACACACTAGTAGAGGATATTCTTTTTCTTTTAATCTTTGTCTACCTTTCGTTTCCCTTTGGATTATAATTAACCAATTTATGGTTATGCAGAGAAAGGATCGAGGAGTAAAGGACGAAAGGGAGTTTTGCCGATCTTCGTGATTTAGATTAAGGGTTGAGAACGCGTGCGTGCGAAAAAAGGGGAAAGGAAGGAAGAAAATAGTAGAATGCTTGAAATGGAGGACGCTCGAAGAACACCAAATTTTCTTTCTTTTTCATCCCCCTATTCCCTCTTTCCTCATCCATCCCTTTTTTTTTCTTTTATTTTCTCTTATCCTTCCCAGTCCTACTCGTAACCCATAATCGTGAAAACCTCGAGATTCTGTTCGAGAAGACAAAGGATCCTACCATGGGGATGATTCTAATCGAATATGATTATCCACCATCTTCATCAGCCTTATTATTACATTTTTTTTTAATTTTCTTTCAAGAGAAAATAGCTTAGCTAGATCTTAGTCTTTCTATTTGATATGCATTGTGCATCCATTATGAGTATTCTGTCTCTCTTTTAATTTGAAATTTAATGAGATTTCTATTTTTTTTTTTTTCAAACAATCCTGATGCAACGTCGTCACGTGTACAAATTTTTAATAGACGTTGAAACTCATTTTTATATCAAATGATTTATCGTGTTATCTCATTATTAGATTAAGAAGTAAACGATGATGTTTTAAACATATTTTTTTTAATCGTCTTACCAATATCGATAGATCTTGTTTGGTTACTTTAATTTTTTAGTATTCTTCTTCTTCAAATTTTTTTTTTATTATCCAAATAAAATTATTCATTTATCTTATCGGTTAAATTATTTTTTTAATATTCGCAAACATCATAAAATAAAATTGAAGTACGGAAACAGAAAAAAAACCACAGGCAAATTTAATAGATATATTAAACTTTATAGCGTGTACCGTTTTAGGCACACATGGTGTGGTAATGAGATTTAGTTAAAATACAGTTTGGCAGGAAACATATTAAATTTAAATTAAAAATTTGTTTTTACACTGTATCTCTCTCTCTCTCTTTCCTCTATTTCTTTTTAATACGTATCTATATTTCGTAAATATTTAAATATACACAAATATATATATAGTAAAGTTTCAAGATGAATGATGAAAATTGTATGATCATGAAAACTTAAACAGTGTTATAGAAGTTGTTTCTCGGTAAAAGACATAAATCACTTAAACGTTCTAGTATCGAAGCTTTTACAAGATACTTCGATGTAGGTATATGATAAGAGTGAAAGTGAGAAATTGAATTTTGTAAGCTTATTAATGGATCAAAAGTTACCTTAAACACAATTTCTTCGAAAATACTGAATAATAGAATTTATGGATGATACTTTTATTTGTAGAAAATCTTAACAAAAGTTTCACGCGTATAAATAAATAAATAAGCAAATAAATAAAAATAAAAATAAAAATAGTAGTAGTAGTAGTAGTATCTAAGATCGCAAGATATGAAACAAATACGAGTAATACGTATTCAACAGCTGTTTGAATGTGGATTTCCGTGGTGGCTCTTGCAACAGCAGAACGGTATCTTCGTTGTCGTCGTTGTTTTCGTTGTCGTCGTTGGCGTACTACTGCAACAACTATTTATTACCCTTCTTTCTCTTTCTCCATAGCAAACTACAGCCATCTTTCGGTACCCAGAGAGCTCGTGGCATGCATATAAACATGAAGTACGTGCGAGTACGACTGTAGATGGTCGCGTATGCATTGAAAGTTCCAACCGAAGCTGACTTTTTTTAAATATTTTATCGATTCCTTTTCCAAGGATGGCACTTCAAATCAAGTTTTATGACAATCTTATCGTTGTTCAATAAATACATATATATCTATATCTATACGCATATAAAGAAAGCTATAATTTTGCATATTATTTAAATAGATATACTTAGTAAAGATAAAAATAAAAAAAAACAAGATGATTCGATCAAGAATATCAAAATTGGACGAAAATATCAAATTTTCTAGGTGCAAGTTGGATATATCGAAGAGACATCGATGAAAATGGGTAGTTCTCGAGGTTAGACAGGTAAGTAGACAGGTATATAGGATAGATATAGTAGTAGGTACTAGCTGCTAACGCTCGTTGGGCGATGGGTAATATGGCTGACCGAGCAACTCTATACTCAAGGGTTGGTTCTACCAAGCGATATACATCGATCGGTTACCGAGACTTCCTATCGGTCATATTAAGTATCCTCTGACCAGAGTAGAACTAGTTACAGAAGCCAGCAAACCCCTGTTCCCCCCTCCTTAACCTTACCCTCCAATTTAAACCCAACCTAACTTCTATCCTACACCTTCCCCACCCCCACTCTAAGTCTTCTCTCGTTCGGGGTTCCTTTTGGATAGAAGCTCATTCTTCAAGGTGCAACTTATTTCCACGAGAGAACGATATCCTTAGCTATATATAAGCTGCTGTTTAAATCTTCACTCTGAATCGGTGTCTACCATCTGACGGGATAGAAACCCAAGAGCTATCTTCTCTCTCTATCTCTTTAACTTGATATCTATACATCTCCATCTTTATCTATCTCTATCTCTTGCTTTTCCACTTTGCTATGGACGCGGACGGATCTTGTTTAGATTGAAACAGAAACTGTTCTGTCCGCTGGCTATGGACAGTAAGGTTCTCTTAGGTTCCTCAAGGTAATCGTGTCGTCTTGCTTGGACATCTCAGACTTATCAATATCGGGTTATATTGGATGTAAGATAAACTTTACTATGTTAGACGATATACGATATGTTGCTACACGGTACATACGAAATATATCAACATAAATTTACTTGCAACAGGGTATCGTGTTTAACGCATAAATGATTATTATCTACGAACTAAGTGTAAAATTTAATCGAAAATGTTATAATATGTTCAAAGTGAAATTATTCTTTTTAAATGATACGAAATTATACTATTCGTATAAAGTAGAAAAGTAATTCTACTTTCTTTTCTTTTCTTTTCTTTTCTTTTTATCACATATTACTACGATTATTTTAATGAAAATATGACGAGCGTCGTTACACCAGACTGATAGCCGCCCATTAGACCACAATGTTCACGAACTTGCGGTGATGTTTCAACGTGCTGTTTTACCTTTGATTTAAATTGCGAACGTTTTCCGTGGTCACTTTCTACTCGTGAAAATCTCTCTCTTTAGCTACCAATCTGTTTCTTTCCACTTTGACCGATTTTCGTTTTCAGTTTGTTCGTTCTTGCTTACCCACGTATACACATGGATATATATATATATATATATATATATATATATATATATATATATATTTAATCGTGTTGTTAATTAATCTTGGCAAATAGTATCGTTTCAGATTTGTTCATTTCTCTTTTGTTTATATGTGAAAATAATCGGAATGATTTAAAGAAAAGAAAAGAAAAGAAAAAAGAACAAATTAAACAGTATCATGATATTTACGGAATATACGAACGTTAATCGATTCGAACGTCATCGTGATACTAAAGGACATGCATACGTCCCTTCGGTAATTAACTTTTAACATCGAGTCATAAATTAGTATCTCTCAACGTTCAAGCTCGTACGTAATTATGGCCTCGTACGGTAAACTGCAAAACATTTTCTGTAATTTGTAATCGATCAGTCGACGGCGGACTCTCGCGAAAACAATAATTGCGAACTACTCGTCTATAATATCCGGCTGCTGGTCGAATGTACGTATCTATCTATCTACTACATAGAAATAAATAAATATATATATAGCCATGTATATATGTATATATACATATATATTTATGTAGCATACCCTACGTATACACTAACCTCGCGCGCATTTGTAATTCGAACATCGAGCGTAGGATTACGAGCTACTTCGGTCAAAGTATCGTACGAAATTTGCATGTGAATCAGGTGTTTGTGTATGTTCATATATATATTGGTGTATATGTGATCTATACATGTATCCTATTCGATGTTGCTGTTGCTGCTGCTGCTGTTCATACGCTTCCCTAAATGTTACTCGATCGAATATAATCAATGCATCAAACATTGCACACGACCTCTACTTTTTATCTTTTTCTCTCTCTCTCTCTCTTCATTTAATTTTTTATCGATTAAAAGAATCAAATAAATTCAAATCAGATAAAATAGATACATTAAAAGGATTACTTTTGTTTGAATTTATACAAACGGTAGAATCAAGCTGAGCTTTTTCTCATCACTAACCTCCTCTCTTCCACCCTCTTTACACTTTTTTCTCTTTCTCTTTCTCTTTCTTTCCGAGATTTCTTGAATTAACGTTAACGAGGCGAAGGTCGGTGCCGTGGGAAAAGGCAAAGGAAACTCAAGGTAAAATACAAAGTTCGGCACTTTCGAGGACGTTTTTCTCCGAGTTTTCTTCTTCTTATTTCTCTTCGCGCTCGCGAACTCTACGCTTTTTCGTTTCTTCTTATACCTTTTCTTTTTTTTGTTTTTTCCTTTCTTTTTTACTCTTACTCTTACTCATACTCTTACTGCATCCTCTTTTTCTATTCCTACTTTTTTATTTTTTTGCCCTTCACTTTGTCTTATTTCTTTTTTTCTGCGTCGTCGTCGTCGTCGTCGTCATAGTCGTCGTTGCGACTCCGGAGAGGGTCCACGCAGACAATTCTATATCCTTCGACGAGTCTCAAGGGGAGAGAAAAGATTTCCGTCCGGTTTCCTCGTAAGAGAGAGAGAGAGAGAGAGAGAGAGAGAGAGAGAGAGAGAGAGAATAAGACTTACATACACACACAACCAGGAGAATGATATCTTCTCATTCCTGTTCTTTTTTCTTCTCTTTTTTTCTATCTTTCTTTATTTCTCTTACACGTCGCAAAAATTTTCTCTATATTTTTTCTTTTAATAGACACGAGGCGGGGAGGGGGGATATATAATAAATTTGTGTAAAACATCATTTCTCGTTCCCCTCATGATATTCTTGTTTGACTTCCATTATAGAAAAAAATCTTATAATCGTACAGAGAAACACGAATATACCAATTTACATCTTGAATCCTCTTAATTGCACGAGTTAAACGAGAAGAGTTTTTTTTCTTCTCGTGTTGTTATTCCCTGTTCGAAATACAACTTTCGTTACGTCTACTTTTACTAAAGGTAGGGTAGAAAAAAAAGAACTCGAGTATCTTTTCTCTCCCCACATAATTGTACGAAGAAAGAAACAATTTTGGACGTTTGGTTCTTGAATCTAAGACGAGAGAGAGAGAGAGAGAGAGAGAGAGAGAGAGAGAGAAGGGGAAAAGAAGTAGACAGAAATTTCCTGCCCTTTCAGTTTACTTCCGTAGGGTGGTCCCTTCGAGATATCTTCGTCTTGATATCAGACAGACCTGAGAGGAGTATACGAAAAAAAAGACTTTTCGAGTAATAACGAAAATGAGAAAGGAAACTACTCTACGAAAACTATTATGTTCTTTCGACTAATTTTATTTCCTCTCTGTCGAATATATTTTTCCAATTATTTATTATAATAATCATATTTAGAATTGTATACTATTAGAAATAAAAATTCAAATTTTTATTCTATTGGAAATTTAAAGGGATATTTTCATTTATCGTCTAACATATTAGAGAAGATTGACAAATTTAGAACCTAGCATAGAAACAATTTAGAAATAATAATTTTTGGTTGTTGATGTTCAAAACATGTCAATTTGTTGTTTTATATTATTTTGTTAATTTTTTTTTTGTTTTAGTGATGGGCATTTATGTAATTACAAATACACGTAAATAGCGTTTATGAATTACACGAACAAGATAGGAAAGTACAACGTGAAAGCGTATAACGTTGAAATTAGAGAGAATAGTAGATGATATCAAGGGAATACTGGATGATGCTAGTAGGAAGCGGCTATGAAAATTCGAACGATTTCGTCGCAACCAATGACACAACCGGATCGAGCTCTTCCGATTAATTTACATTGCACAACTCTCGTGCAAATAATATCCGAATGAGTAAACAATTCGCGTGAAATATTAATTATCGATTGCGTTCAAGCGCGAACGTATGGATAGCTCGGACTTCGGATGAGAATTTCGTTCCAAGGCTCGCAGAGAAAGAGAGAGAGAGAGAGAGAAAGAGAGAGAGAGAGAAAGAGAGAGAGAGAGAGAGAACAAAAAAATCAAATAAAACAAAAAGAGAGAGAGAGAGAGAGAAGGATAGAGAAAATGTATATGAAATTTTAATATGACTTTTATGGTCGTCCAAAATATATTCTATGCGTGACTATATAAGTGCATATAAATAAATATATATATATATATATATATATATATGTATTTTTATATTATATACATTCAAATAAACAATGTGTATATATATACATATATATGCGTGTACGTAGTTAACAAACACGTGTAGAGAATGTTTCGTACTCTCGCGCTGTTGAATTTGTTATTTGTAATTCAACACGTTTTGTATCTCGCATATTCTCGCTTTGCGGTTTAAAATCACGGTCAAATATATAATACCAAGAGTACTTGCAGTCTAGTTGAGAGTAGTACGGTGTGGGATTTAACGCGCGTTCGCATATTTTAATGCCGTTAATAAGCGTAGTAACAGTAGCAGTAGTAGTATTAGTAAAAGTAGTAGTAGTAATAGTAATCACTGAGAAAGAAGACTCTCGCATGAGCCTTTCTACATTTTCCCCCGATGTTATTTTTATTAAAATTTGTGCTGTGTGTGAACACAATCCGTTCAACGCATAAAGCATCAATGATAAGCAGTTACGAGTAGAAGCCTCTCGATGATAATCCTTTGATTTGTTACTTCGAAATCCATTATATGATGATACTAGTCTGGTCGAATCGTAAATAATTGAATCGTAAATGGATGAGAATCAAAGTAAAACTTTATCGAGTAATTTTCATGGTAAATTTATATATATATATATTATATTTATAATATAAAATGTATTCGATATTGAAGAAAATTAAGTATAATTAATGGAATAAAAATATAATTGAAAATAAAATATACAATAAAAAGAAAAGAATAAAATGATGATATTTAGTAGAGATTTGTATTATTTTTCTTTTCTTGTTAATTCTTTTTTAAATATTTTTAGTCATTATTTGTGCATTTAAAATATCAATAATAAATAAAGTGGTCGGTATTACACCGATAATTACGAAAAACTTTGCATATTTTAAATAGATGGCCAACGCTTATAATAAAATATCACAGAGTATCTTGTTTATAAATGTGTGTCCTCATTATAAATAATGATAAATTATTATTTATACTGACACAAATATTCACATATTGCGACTATAAATTTAAAAAAAAAATTACAATAAAATACCTGGTATAAAATATTTTTAAAAATATAGTTCAACTAAATGGAAAAAAAGAAGAAACAAAAAAAGGGGGTTGGTTAAGAGAAAAAATAAGATGAAGTGGTCCTTCTCGTCCAGCGGTAGAGAGGGTGAGGTAGGGAGGGGGTCGTCTCCTTATCGTAGAAAATTTCCGCGATATTTTATTACACGATAAAGTTTTGTGCGCGACCAAGCAAGATCTTCTTGTGGTCTCCTTAACTTAGAAAAGTTAAAACTCTTGTTAGTGGTCGAACAGAGACAGACGCGCGAGCAGCGTGAGTTTGTCCCCAAAAGCTCGCTAAGGACGGAAAATTTTCTCTTGGTAGGTTGAGGTAGTAAAGAGGGGAAGAGGGTTTGGTGTGGTGTACCTATGAAGAAGTCGTGCGGTTACAAGTTTTTCCAAGACGGTGGTAACTTGCAGAGCTTTCGTCTTTCCTTTTCTTTTCCTTTCCTTTTATATAGATATATATATTTCTTTCTTTCTAATTTTATTTTTTTGTTCGTTACTTTCATCTTTTTTTTTTTTATTTCTACCTTAACCTTTTACCTTTTACTCCTGCGTGCTTCTTCCTTGCTTAATTCCCAGGAAAACCGGATTTTCCACTCGATTGGAGACGCCTTCAACGTATGAGAATGCAGAGACATTCTACCCTACCTACCCCTACCTATCTACCCTACCTACCCCCTACCTAACTACCCCAGTAGCATTCACCTTCTGTTTTCTTTCCTTTCTCTTTATCTCTCTATTCTCTTTCTTATTCTTTTTGTTTTTATTCCATCACTTCTTTTTCTTCTTCTTCTTCTTCTTAGCTAACAGAAGGAAACTTGGTTTGGGGAGAGCTTTTGTCGAGGGAATTTCATATTTATTTCCGTCCCCGCTTGTTGCCGACGTGCACTGGGAACTCACGCGCGAAAAGAAATGCGAGAAACGAGACCCAGTGATCGTAGAAAAATAAGAATTTAGTGAGAAGAAGAAGAAGAAGAAGGATAAGCACAAGACTAACACAAAAACAAGTCACATGTACATAAATATACGTTTGTGTGTGGGTGTAGGAAAGGAGAAGGGAGAGGAGAAGGAGACCTTTTGTTTCTGAATGTTCCCTTTAGTGTTTCCTACGAGAGAAACAACTCCTCCGTCAATCTTTCTGCGGGAAGATTAGAACTATGTCGTGAGAAAGAAAAAGAAAGATAGAGAATAAGGGGAGTATGGTAGTGAGAAAGAGAGAGAGAGAGAAGATAGAAGGAACGTGTCTTTACGGGCGGAAATAAAGGAGACGAATTGCCCTTCCTGCTAGGGAAGCTTCCGTCCGGTCGATTTCCTCTGATTCGCAGCGACTGTGACGGCCTTCTAAGGAAGAAACGAGATTTATATCGGCTTCATTATTCTACTGGCGCCTCTCTCTCTCTCTCTCTTTTTCTCTCTTTCTTTTTCTTTTTCTTAGACGACGTTTCTTCTCGTTCGATCTTCATGAATTTTATAAATACCAACAACCCCTCTCTTTCTCTCTCTTTCTTTTCTTCTAGTTTTAGACTACGAGATAGAGGAAAAATAACTCTTGGTTTTGGTTGGCACAACCATCGATCCTTGATGCATCTCTCTCTCTCTCTCTCTCTCTCTCTCTCTCTCTCTCTCTCTTTCTAAACGCAAATTTTTTGTTTAATTTTCTTTTTTTTTGTCGGTACTACTATTTTACGTTGGTAGTTTTGGATTTTTGGCAAACGTAAGAGAAAGGAGAAGAATTTGGATTGAATAAGATGAGATAAAATTTACTTACGATTGGATTTAAATAATTGAATAAAAAATTTTATTTTTTTTTTCAAAGAGATTCGATTCCAACAAAAAAAAAAAAAAAAAAAAAACAAAGGAATCTTTTCAAAATTAATTTTTTACTTGTTTTCTTTTTTTTTTCTTTCATCGTTTCTATTAAATACTTTTGAGAGATTAATTTTATTATCGTTTTTGAAAATTACAATTATATTTCTTTAATAATATGAAATGTTCTATTGCAATCAAATTTATATCAATTTAAAAGTTTAATATAACGTTAAAGTAAAAAAGGTTTCAGCTTATAAGAATTTTCAAGCTTTGTATTAAAGGCAAATATAAAATATTATAAATTTACAATGGAAACGTGTATTCCTCCTACGATTTCACTCTATTATAAAAAATTTAATACTAATATAATAAACGATATTAATAAAAATAAAAAGAAAGAACCACGGAGGAGATAAATATCACTATCCATTTAAGTAAATATTTTTTTTTCTTTAATATCAATTAGATTTAAAATTACATGATATAATTTAATATAAAAGAGAAAGAAAAAGCTCGGAGAATTAAGAAAAAATATTTGATATGATACAATCCTAGTAGCACAAAATATTGAAAAATACTGAATACAAGTGTATTTAATATTAAATTTAATAATTTATTATAATTAAATTTAATTAATTAAATTTAAATATTAAAAAGAGCTTTAATGTCTTTTTAATATCAAATACACATGCATTCAATATTTTTCAATATTTTGTGCTACTAGGGAAGATGTTAAAAGTTATCGATAAAATTAATGACAATTTCAATAAAAAAGGAATTAAGAAAAAAAAAAATACGAAGAGAAAAGGTAAAGAGAAAAATAAAAATAAAAATAATACGAAAATTCACGTTACTTCCAAATGATTAATGCAACAACTATGGCAATATCGAGAGTAGAAAATTGATATCGCTTTGGTGAATTGTTTTACATTCTACGAAGTAAAACGTGAGCTTAGGTCAAATCTGGTCTTAAAGTAGTAGTAGATAGGTAAATACGTTCGGTAACGTGAAAATAAACGAAGCTTGAATGAAATAAGAAAGAAAAAAGAAAAGATTTGCTTGAGAGAGGATGATGAAGAAATAAAAAGAAAAAGAATAGAAAGAGAGAGAGAGAGAGAGGAAGAGAAAGATGAGGAAGAGGAGGAGAAAAACGGTCATTAGAATTCCCAAAGGATGGAAAGAGGGAGAAGAAAGAAGGTAGAAAAAGGTGGATAGAGGGGGGAGGGAAGGAGGGAGGGAAGGAGGGAGGGAAGGAGGGAGGGAAGGAGGGAGAGTAGGAGGGTAAGCTCTTATACGACCTACGAACTCGAGGCACTTTAATCTTCGACTCTCGACAACTTAACCTTGCGTTAAAGGGCTCTGCATTCGCTCGTACCTTCGTTCGTTCGTTGGTTAGAAAGAAAACGAGAAAGAAAGAAAAAAGGATAGCCAAGGTGGGCTATCTAATTTCTTAAGAGTCAAATCTTAGGTACTCCGTCATCGAGACTTTTCACTCACTCTCTTTCTCTCATGTATTATTATTATTTTTTTTTCTAATATTATATTATCTTTTTCTTTCTTATCTTTAATCAAAGATTATGCACGGTCTTTCTTTATTGGCCCAAAAGGCGACTTTGCTATGAATAATGTAATTTTATGACGTAAAGAATAACACTGTTATTAATAATATAACTAAGAATTATAATACTCATTTATTATTTTTATTATTATTATTATCATTATCGTTCTGTCATTTTTTTTTGAATTTGTGCTTTTTTTTTTTAAAAGATACGCGTGGTGCAAGAGAAGGATATTTTTTTTTGAATTATTAAAGAAACATTTGAAACGCATCGTTCGAGAATGAAAGAAAGAAATAAAAGGAGAGAGAAAGAGAGAGAGAGGGATCGGAGAGTGATAGGGAAAGGTAGAAGGGCAGGGGGATTAAGGGAAGACTTCAAACAACTTCGATCCGACGTTCGTCTCGTAACAGCGACTACCACTACACTCAATAATTTATTAAAAGATGAGAAGGATGATGAGAAGACGTAATTACGGGGGAGAAAATCTCCAATTAAGACGTCCTTTAGACCGCATGGTCTTTGGAAAACAGTGCTTCAAATTCTCTCTCTCTCTCTCTCTTTCTCTTTTTTTCTCTCTTTATCTTTCTCTTATCCTTCTTCTCCTCCCCTTCCCCCCATTTCCTTTCCCACCACTCTTCTTCTTTTTTCGTTTTCTTCTTCTTCTTCTTCGTTTTCTTATTCTTCTACTTCTTCCTATCCGATCATCGAGAAAACTGGAACGAGGTCTGAGTGCTTACCGAGCTTGAAATATCAGTTAACGAGTCTATGAAGTATCTCGACTAAGAGATAATGGAATTACGAAAGACGTTTGGCTTCCGGCAAGTATGAAATAGAAGAAAATATGCGACGTAGTTCGTCGTTGTCTGTGTCTATTCCCTAAATAAAACTTACTCGATATCTCTTTTTTATTTTTATATCTAATCCCTCTTTTTATATTTATATGTTTTTTTATTCCTTTCTTTTTTAACAAATGATTCTTATGTTGTATATCCATCAAAACTTGTCTTTCATTACAATTCGTTTCTTTATTACCTCATCTTTCTTTGCACTTTCTAATTACAAACATCAGTTGGAAAATATTGTTCCTTTTTTCTTTTTTTAATGGAATGTTAATGTTTTATTAAAAATAAAATAAGGTTAATTATCTTTGTTTTTCTTTTTATATATGATCTTTAAATATAAATAATTTCGATGAATAATTATCAGTAACACCTCTTTAGTTTAATGCACACGTTCTTTTAATAAATATCTAATTGTAAAAAAAATTACAAAATTGTTGTATTACGTTGCCAACTAATTGGCACGAAATAAAACATCCGAGGAATGTAAGAGATAATTATTTTATCTGTGTGTGTACGTGTATGTGTCTGTATAATCTTTTTATGCATGCAATAAATGTTTTGAATAAATTAAATGTAACTTATATGTAAATTTAATAGGCGTGACCGAGTGTACGTAGAATATAGTAATAAAAAAGAAAAAAAAAAAAAGAAAAGACAAGCATATAAAGTTCTCGAATCTTAAGAAGAAAAAAAATCTAAAGAAAAGGTCAAGATTTTCTTTCCTGTAAAGAAAGTATTCGAGAAAAGCTTTTTCGTAAGGTAAGGTCTCGCGTATAAAAAAGGTCCTATTCGTCTTAGTAAAAAGGGTCAAAAGAACATTATAAATATAAACACGAATGTGAAATTGTAATAGAGTGGCCAGGAGGCTCGCGAAAAATTCAAGGGGTTGTTGGTTGGTTGGTTGGTCGGTTTTGGTTGGTCGGACGGCTTTTGTGTATTATATTTTTTTTCCTCTATGGAAAACCAACAACTAAGGTAAAAAAAAAAAATGAACGTGTACGTGTCTTTTGAGTGAATGTGTGTATGAACCAAAGGAATGGTAGAAAGAAAAAAAACATTTATAATATAAGAAGAAAAAAAAAAAAGATAAAAAGGGAACACACGAAAAGGTAAGGAAAAGTACACAAAGATGAAAATCGAAAAGATCGACGAAAACTGGCCGAAATGGAGCATGAAATCATAAAACCATTTCGTGGTAAGTCCATGGAAAATGGTCGTATGTCTGACCGATGAAAAGTAGTAACAGCAGTAGTAGTAGTAGTAGTAGTAGTAGTAGTAGTGTCAGTAATAGTTCAGACAGAAGAATAAAAAGAAAAATGAAGAAGAAGAGGAAAAAGGGGAAATAAGTTCAACAAAGAATGGTATGAGAATGGTAGAATAAGGGAAAAGAAATGAAGGGATAGGTCGGTGGTAGGTTAGTACCCCTTCGATAGAGAAAAATTGCACAACTCTTCAATAAAGGATTGGTCATGTTCTTTTTTTCAAAAGGTACTACTAGTAGCTTTTCTTAAAAGTTCTAAAAGACTTCTAGTCAAACGATTACGTTCTTATATTTCTCTCTCTCTCTCTTTCTTTTCTTTTCATTCATACTTTTGTTCGTCAAACATCTTGCTTTTACGTATACTTTTAACCAAGGCTGAAGCTTAAGGGTATATACCGTTCATAAGAGTAGTTTGTATATTACAGTATGTGATATGAAAAAAAAATAATCCTCCTTCAGGTCATAGTAGATCTTTCAGTGTTATTGTTAATTAAAAAATTGGAGATAAATTTTGTTAATATTTTTTGATATTTCTATAGCATATTATACAACAATTTAGTTTGTTATTTATAACTTTAATTTGAGAATAAAAATATTTATTTAGAAAGATGTGAGATGTGCATGGAAAAAGAATGAGTTGTAAGAAATGAAGAAAGAGGGAGAGAGACAGACAGACATAAAAAAAGAGGATGTAAAAAAAGAACGATGGAGAGAGAGAGAGAGAGAGAGAGAGAGAGAGAGAGAGAGAGAGAGAGAGAGTAACGGTGGATGCCTTAAGGGTTAGAAATTCTCTCAAAGTCCGCGAGAAAGTTAGATTGCTGAAATAGTTGCGCTGCCGTTCTTATCTCTGTCCTGGATGGTCCCGGAGTGGTGGAACAAAAAATAAAAAAAAAACCAACGAAAGAAAGAGAAAAAGACAAGAAAAAGAGGGGGAAAGTTTGAGAAAGAGAAGAGAAAAGAGAAAGAGAAAAGTTAAAGAGTAATAAAATGAGAAAGAAAAAGAAAGTAAAAGACAGAGAAAGAGAGAGAGAGAGAGAGAGAGACTCGGGTGAAAATTCACAGTTAATTTATGTGCCAATTAATTGCTAATTAAGGCACCGCTTTTTCAGCCGAATTAAATTCCATGCCAGGGGATCATCCTTCTTTCTCTTTCTCTCTCTTTTTTCTCCTTTCTTCTCGTTGTTTCCATGCTATCGTACTGATTCACCTTCCTCACGTTTCAAATAAGTTGACTCTTCCTATCTTTTTTCTTTTTCTTTCTTACGACTAGCTCGTTCACGAATAACTTGTTCGTGTATGACGTTCCTCTTCTTCTACACACCAATACATACATACATACACACACACAAAATTTCTCTTTCTCTTTTTCTTTAGCAGTTGGAAACTTTTGCTTTCGCTTTTTCATCCCGGATTAGCCTTTAATCGGCGAAGGGTTTCAGCCCGGTTTCGCGTAAAGATATATAAACCTTCTCTCTCTTGTGTACTTGGACATTTCTTTGCAGTTCACCGTTGCTCAGGGTTCTCTCTTCTTGTTAATCCTGCCCCTTTTCGTCGCCCTTTTTCACTTCCAACGTAGAATCTATATATAGTTGGAACTACCGAATCTCAAACAAGGAATACTTCTTCATATTTTTTTTTTCTTCTTCTTCTTCTACTTTCGCTATTACTTTTTTTCCAAGTTCCTTTCCGAACGATTTCATTTCACGTTCTTACAACGAGTCTTTGGAGACTCTCTATGCTATCAGTAATCGTTCGCAAAGCTTTAAGAGCTTGCTATCCTCTTCTTCTACTTTTTTTTCTTTTTGATTCCCCCATTCCATGAAGAAGAAACTAACAAACATAGTTTTTACGAAATCTGAGTAGAGAGTATATCAAATTATTTCTTTCCTATCATTTATCAGTTGGACTATAATATTTTTTCTTAATTTTCTATATAAACAGAACCTTAGATAAGAGTATAGAAGAGATAGTATTTTCTTCTATGATAAAATAGACTAAAAGGGATCCTATTGAAAGGAGAAGACGAGAGTATCGCTTTTTACAAGGATTCCAAAGGTAAAGACACCTATTATCCTTACAGTCAAGTTAATTATATACTGAAAACCTATACAGGTACTCAGAGAAAGGGAGAGAGAGTTGGGATATTCTCGTTTGACCGTCCTAAAATGTTACTTTCCGTCTTTCTCCAATTTCAAGGTCCGAAACTGTTTCAATTGGTTTCCCTTTCTCTCTTTCTCTCTCTGTTAATGTTTCTGTTTCTCTTCGTCTCTCTAGGGCTTCACGTGAAGCCTTTAATTTTCGTCCTCGAAAGTTTTCTTGAGTTTCGAAACTTAGATGAAATAGTCCCTTACTCGATGGTACTTTCGTATCTATCTACCTACCTACGTACCTTCGTACCTTCGTATCTTCGTAACTATCTATCTATCTATCCATCCATCTGTGTCTAGGTTTTAACTGTTACCTTTCGTTCGATCAAACAACGAAACGATGTGAAAAAGGTGTAGAGACACGAGCTAGAGGATACAGAATGGTGTTTTCCAACATAGCCGGAGGAAAAATCGAAGAACAAACAAAGAACGTAGAAATAAGAGGAAAACAGCTGGCGCGTGAAACAATGTGCAGAGGTGTCCCCCGGTATACTTTTTGAAAAGAGAAAAATAGATACAAAAAGATAGAAAAAGAAAGAGAAAGAGAAAGAGAAAGAGAAAGAGAAAGAGAAAGAGCGAATGAGAAAAAGAGAGAGAGAGAGATAGAAAAATCCCGTTCGTACTCTTTTTTACTCGAGTGGTGTAAATATTGTCCTCTCTTCGTGTTCCGTAACCCACACAATGCTAAAACATACACACGCACACATACACCTTTGCAAGTTTACCTTTCGGTAACGGTGCTAAGCCGCGCGACTATACACCCTACCTTTGCATTTTTCACTCGGCGAGTACCTTTATTCGTGATTAAGCATGCGCACTGTATAATTCGAGAAAGTATCTCTCTCTACGTATATAGTCTCCCTCCTTTACTCCCACCCACCCTACTTTCCACCCTTCTCTTTTCTTCCTTCGTTGTTTCTTTTTTTCTTTTCTTTTTGTATTTATTTGCTTTTTTTATGTTGCATTTTCAGAATATCATAGAAATTTTTGTTGAAAAATGTTGTTTTTATCCTTTAACTTTGATATTACATAAATGTGCCGCT
Organism: Polistes dominula; assembly: GCF_001465965.1. The sequence goes on from NW_015148985.1 coordinate 1,265,240, forward strand.
AATTATGACAGTGGACATAGTAAAGAACGAGAAAAAAAATAGTAAAATTGAAGAGCCATTCTTTTATTTATTTGTCTTTGATTTTGTTTTTTCCTCTTATTCGATATTTCACAAAATTTCTCTTTCTATTTTTTTCTTTTCTATTACAACAAAATGATTTTCTTTTTTATGTAATTAATTATACAATTATTAATATCGTAAGATAAATCATAAAATAAATTAATAATTGATACAAATCATCTTATTATAATTATCGTCACAAATGTAATTTCTGTCGTGAGATTATTACAAGAAAAAAAAAATATATAGAACCAAATAGTTGAACTATCCGTGAATACTTTTGGTGAGAAATAGTTCTGGTCTCCTAGAATTGGTGAAAAACACGTAAGCGAAAAGTCCTCTTAGTCCTCGTGAAAATTTCATTTGGTCTTCGTCGAAAGTTGAAATTAGGGTAGGTAAAAGATAGGGTAATGGTTAAAGAGAGAGAGAGAGAGAGTAGAAGTATATGGATATATATAGTCTCGATGTCGAAGGATATTCGAAGAAGTTCAATTTATCTCGGGACTTTGATATATTCATGAATGCTGATCGACCGCGAACTTTGCCTTTTATCCAATATATACCTATCCATACAACCCCCTCCTACTCCTCCCCCTCTCTCTACACTTACATAGATAACAAACAAAATATATATATATATTTTTCAGGAAAGTGATTTCGCGCGAGTAAAAAAAAAAAGGAGGAATAGAACTTTTCTCACTAAATAAATCCGTCCAATGAAATTCGACTTCTCCTATCTCTTTCCACCTTCCCCATCCTACTCCCCACTCCCTCGTTCTATTGATAAGTAAAAGAAATGGAGTTCTTATAGCGAATGGTAAAAATATTAAGAATAAGTATTGGGATCGTTGAAAAAGAAAAAAGAAAAAGAAGTTCTGTTTGAAATCTTTCAATGTTTCGATCGATAAAAAAAAAAAAAAAATAATATAAAAGAATAAAAAAGTAAAAAAAAAAAGAAGAAGAAAAGATGGATGTGGATAAGAAAATAGTTAAAAGTGATTAGTCGAAAAATAATAGAAGCAACGAAGGAGAGAACGCTGAATCGACGTTTTTTTTTTTTACTACTGATGAAAAGCAAAAAAAAAAAGAAAATAAAAAAAAATAATAGAAAGGAAAGAATCTTACATTAGAAATGGAAAAAAGAAAAAAAGGTTTATCCTATATATATATAACCTTGTTCTCTTTATCTAAAAGTTTTCTGTGCTCGAAAGAAAGAAAGAAAGGAATAAAGAAAAAAAACTTTTCATCGCGCTATCGCATCTTCGTCCAAGCTCAGCGAATTTTCACTTCGGTGAAGAGGGCAATCGGTATTTCGAGGAATCCTTTAACCATAACGTTATCCGATCTCAACCATGGCTATCCCCCTTCCCCCTTTCCACTCCTAACTTCTTTTCAAAGTAGCATCAACCGATGCAACGATTCCGTGAATCCCGAAAATGTGACTTGCCTAATAATATCGCAATGAACATCGTCGAACTTTCTTTCAATCTTTTTCCATTTTTTAAAATTATTTTTTATTCTTTTAACTTGTTCTTTTATCTAAAATAATACGCAAATTCTTGATGAAAATATCTTAAAGAATTAAGAGAAAATTCGTGGTTAAATTTGGAAACCGGGTATATTTTACTCCGCCTATCTTTTTCGAAGGAATTTCTAGAAAATAATCTACATTTTGTGGTCTTAGTAGAAAAAAAAAAAAAAAAAAAANAAAAAAAATATAAAAGAAGAAAAAAAAAGAAGAAAAAGAAAGAAAGAAAGCATACGAATCGTAACGATCTCCTCGGTGGTTACCATGGGGTTGTGCTCGCTTTATCCTTCATGACTTCTCGCGTGCACGCGTTTATAGGAAGTAGAAACGGTCGAGATAAACTTGCTACGATAACAAGAGTAGGAGGTAAGAGAGAAAAAGAGAGAGTAAAAAAAGAGTAAAAGGAGGAGGGAATGAGGAAGAGAAGGAGGAGGAGGAGGAGAGAGGGGCATCGTGGGATAACCGTGGCCTCTTTCGCGTACCGGCAAATGGTTTTCAGATTTTTACAGGCAAAAGCGTAACGTTGGAATGAAAAGAAATTCAAAAGAGTAGAAAAAAGAAACAGAAACAGAAAGAGAAGGAGAGAGAGAGAGAGAGAGAGAGAGAGGAGAAAGGAGAGAGGAGAGGTTGGTGGTTGTGGGAGGAAAAAAAAAGTTCGCTCTTGGAAAAAGATTCCATGAAAATTCTGCACCGACGTTTCCCGTAATGACCGCTGATTCTTATTTCTCTGTCGTTTCTACCAACGACTCGTGTAACTTGTGCTTTGCGTATAAGCCCTACCTATTTTTTTTTATATATCTCGAAGAAGGGGACGTCTCTCTAGAGAGAAAGAGAAAAAAAAATATAGAGAAAAGGGGGTGAAAGGGAAGGGGGTGTATTCGAATAACAGCTTGGTACTGCCTTGACCGATTAATTTACTTGAAACTACTTTGGTGTCTTAGTGGTTAATGCTACTACTGTAAAATTCGTACGTTTTAAAAGAAACGTAATGTGATATTGTAAGACGATGGATAAAAGTTAGATGAACGTTTATAGAAGTTAATTATTATGCGAATAGAAGAACATTTTTTGATTATAATTAATATTTTGTTTTTATGGTAGTTAGTTCGTTGTATTCGTAAATATTAAAATATAAAAATATTTTTAAATGCGATTATATTTCAGACAAAAATTAAAAATATCTTTACGATAAATAACGAGAAGAAGGAATTTATGTTAATTTGATTGATATTAAAGCATGGAATATTATTATGGAAATATGGTAATTATTATTTCCTTGATGATTATTTCAAATTATTCGATAAACCTTTTTACGTTTTATTTCAGATATCAAATTTTTACGAATGAACGAACAAACGAACGAACGTAAAATTGTTGTGGAAAATAGAACGTAGGAAGAATTGTAGAAGAGTCACAGGTTATCTCGAAACTACGAAAAGATAAAATCTTCCACGTTATCGTGATCAAAATACGCGGACCCCTATATATATTTTGCATCAGGGGTCGTTGAAATCTAGCGGCTCGTTGACATTGAACCTACGTGTTTATGGTGGGTTATGGTGTTTAGTAGTGATGGTGTTGGTGAATTTGAACGAAAGTCGAACGTTGTGATCACGTTGCAAAACTGTGTTCGTTCGATCGACAAAAATTACTCTCTCATTCTTTCCCTCTCTTTCTCTTTTGTGAGGGTGCAAAAGCGAGGATTAAACGATATTTGATGGTAGCAATCTGAGTATAACGAAAACAAGAGAAAATAAATAGAGAAAGAGAGGGATGAACGAATAAAAAGACGAATAAGAAAAAATAAATCTCAAAATGTTTTAAATAATTATTAATAGCGTATGCAAAACTTTTTATTTTGTTCTAAATTATGGTGAAATTATTTTAGAAATGTTTAACATAATTTGAGACATAGGAGTGAGTATGTAGTTGTATAAATTTGTTTTTGAAATAAAACTGATGAGCGATCATGTGGATAATAACATAAATAATAAAAATAATTATAGATCGATTATTAATTATGATCAAACTTGTTCTATTTTCTCCAACACTATTTATCTATCTATCTATCTACCTATCTATCCACCTATCTATTTATCTATCTATCTCTCGTTACACGTACATTACACATTCGTTGTATCATTACATGCTTCGGTTAACGATAAATCCCATTATCCCGTTATAGTGACGTGGCATTGATATGTATGCTATACTATCATGGTATGTGATGATATAGATAGGTAGTACATTCAATAATGAGGTTACATGATCGTGCTTATTGTACTCCTACGAGATAATCCTCTCGTTTATCCTTATAACTATTTATTCTCATTAATTTGTAAAAAAAATTTAAACCCAGAATATTATTCGGAATTGAAAAGAATGCAAAAATAGAACTTAAGATGGTATTTAATATACCGTTTGGGAAGGATAAGTATATAAGAAGATTTTGAAAACTTAAAAAAAAAAAAAAAAATAATAAAAAGATAAAAAAGAATAAAAAAAAAAAAATATATAAATCGAACAAAATAATTGAGTTGAATTAACTCGATTCTCATAAAGGAATCCAATTAATTTGAACTCCGATGGTACAAGTTAAATTCTTATATTTCTTTTAGTATAATTAAATAAAAAATATAATTAAATTATTTAGTAATAAATATAAAAAAAAAAAAAATAATAAAAAGATAAAAAAGAATAAAAAAAAAAAAATATATAAATCGAACAAAAAATTTTGTTTCATTTGGCAACAACAATGGTACAAAAAAATTGTCTTTTGATATTAATTTCTTTTTTTTTTGTCCCTCATTTTTTTTCTTTTTTTTTTTTTTCTTTTTACGTGTGAATATTGCAACGAAAGTACGAGTACACAGCATCACTTTGGGAAACTTTTCGAATGCCACTAGGATGCTTTTTAATCTCTTGAAGCTTTGTCAAATCCTACGAGGAAATCGATTCGCGAAACACTGCCGACAGATAGACGACAGGCGTCGATCGAAATTAAAAGCGAGGAAAAAAGCGTAGAGAGAATAATAAAAATTGAGGGAGAGAGAGAGAGAGAGAGAGTGAAAGAGAAAATTTCAGATAACGATCTCACACCTGAAACACGGCCACGGCATATTACCGCACCTGTGGGAATGCGTTCACCTGGCTGGCATCAGCTTTATAACAAATAAATTGAAATCGCGAAAGAGAATCGAATGAGTATCCGTGATTTACGAGCTGAAACCGTACCGCTCGATGGAAAAAATGCCATTGACACGAGATATTTCTCAATATCCTGGAGTGCGAAAAAGTACCAAAAAGAAAAAAGAAGAAACAAGTCAAAAGAGAGAGAAAGAGAGTGAGAGAGAGAAAGAGAGAAGAAAATCGACAAGAGTATGCTTGGCATTGATAATGGAAAGAGAAGCGAGTTAAGAGAGTTGATGAAGGGGGTGAGGAATACAAAAGGGAGTAACATAAGGAGGGGGAAGAAAAAGGTAGGAAAAAAAAATTGGAAATTCGACTAAACTAAAACAGGAACGATAGTTGATTGCCTTTCACGTTTTATTTCTACTTTCTTTCCTTTCTTTCCTTTCTTTCTTCCATGTTGTTTATTTTTTTTTCTTTTTTTTTTTTTTACAAATTTTTCCCACCCTCCTTCTGTTCCTTCCCTTTTACTTTCGACGTATTTTTTTTCTACTTCTTCTTTTTCCGTTTGCTTGTTATCATCCTTTTTCCCCGTAGTATCGAAAAAAAAGAAAAGAAAAGAAAAGAAGAAGAAGAAAAAAGGGGGAAGACGAGAAACAACGGGGCAAAAATATCCCTCGAAGCGAAGTTGGAATCGAATTAAAAAGCTGCCCGAGCCAATTAAGGCATTTCGTAAAAGTTTAAGAGATTCTTTCCGCGAGAGAGGCCAAGCTTTTTCTCGATGCGCGTCGAGAGAAAGAAAGAAGAAAGAAAGAGAGAGAGAGAGAAAAAAAGATGGCTTTTCCTTCTTCCTTCTTCCTCCTTCTCCATTAAGGGCCATTAAGCTGCTCGTTCTACCATATAAACAGAAAACGAGCAAAAGGAAAGGAGAGCTCGAAAGAAGAAACGAAGAGAGAATGAGAGAGTGAGAGAATGAAAAAGAGGAAGCATAAGAATTGCTTAAATGGTACAAGTTAAAAAGATTCAGAATATGATCCTATTGTAATTTTCTAAATATTAACAACTATGACAACAATTTTAACACGAAATTTTTCTACCAGATTTTACATACTTTCATAACTTTTTATCAAATTCTAATCGTTGATATAAAATTTTTATTATTATTATTTTTGTGTGTTTTATTTTAATACTAATAATTTAAAAATTAAACAAATATTTTTGATTATAAGTACTAAGGAAAAATGATGGTTTTAAGTATTTCATTCAGCGACTAGCTGTTCTATTATCCAATACAAAATTGTGTTCAGAAGAAAAAGAGAGAGAGAGAGAGAGAGAGAGAGATAGCGTTTAAAGACGAGGCTTAAATCAGTAAACAGTTTTAAAGCTGTTATCCACATTGAGAATCCAGAGGGAACTCGGAAATTTCGGTTGAAGTCTTCACGTTTCCCTTTTGCCTCTTGCTGCTGAGCCCTCCTAAACTGGTGGCAGCTGTTCCGAAAGCCCTTTTCAAATATTAAACACCGGCTTCACTCAAGCCCTTCTTTCCTTTCTCACTCATCTTCTCTCTCTCTCTCTCTCTCTCTCTCTCTCTCTTTCTTTATCTATCCATTTATCTATCTATCTTTATCTTTCTCTTTCTCTTTACACGCTTCCGCCTCTTGATAACGTTAATAGCCGTCAGATAATGTCATCCGGAGAAAATTGTATTAAACGAAGACGAATGCAAATGAATAGAGTTATATTTAGGAAGAAAGAGAAAGAAAGTACATCCCTTCCTCCACCTTCACCCCACCCCTCCCCCCTTGCCCTGCTCTTCCGGTGAGAAAACAAATTATCAAAATACACAAGCAAATCTTATTACGCTTCATTAATAAACAAGAATAAAATCACATTGTATTATATTTTTATCGAAATCATTTGCAATTATTTTAATTAATTATCGTACTATAAATAATTATAGTTAAGATAAAAAGATGAAATAAGATATTATCCTAGAAACATTTTGCAAGTACAGAAATAAATTACTTTACTATTGTTGAAAGACTCATTAATAAAGAAAGCATACATATTTGATTTCAATTGGAATGATTTTGTTAATGTTTGAATTTCTTTTTTATTTTGTTATTTTTCTTTATATGTAAGTTTTGAAAAATAAATGACTTACCTTCGTAGACGGTGAGTTGGGCCTCGGCAGATACCGCATCGCCAACTCCGTTTTCTGCAACGCATTCGTATGTGACACTGTCTCGTCCTGCTCTGACAGGTTCGATCCGTAGCAAAGCTCCATGCTCGTAGGTATGTACGAGGTATCGTGACTGGGATTCTGCGACAGTAGTAAAACGATCGTGAGTCAAGAAAATAAAGTATAGCGATAAGTAAGATGTTCCGTTTATATGCGTACACATGTGTGTATATATGTATATATGTATGTGTGTATGATAAACGAGGTATGTCGTGTCGTTAAAACATCTCTTACGGTTTTGTTCATACGAAAACTAAAAATACTTTACGAGACAACGAATTGGTGATACAAAGTTGAGAAAAATAGAAAGACAGAAAAAAAAACATAATAAAATAAAAGTGAAAGTTTAAAAAGAGAATAAGACAAAAGGTTTAGGGAAAGGGAAGAGTATAAAGAAACGAAGAAGAAAAGAGAATTGTGTAGATGTTGGGAAATAAAATTAATGGGACGATGAAGATCGAGTTAAACCGATCGACGGTGAACGATCTACAAGATTGCAGGAGAAGGTTTCGAAGCAGTTACAAGCTATCATCTTCCTCCCACGAGATTAACGACCGAGCTGCCGCCGACTGCTTCGCTTGCCTGCATACGATAAGTGGATTGACAAATGCGATTTCACGTGATTATCCAGCCTTCGATGATCCTCATAGGATTAGTACGAAGGCAGTTACTCTGCAAGCAAACCAGGTAGAAAGAGAGAGGGAGAGGGATATAGAAACATGCTGGAATATTCTTGGCCAATCTCGTTAAATCCACAATCTCTTAGTTTTTACCATAATAGACTTTACATGGATGTTAACGATCGATAATTCTATGCATAACATTCGTATTATCGATTTATACATATACGTATGTGTTAATGAGAAAAAAATTCAAATACATGAAAATTATTTACTCGAAATTTCCAACACAATAATTATTATTTGCTATTGGAAATTCAATATGTTTATTAGCAGGATAGACTTGTCATAGATGTTTATTAACAATCGATAATACTACGAGCAAAATTCGTGTAATAGATATATGTAAATATAATATTAATGTTAATCGAGAATAAAAGAAAAGGAATGTAAAAATTAGTAACTTATATTAATATATAAATATGCATTCATTATTACGTTAATGACCGATCGATAATCCTATTTGTAATATTCATGTAATCCATAGATACAATTATGAAAAAAAGTATAAAAGGATATGACAAACTAATGGCTCGTAATTAAGAAATTTCAAATTAATCAAGGATCGATATTTATCATTGTAAATAAAAAATCAAAAATACGTGTCGCTATTAAACATATAATAAATGTAATACAATACATTATAACAGATAAATTAATTTATAAATAAATAACCATCGAATCCTTTAAAAACGACAGTTTCTATTTCTCTCTGACATTTGTCTCTTTCAAATTTAGCATGACGATAATCAATCGTCTTTGAGATTATTAAAACTAACTGAAGAGATGAAATGAGAATGTGTTGCATATACATATATGTATATATATATATATATTTCGTAGAACCGATAGTGTGTTCGTTTTAGAGAAACTCTTGTACGTGCTTGACATCTATGTAGTGTTTAATGTGTTCAATGTGTACCGGTTGGCACGGCGGCGAGCCAAAGTACCGGTAACTCGAAACGATACAGATAAATCAATATTTGAGCGTATCCGTAGTACCTACTCCTGAGACTCCTGAAAATAATGAACCAAAACTGGAACTACAAGGGAACTCGTACTTCTACCAATGAGAGAACGGGAGAGAAAGAGAGCGAGAGAGAGATATGCACATACTCTTTCGTTAGGATCGATTCGTATTGTTTAGAGTCCCACGAGCAACTGACTCGTATCTATTGTTTACTTCGACATAGAATAGTAGCAAGGTTTAAGCTAATGTTTACATTCAAATTTGTATGTAAGTATAAGACTACTTACGTAGTATGTTAAACACACACATTTGTATATTATTATGTGTATTTATGAACATTTGTGTGGGTAAGAAATATATTATTAAATGTTTATATCCTGTGTGGAAACAAAATACGTATTATAATGCTTACTATACATAACAAAATAACACATATAATAGGATATTTCTTTATCCTATTCTATGTTTGTGTGTGTTCGTAATTTGTTAAATATGTATAATAAAAAGAAGAAAAAGAATGAGAGAAATTAAAAAAAAAAAATTAGTCAGAATTAACCGTGGGACTGTCTTAAAAATTTTACGGAAACAACACCTGCCACGTCTCACCTGCATCCTCTCGTTCGAAATTCCGGTTTGCAAGAACTAGCAAACAACTGCAAAATCTAATTCGAAAGGGACACCTTGTGCTCTTGTTAAATAAAGAGAGGAAGTGGGAGAGGAGTGATTGCTGGCTTGTTCGTGAAATATTCTCTCCTATCTGTCGTGAATTTATCACTAAGAAAAAAGAGAGAGAGAGAAAGAAAGAGAAAGATCAATGCTTGGTAAAATTCCAAAAGATAGGATTAAATATAAAAGAAGGTAAAAGACGAGAAGATAATTTAAAATTCCTTAATTTATTTGAAAGTAAAAATTTCATTGAATCATCTCTTTCCATTACTTTTCGGTTGTCCATTTCGTCATTCGAAGCTTCTTCGAAGATTTTATCAAAAAGTTTCATTTCCAATGGCGAATTTGCAACGCTTCTTCGATCGAAGTAAAAAAAAAAAAAAAAAAAAAGGTAAGATCAGAAAGAGGAAGAGAAAAAGGGGATGTGGGGTAGTTGAGAAACGAGTGGTTCGATGGTTGCTCGAAAGAACCACTTTCGAACGAAAGTTACGAAGAATGGGCAGAGCAAAAAGCCTCCTCCTCCTCCTCCTTCTCCCCTTCTCCAGTCCAGTCAAAAAAAAAAGGTAAAAGTAAAGTAAGGAAGAAGAGTAGACTTACGTGAAATTCTTTTGCCGTTTTTTCTCCAGTGTATTTGCGGGGGTGGTGCTCCTTGTGCCGTGCAATAGAAACTTGCAATTCCACCTGCCTTAACTTGCTGCGATTGAGGCTTCACCAGGATCATCGGTGGATCTGTTAACAAAGAATAAACAAAAAAAAAACAAACCTTCGATTAGAAATGATATTTTAAATGAAAAGAGAAAAACTTAATAACTATTGAAATATCCATTTTTTCCTTTTATTATACGACACAATACCATATAAGTATAATAATAAGTATAATATAATAACGTATAGTAAAGAACTTATTATACGTTATAATATGAGAAAAGAGACGGTAATATACGATGATTTACGTAAGTGTGCGCAAAATAAAATCATATATAACAATCATTATAAACCTAAAATTCTATCTTCTTATTTACAGAGAGGAAAATACTCTCGGTTAGTTTGAATCAATTTTAACATTTTAAATTAAATTTAACACACTCTTGTTAACATTTCAATGTATACTTTGTACCCACAGAATGATAAATAAAATAAACGAATTAAAAGAGTGTATATATATTAAAAAAAAAAAAAATAAAAAAAGAGAGAAAAAAAAGGAATATATCGGTATCTGTATCTATGCTGTGGTTCATATACATACATATATCTTTTATAAGCTTCCCCAAAACTCCCCCAAAAAAAGAAGAATAAATAAATAAAAAAATAAAAAAAGGATGAATAAAAAATCCTTTCAACCACAGCGACGATAGGTAGGAGTCAGAAAATTGGCTCTTGGTGTACACGCATGTAGGCATCGCGATTGACACGTTAATCGATGAAACGAGACGCGGCTTCAAAAATCGATCCTCGAATCGTTTGGAAGGACGAAGCCAGACAGAGAGACGATTTTATCGACGCCGGACAACACATAGCCTGGCCTGGCCCGGACGCGGTGGCTACTCACCGTTGGCCCACCTCTTTCTCTTTTTCTCTCTCTCTTTCTACCTGACGGTGAGCGAAATTAGTCGGATTTAGTGCGGCGGAAAGTCCAAACTACCTCGCCACGCTTTTACCCACGAATAAAGAGACGGCCGCGGCAAGATGGATGAACGCGACGCCATCCTTTGTCAGGACTGGGCTGGTTTCCATCCCCCTCGACAACCACCCCTCTTAACAGTCACGAAACTACCAAGAAATAAAGATAGAAAGAGAAAGAGATACGGTTGGTTTCAATCTATATATATACACGCTTGTTTGTTTGTTGTTTGTACGTATGTATGTGTGTGTGTGTGTGTGTAAGAAAGAGATAGAGAGAAACAGGTAAAAAAGGAAACAACACAAAGAGAGTAAAAAAAAAGGATCTAGAGAAAAAAAAGGGGTGGTAAGGTAGTTTGGGTGTGGGTGGAAGGATAAAAAGAGGAAAGATATTGGTATCTGGAGCGAGACTAGCAAGCAAAGTACTAAATTGGTCTCGAAAGTTGTGGTGAGGGGTGAGGTACCGAAATCGATGGGCGCGCCCGCCGTTTATGAACACTTTTCCGCATAGTGGCCGCTTAAATGAATATTCGTGAAGCATATCCACACACCACGAATGAAGAGAAAAGCAAGCAGGCAAGCGTTCTAGCTTGTTGCCTCAGTTTGTTGGATGTGTGTATACGCTTTTTATCTCATCACTTTATTGTCGAATACTCTCTACTTTCTCTCTCTCACTCTCTTTTGCTTTCTCTTTCTGTTTCTCTCTTTATCTCCATTTCGTTTCACAATGGAACACCGCGAAAGGATTTTATTGTTTGGCTCCCGCTTCAGGATAATGGATGATAATAAAACGTGATTCCCAGTGCGAAGTGCTGAAAGAACAGTTTTATATCAACGATTCTCGCGCTTCGAATTCACTCTAACGTCAAATTCTATGTAGTAGATATCCCTCTTTTTTCTATTTTCTAAAGTTCTTTCTTTCTTTCTTTCTACTTCTTTTTCTTCTTCTATGTTTCACGTATCTGTGAAAAATAGATCGACTCGATGTCATTAAAAATACCTTCGAGACACCATAAAGCGTCTTGGTAGGGTTGTCCTCCTATCGTAAGAATCGTCTACTTGCTTTTTTCGAACAAATAAAATCTGTTTTATGGTTCTTCTTCTTCTTCTTCTATTCTTGTTTAAATTCGATTTAATAAAAAAAAAAAAGAAGTAGAAGAAGAAGATAATTCTCGAACGATCCATCGTATCATTTAGGATACATTCAATTTTCTTTCTATCATTGTTGCACGTGAACGGTGAAAAATAAATCGAGTAGATTTTATTGAAAATACCTTTGAGACGCTATAAAGCGTATTCTGGGTTGTTACCTTATTACCGTAAGAATCGTCTATTTGCTTTTCGAGCAAATAAAATCCGTTCTATAATTTATTGTTCCTTTTTTCGGTTAGGAAAACAAGGAAAAAGGATAATTCTTGATTAACCGTCTCATTTGAGATCATTTTAAATAGATGATTTTTCGAAATTTGTCTTTAGAGGAGAGATACATTTTGACAATCGGAAAATTAATTATCTTTTGAGAAAGGATATCCATGTTTTAATTAGAAGTTTCCTCAGATAGATTTGGAAGAACAAAAATATTTCTATTATGTATAAGGAAAGTAAGAGAAAGACAGAGAGAGAGAATGATAGGACGAACTATACGTCGAAAATTCGTGAAAATTTAACAATATTATCGAACAGAAAATTCAATAACTATATCCGTTTAGATCTATGGATCATTTACGTTAGATCATACGTTACGTGATTTATGAAATACGTTCGTTACACGAACCAACCCATGGACCGCGAGAATCGATGAGCTACATTTTCGAAATAAGCTAAATATTATTCATATCCATTCAGACAACGTTTATAATTTTTGATTGAATCGTGTTCGACGGAAAATTATATACTTCTCTGTAGAAAGAGAGAAAGAGAGAGAGAAAAAGAGAGAGAGTGAGAGGGAAAATGTGCATTGTGCGTTCGAACAAATTGTTGCCATTCGTTCGCAACAAGTCCATTAGTCGATTACATTTATTCTACACGTTCGTTTCCCTTAAAAGCTTGGATATAGAGAAATATAGTCAATGATCAGGAAATTTATTGAATCGGATGTGCTAAAATAAAGAAAAGTAAAAAAATAAATAAAAAATAAAAAAAAAAAGAAGAGAACAACAAAATCTCTATCAATGATACTATTTATTTGATAAATAAACTAAAGCTATTAAATTTAACGAAGAAAATATCTTCTTTCTCTCTCTCATATTCGATTCTACCAAATTCTATCCATTCTCGTGAATTTTTGACAAGGCTACGAAAACGATATGACGATTGTTTCGAAATGAAATTGAACGAACGAATAAACGAAGATGGAGAATGGAAGGGAAGTGGGCGATGGGAGCTCTTTAAAGCTAATCGATTTTGCAGGACGACGAGAAATGAATTATTTTCGAGTTCGATACTTAGAATTGGACTGTATAGTATTTAGCCTATGTGAGTAGAAGTATATAAAGATTTTTAAAAAAAATCATACTAAGTTTGTCTTCTATTATGAAAGTAGTACTAGAGTATGGCTGGTAAAAGGTGAGAGGGACGATAAAACTCATTTTCGAAAATTTCGACGTGGTGTAATGGCGTGAGCTCGTAGGTTGGTTGGTTGGTTGGTTGGTTGGTTGCACGGCCTCGATCGAGCCATTTCGTTCTAAATAGCTTCGAAGACTCTTTCGACATTACGGAGAATCCTTTATGGAGTAAGACCACGCTACTAGCATGAGCTACAGAAGAGAGAACACGAGAGTGAACGAATAAGAGAGAGAGAGAGAGAGAGAGAGAGAGAGAAAGATCGAGGTCAAGCTCTATGCTCGTTAAAATGTTGCTATATCGTTGAAAGAACAGGGTCACGGTATGTTCACAAAGCGTAACAATTTTCCGATCGTCTACTTTGCCACAAGATACTTTTATCAGAGGTTGTGTGCGATAATAGAAAGTATTGGAGTATTATTACTACGTATCATCATCGTTAAATAAAAAGCGAACTAGAACGATTCTTTTCTTTCTTTCTGAAGAAACTTCTTTTTCGTAAAGACGAACGAACGGAGAAATAATAAAAAAATAGAAAGAAAAATAAATGTAAACATTCCTTTTGAAAAATAATAATAATAATAATAATAATAATAATAATAATAATAATAATAATAATAATAATAATAATAATAATAATAATAATAATAATATTCTCAGTTATAGAACCAAGAGAGATATAAAGAAGGACAGGATGAAAGCGGTAATAGGATCTACAATCCCTTGTTGATCTACGAGTCTCGAATAATAAAACGAGAACGAGTGGAATACAAATGGAATCGAATGGTAGAGGAAACGTGAAACGCCGAATTAAATCAGGGAATTACATTCCGAATGATAATTCCACTCATTAAAAGTCGCCTTGATACATAGATATGCATCCATTATGTATGGATACCAAATTTGTTTTTGATGGTATCGGTATAGTTTCGTTTATTGAAATTAATTATTAACGATTTGAAAATAATCGTTTCAAGATACACGTTGCACTGTTTTGTTTGTGTGTTTTAGTGTATGTGTTTAATATTGCGTTAAAGGTTACAGTGGAATGAGGATTGGGGGTAGTTAGGTTATTGGATAGAAAAGGATGGTGTTAGTAAGATTAGGGTGGGAAGGGGGTTGGGGGAAATGAACGAATAGAAAAACGAAAAATAGTCAAAGTCTTTGAAAAAGGTAACGCACGTGCCAGTGTTACTTTAGGCAAAGACGCAGAAAAAAAAAAGAAAAACAGAAAAAGAGAATGAGAATGAAAGCAAAGAGAGAAAGAGAGAGGATGAACGAGAGCGAATAGGAAAAGTGCTGGTAAAAGGACAACTCGGAGTGTACACAAAGATTAAACGCCAAGGAAAATTAGATTGCGAAACGCGAGGCATGCCGTCGCTTGCATTCCGTAAAATGAATGTCCCACCATTTTCAGACGTATTCTCCAGACGAACGGTTGAAATATACGAGAAAGCAAAAGGGGTGGAACCACGGACGATAGCAACGACAAATGTATATAACGTTAATAGAACTTATTATAATAAAATTTCATAAAATATGTAAAACACGTATATGAAATTATAATGATACTTTTTAATTATGCAATGAATCTAATGAAATTTACGAATATGATAATTGATAAGAAAATTATATATATATATATATATATATTTAAAATAGAAAAAAAAGAGAGAGAAAGATGATATATATATGAATGTCTTGGATATTTATGCAACAAAAAAAAATTAATTTTAATTAAAAGGATAAGAAGATCATAAAATGTATGTATCGATCTTAAACAAAAGTTAAGCAGGAAAAAATGTGTGTAAGAGAGAGAGAGAGAGAGAAGAGGGACAGTAATATTTCATTTCATACTTGAATTTCTTACCATAAGCTTTGGATTTCGTGTAAACTCGTTTTCCCGTGAAAAAAAAAAAAAGAAAAAAAATTCTTTAGCTCGGTAAGAAAAAGTTTAACGAAGTCGAAGAACGAAGGACGCGGGCTGGGCGTTTTTAGTATAAAGAGTGGTGGTGGTGATGATGGTGGTGGTGGTGGTAGTTGCGTATTACCAAGTATACTTTACGTCGTATAACGCGGGCGCGCGAGCGCGAGCCGCGCGTCGTAATTGAAAAAGTAGCCGATAACGGAGCAATCTGCATGCGATTTAAATAAAATTACGCGACTTTGAACCACCGACGGCATTTGGTCGAAACGTTATTCCGCGTTATCGGATCCATTAGAGATAGCTACGATATACCTACCCCAAAGTATAATAGAAGAGGAGAGAGGAGTTTTGCGAGCATGCCTGGATAGAACAAAAATATTTAAAAAAATAAATATAATACATTGAAAAAGAAACAAACAAAAAACAGAAGAAGTGTATACGAAAGATGTGAAAGAATGACAGACGGGAAGACAGACAAGCAGACGGACAGATGGGTGAATGGATGGTTGGATGGATGGATGGATAGTCGGCAGACAAGCAGATAGTCAGAGATAACGAAAGAAGAGAGACATATAGATAAACGGTCAAACAGATGGACGGAAACATAAACGAAGATCGAGAGAATGAGATAATAAAAAGAGAAAGAGAAACAGAGAGAGAGAGAGAGAGAGAGAGAGAGAGAAAGAGAGTTGGTCAAGAAGCATCGAGAAAATCGATATCGAACGACCGATTAATTAGCGAGAAAGTGCGTAAACGCGGAAAGTACAATATACAACACAAGTAACATGGCCGATGGCAAAACGAGAACTAGCCGCAAGCTGTTACGCGAACACGTTATTAGCCAAAAACGCGAAACAATTATACAATAACGCGTTATCGCCCAGTTTGAATATGTCATGGAGAGGAAACGTGCGTTCGTCCCATACGCAGAAAAGGGTAAAGCTGCATATGAAGGGAGAGAGGGACGGGCGGAATGAAACGAAGGAGGGAATAGAAACGATCGTCCGTACCCTCCCTCCCCCTTTCCACCCTTTTCCTCTGACCGCTCTCTATCCGAGTTGCTCTACCGGGCACGTGTCACGGGACCAGAGTGTGTACGAGGGTGCGTAAATGTGGACGCCCGGTCTCGTTTATGGAAACGAAACGGATGGTAATTACGAATCGAGGGGTAGTCATTTTGAATAGCCACCCACCCTTCCACTCTCCTCCTCTCCCTGTCGATATCTCTCTTTCTCTTTCTCTACTCTGTGCTGTACTGTGCTGTACTGTGCTGTGCTGTATTCTCTACTACCGCTGAATTCGAAAGAGAAACCCCCGATTCTCGCGTCTCTCGTACCTACGAATTTTCGACGTTTCGAGGATCCGGTCGATATGCTCCCGGCGTGGCGTGGCGTGGCGTGGCGTACCGTGGCGCTGCAATTTCCGATGCAGCTGCAGCTGCAGCTTGTGCCCGTCGACTATAACTCTCTCTCTCTCTCTCTTGTTCGTTCATCGATTGTAAACGCGCAATAGTCTAACGATGATTTTCGACCCAAAGGGAAAAGTAGGATGCAACAACGTGTGTACGAACACGCGCATGTATTATGTGTGCATGTGTGTCTATGTGAACGAGGGCAAATGTACATTCCGAGAACACAGTTCTGCTTTATCATAAATAATTACACGAACCTTATCAACATTTTCGTGTATCGAAATGCATGCAACATCTACCATCACCACCACCACCACCATCAGTACCACGATCAACCGGTACACACTGATTTTACCATTCCGTCATGCTTTTCGTTCTTTCGTTTGGTTCGTTTGGTTCGTTCGTTCAGAGAACGGCAAATATTAATTTAATTTAAATGGAATTCTGTCCTCTTTCGTGCCTCGTCCGTTTCCTCTGTCGATCGAGTTGTAAGCAGGAAAAGGATAAAGGAAATAAAAGGAAATCTCACTCGGTAACCTACGTCACAAAATTTCAATTGGAATTTCTTTTCATGAGAGAAATTATGAAAAAATATTGATTCTTAAATGATTTTCTTTTCTTAAAATTCAATTTATTATTTCTATGGATTTTAATTTTTTTTTTACTTTTGTTTTTTTTTTCTTTCTTCTTGGAGATTTTTGTTTGTTTGCTTGTTATTTATTAATTAATTAATATTTCGTAATTATGATAGATATGCGTATAAGCGTATAGAATAACCTACATACAATAATTTCGAGATAGATGAGAATATTATTTAATACGCCGATATATATATATATATATGGAATATTATCGTTTTGCGGCGAGTTGTCGCACGAAAGAACGGCCGAACATCATTATTAGCGATTATTATTTAAACGGATTTCCTGGTTCATTAGATACTCTCGTATAAACGCGCATCGATTTACTTACTCGCCAATTCGACTTCGGTCTCTCTTGATATCGGATCGAAAAGCTATTAAAACAACGATTCGTATGGATTAATTACGATTTCCTGAACGAGAGGAGCTTGTGTCAATGATCGATCCACGTATAGAGATAAACTCGGAAAATATACATATCTCAATAGATTTACATAGAGAGAAAGATAATACATACGTATTCGGATATATAAATTCAATATAGATAAGAAAATTCAAAAAGAAAACGTTCACGTCCATTGATCGATCAATCCATCCTTCAATTCTGTTACATCTTTAAATATCTCGAAAAAAATCGTAATAATTAAAAACGTTCCTATAGGAAAAAGAATGGAAGGGCTAGGATGGGATAGGGTTTGGAGGTGCGTGTAATTCGATTAATGAAAAAGATGTCGAAATATTTGATTAATTCGGTCTAGAAGGAAGGTAACCTTTGTACCGACAACAAATCGATAATTTTATAATGGAAAAATGACTAGCGTAGGAAGCTTAACTCGAACGGTCGCGTTAATCGAGTTTTACCACTCTGCCGACAGTCCGCTGCACCCCCGTACAACACAGTTCATACGTAGTGCGCGTGTACGAGAGGAAATAATTCGATAAATAAAATTCAGACGCGGACAATAATTCGTTTGGTCGCGTCTACCCTTAATTGAAAGCTCCAGATACGTTTACGTTATTTTATACGTATATATATGTATGTATGTATGTGTATTTATTCGAACAAGGTATATACCACGTTTTGCATAGACAGTATTCACCTACTACTAGCACCTATCTACCATCTTTCTATTTTTGCTCTTGTTTCTTGTTTTTTTTTCTTTTTTATTAACGAAACGCAACGAACTCGACGACTACGACTACGACTACGACTACAACTACGACGATGCCGCCGACGACGACGAAAACGTCGGCAAAATTTCAATTTATTCTCCTTTGGAATTAAAGCGTCCATTACACCGTAACTTCATCTCTACCGCCTCGAGCTCCGCTTTACCGCCACTCATTTTCCTTCCCCACCCACTTCCTTCCCTCTTCTCTATCCGTTACTTCTCAAACCCTTTCCGCACTCTCTCCAAGCGTACTTTTCCTCGTCGTCACCTCGGTTGCTCTTTCTTCTGCGATAAAGTTAAAACCCACTACTACGATACCGTACCGTACCGTACCGTACGGTACGGCACGGCACGGCACCGGTTGCTAGCCGTGGTAGGAGAAACTGCAACGATTCTGCAACAGCAGGCCTTGCTTGCACACCCCACTCACAAAAGCGACTAGATCCGTACCCCAACACTATTTACTTCTATACTACTATTACTGCTTAAAAGTACCACGTCTACGTTTTAAAGAGAGAGAGAAAGAGAGAGGTAAGAAAGATTCGCGATTTGTCTCTTCTCAGAATTATCTCACGCTTTTCTATTTTACCTTTAATAAGATAAACAACGATAGTCACAACGCGTTTAATGAAATAAAGAAAAAGCGAGGAACTTTTTACTCCACATTTTTTCTTCTTTTCATTCCATTCTACGTTTCTTATTTCACGTTTCCTCATTAACTTTAAACTTTGTCCTACCTCTCGACCGGTTGAGAGAAGAATCGTTTTGCAATAATAAAAAGAATACGTTCGTAATCTTTGAATTTCGTAAAAAAGAAAAACAAAAAATAATTTATCAAACGTAAAGATAATTTGTATATATGTTTCTTTCGAAATCAATTTTTCTTTTATTTCTACCGTACTACAAATGGATGATTAAAAACGAACTAACGAACGAACGAACTAATGAACGTACGGAACGTACAAACGAACGGATAAAATAAACCACGTTGAAGTAAAACAAGAACAAAAAAAAAAGAAACAACAAAAACACGAAGATCAAAAGCTTCAGATCGATCGAAGTCGGTCTAATTCTTTGAAATAAAATTATACTCGTATTACATTCCTCCCCCTAACCCCCCCCTCCCTTAGGGAAATAGGTATTACGATGATTAATCCACGTTTCCATGCTCACCAAGCTCAACCTAAATTTTGCGAGCGGTCGTCGAATCGATGTTGAACTCGGACCATTTTCGAAGCCACCACCACCACCACCATCGATGCCACCGTGTGCATGCACCACGCGAACTCGGAACAACCAACCAACCAACGAACCAACGAATGAACAAACGAACGAACGTTTCGGGATAATAATCACGAAAGCATTGCGCGTCGCACGCGTGCCGCATCTTCGGATAATTCTGTTCACCTATTATGATGCAACTGACTTCTCAACCCCCTTTTCGATAACACAAATACATATAAGCTAGTGTTTTCTCTATCTCTATCTCTCTCTTGGTATATAAACGAAAGAGAATGTAGAGGGAACATTGCGATCATCGAATTCTGGCATGCTTTACGTGTAGCACTCATCGCTATGGATGGGACTCGTCGTTGATTTCGATGTCGTTTTCGCACGTGCCTCTTGGAAAGAGAAAGAGAGAAAGAGAGAGATGGAAGATAGATAGATAGATAGAATATACGAGATAGAAAGAGAGAGAGATAGAAAGATACGAGAAGCATCGTACGGAATAGTACGAGTAGGCTTTTGATACGTATGCAAAGCGATTGTGTTTAACCAACTTCTCGACTAGAATTTCCATTAGACTAGGACGACACAAGAATAAAGAGACATACATACATACATATGTACGTACAGATAGAGACAGAGACATACGTAGATAGACAGAGAGAAAGAGATAAAGAGAAAGAGGCTCGAGATTCGTGGCTTTCGTGAATGTTTTGGTGAGACAGAAATCGTCGAATGATTTCGAATCAACGCGTTTGGTAGCCCGGATAATTCAATTTGAATATGTATACCGTTCTGCGGCTGCCTATAGATACGCGAGAACGAGTACGAGTTTGCACACGTCAACGAGTATGTGCAAGTGAGTGAGAGAGAGAGAGAGAGAGAGAGAGAGAGAGAGAGAGTAAGGTTTCCTATAGTAGTTCGATCCTTGCAGACTATTTACACGCTTCAGTGACTGGTACCGAGTTCGATCCTTGGTTGAGAAGCGTTCCTTTGCACACGGAAAAGGATCATTATTTTTCACGGAATGCGATCGCATACGATTTTCAGATACGAGAGAATCAAAATCGAGATTGGTTATCGATCCTTACTATAATACTTACTCCACTTAACGTACATACCACCAAACGTTATGAGGGGCAAAATATAATTAAGGTATGAAGATACGAGAGACTTTTCAAATGCTTCAATAGAATGTGAGATAGAAAGAATTGAATAAGTGGAATAAGAGAGAAAAAGTGAAAATAATATAGACTAAGGTAAAAATAAAACTGAATACTTTATAAGGGATGCCTTTAGAATGGTAGGAAAAGTAGAAACGTAGACAGACAGGAAAAGACAAAAAGGAATAGTGAGAATGAAAGAGAAGATTCACGTGAAAAGATAAAAGCAGCTACAGAGAAATAAGGGTTGACAATACACCTTGTAAAACAAAGAGACGAAAGGTTGCAACTTAAAAAAAAAAGGAAACGCGAATGCGAGAAACTACGCTTCGCAATGTTCACACGAGTATTTCTCGAAGTCTGATAAACAACTAAAAACTCAATACAAATCGTGCTTTTATAAACATTTGTTCGAAAGAATAAAAAAAAAGAAATAAAAAAAGAAGACTAAGATTGAAGATTAGGAGATGGGTATCTAAACATTAAAAAAAGAAAAGAACAGTTCTTAAAAAGGGTCGAATTTACGGACATCGCGTATCACCTTGAATGCACACACCGTGACGCTTTGCAAACGTTCGTTCTTCTCCTTTTCATCGGCCTTCCTCTACCTCTTTTCTCCTTCTCCTCCTCCTCCTCCTCCTCCTCCTCCTCCTTTTGCCATCCAGGAAGCTTTCAGGCGGCAACACGAGAAAGTTTCTTTACGAGCAACGCGACGCTGATGGTGTGGCATCGTGCGTTGAAAAGGGAAAGAACGAGCTTTCGAGCAAGTGAACGAACGAACGAGACAGCAAGAGAGAAAGAAGAGAGAGAGAAGAGAGAGAGAGAGGGTGAAATTGCAGGGTCTGTGTCAACTCTCCCGTTACCACCCCCTCTTTAAGAGGGTCTCCACGGGGGTGTATAATGCCAAACGGGATGCGACCAAGAATGCCGGCGGGCCTGTACTAAATTTATGCAAATGTATGCCGGCAATATTCTAAATAAGTAGGTACCTTCTGCTACACCCCTTCTTCCCCACCCTCGACCTTCCACCCTATCTCTCTTTCTCTCTTTCTCAACCCCCATCCCCGTTTTAGTCGTCGTCGTCGTCGTCGTCGTCGTCATCCAACAGTTCAAGCCTCTCTTCTCAAAAGACCCGCCCCCGTTTTACTCGAAGACGTTCGATGAAAACCATCCGAGCCAACTGGCATCATGAAAGCCAGAAGATTTCGTGGTTTGCGTCTGCTGTTATAGCTGTCTTACGTAACAGGGAAAGATATGCAATTTAAGCGAAATGAAGAGAAGAGGGAGTGGGGAGAGGGTGTGTGTTAAAGTTATGGGATATTATAATAATACATTCAAGATGTGGGAATTTCAAAACTATTTTTTTGTATTACTTTCTACTAACGTACGTACAATTAATGTTTCTTCCCTCAACGTTGCGAACGCGTTTCTGTACGATATATGTGAACGATATTCACCATAACCATCAGCACCCACCACCCATCAACCTCTTGTGTTCATTTCTTCTACCATCTCTCGATGCTTCCGATGAGACCGCACCTCTCTCTCTCTCTTCTTAGTCACAATGTCGCTTAATAATACTACCACATGTATATAGAACATCGATAAGAAATATGGGAGAAGAAAGGGGGAGAGAAACCGACCGGCCGTAACCCTATGCGCTTCCTATTCTCGTTATTGGTGAACATGCGCGAGGGACTATGTTTTTAGAGTTGCTTCCTATTGTTTGTCCACTGGGGAAACTTGTTATATTCTAGAACGGGAAATAATAGAAATGCATACTGAACAACAACCAACGTTTACCTTACCGTCAAAAGGGATCTTGTTTCCATATAAACAATATTAAAACAATAATAACAATAATTATTATTATAGTAGAAATAATAATGCAGATTGAAGTAAGTAAATGATAAAATATTAATATCATGAGTATAAAGTGAGATTATTATTAATTAAACACACCTAAAAGAAAAACAATTTTTAAATACTATGCTATATATGGAAAAATATAATTTCGATTAACCCTTACGTATGTGATGGTATTATATGATTGTAGTCTTGTAATATTTGAAAACGAAAAAGACACGTAAGTACAATCGAAATTAAGTCCAGTCATATTTTACACAAGACGTACTTCTTTTTAATTATAGTTTGCTTAAACGATAATATTAATATTGCAAAAGAAAAAAAAAAAACACCGAAGTCATTGAAAAAAATTGTTCGCTTTATTGTATAGTTGCTTCATTGTCGAATTAATAATTTCATTATCGGTCTTATTAAAGTACGTACGCTTTAGTTACACGTAATATAAAATACGAACGAAAAGAATAAGACGATTTAATATCAAACGGCGAATCGGATTGTTCTTAATTAAAGAAGTACGTTTCGATCGGCGTCGTAAAGGAAAAAAGTTAGTGAAAAAAGAAAAGAAAAGAAAAGAAACAAAAACAGTAAAAAGGTAGGATGAAGAAGTAGAAGAAGAAATAGAGGAAAGCAAAAAATGAATATGAAAAGAAGAATAAAAAAGAACAAAAAAATGGTATGCTAAATGAATAATAATTAAATAAAGGATGAACACGATCGGGGATAAAAGAAAGTATTGCTCATGAAAGGACAGATTAGAAATGTCCTCAACCAGTATGCACGCACGTTTAGCAAAGCCTAATCAGCAGCTAATGATTTAACGCGGTTAATTGCGCTTCAATTAACCGCTCGTTCGTTGGTTCTTTCATTCATTCGTTGGTTCGTTGGTTCGTTCGTTCATTCGTTACTTGGTTCGTTCGCTGGTTCGATGGGGGTATACACCTTTACAATTTTCTATCGTGCTACTAGTAACGCAACGAGAACTTTCGCGATTGTCGTCGTCGTCATTGTTCTCAACGTTATGCGTCGAGCGCAATTAAGAGCTTGAGAACATACCGTTACATTAAAGAGAAAGGGAGAGAGATAGGGAATTCTGACGAAGTTGTATCGAAGATAATTGGCCAATTACAAATTCCGAAGCTCCCGATATTATTAAAAGTCCAATAGCGAATTTTTCCTTTAATTTCTTTTTTTTTTAAATTTTATTTTCTTTTTCGTCAAAGGCATCGAACTTTCAACGTAATGAAAAATAGTTACGAATTACAATAAAGTTCCCGATTAAATAGGTCCGAGAGGGTTTTTAATCGATTTAACGTTAAAAAAAAAAAAAAAAGAAAAAGGAATCGATTTCACTCGATAAATATTGTTTGAAAAACTATTTTTTAAAAGTTTCTTTTTGGTTTCCTTCAATGAAATGAATCGCGCCCATTGCTGGTCCATACATTTTGTAGAGAATTTCTCTTCCCTCATGCCTGTCTCCCTCTCTTCCCCTAACCTCTAGCTGAGAATAAATCATGAAATCAATCGAGATACATAACGGTTGTGGTATCGTAAATAAAATGTGCCAGATATCGTCGAACGATGTTGGGGGTGGTGTGGTAGGGTTGCTAGTAGTGGTGGTGATGGTAATGGTGGTGGTGGTCCGGTTTAAAGCCACGACGCGGCTGTTCGACGACGACTATGGTAAAAGAGAGGGATGGGGGTGGGAAGGGTTGGGAAACAAATGACAGTGCATAAGCGCGAGGTAGAAACATTCGAAAGTTGCTCGACGCATGGACTACGACACGATGGCTCCCGCGCCAAATTTGAAATTCAAAGCATCCTGAAAAAGAAAGACATAAAACGAAAGAGGGAGAGAGAGAGAGAGAGAGAGAGAGAGAGAGAGAGAGAGAGAGAGAGTGATGGTGATAAAAGTGCCGTGCACGCTCCACTTGCCTATCTCTCTCTTTTTCTTTCTCTTTCTCTTCCATGGTCGTCGGACCTTTCGCGGTGTAAAAATACACATTAACGAATTTGAAATTTAGATAGGGCCGCTTGTCGCGGGTGAAATTGAGTGGAGACGCTTGAAAACAGGCCGATTCACGAAGCCAATTTTCATATAAACCCTTAACGAAAAACCACAAAAGAGAGAGAAAGATGTGGCAGGTAATAATTATTATTCCACGAGTACGAGATATGCTTTAATAGACCGTCTCTTTTCTCTCCTTTGATTTACCCTTATCTTCGATTTAATTATGCACAAACGTTATACTATAACTTAAGTGGTATTTATTAAATTTACGCTTATTTACTTTCGTTTAAGTAAAAAAAAAAGAAACACGTAATGAAGAATACATTGTCATTTTTCTTTTTTATTTTTTATTTTATTATTATGTCGTTTAAGTACGTAATCGAAAAAGCTGATTGAACGTTTTAAGTACCGAAATGCAACAAGTGCGTATTATTCAAAATAAAAATAAACGTGTAGATTTGTTTTTAAACGTTAAAATAAGAAAAATGAGAAAAAGCGAGATAGAGATAATAGAAAATCAAGCTCTCGAGAGAAAAATTATTCAGCGTGATGAAAAGGAGATGAAGTTGTGGGTGGGTGCAAAAAAGAAAAACAAAAAAAAAAAATCGGTGAGAAAAAGTGGACGAAGAAAATATTATAATGCTTTATAATGCGCATTTCTTAAGAAAAAATATGCAAAAGAATTAAAAAAACAAAATAAATGAAAAATGAAAAAAGAGAAAAAGAAAAATGTATAATAAAATAACACGCAAAGTTACGATAAAAGAAGAAATTCGATGAGAGTGTAAATTTAACAGTTTAAAACGTCTATGACCTGCGACCTGTGGTTGGAAAACTACCGTTCTAAAACTTAAACTAGGTGTTTCTCCTAGTTGTATCGATTTACGTCTCGTTTATAAGAGACATAAATCGAGCGAATCGCGTAAAGGACTTTACACATACTCGCATATACTCACACACACTCACACACACACGTATAGAGAAACGTTTCGGTCGACAACACAACATGCATACTTACTTGTCATGTATGTGATGTACTGTGAGTCGCTGATGTTTCCTGAAAGAAGGTCGTTCAGTCAAGTTGTTCGTGGTCACGGCAACACGCTATGGCATTAAGGGTCTCCTCCTTTGATTAATCCCTTTTTTATGTCCTTTTTACTTTTTTATTTTCTCTTTCTCTCAATTCAAGAGAGATCAACCGATAATAGTAATCGTTCCACTTAAATTAATTCGATTCGAAACTTCGAATCGATCAATCGTTGCTTTCATTATTTCTTTTTTATCATTTTCCCCCACACAATTATTTTAACGACATTAATGTAATACGTAAGCGGGAAATAATATTCGATATGATTAATGAATTATTCGAAAGACAAGTATTCATTTTTATATTAACGCACACATATGAAATTAACGTTGGTTTTTTACGATAGAAAAATAATATAATAAATGAAATATAAAATTTTACACGATGTAAATATTTCGAAAGTAGTATCGAATAAAATTGCACAGATAATTCGAAACGATGAAAATAAATTCTAATAAAGGGATTGTTTTGTGGATAACATTTGCATGTGTAAAAATATACAGAAATATAATAATTTATGGTGCATGTAGGGAAGGTTTGATTGACCGATTGAATCGTTCTAGAAACCTAAATATCTCAAGACTTTTAATAACACGTCGATAATAAAACACATGACGAGGATTGCTTAAAAATAGAATGAATTCAAACAAATTTCAACAGCAAAAAAATGTTTTGTTCTCTATTTAATATATGGAATATGTGCGTACCATTGAAAAATGGAAGGATTGACGATGAAGGATGCTTTTAACACGGATTTGAAAAGAGGATGAAGGAGGTGGTGGTTTGCATTATTCGATAATATTTTTTCTTTTCTTTCATGATGTTATATAAAATATTATATATTAAATATATTCATAAATCATTCCCTTATCCCCTCCAAAAGAAGGAGAAGAAACATTTTAGCGAATAACAAAATGATGTTATTGGTAAGAAGTACGCGCATAGATGTGTACAATAAAGAAAGAAAATATAAGAAGAAAGTGTGAGTAAAACTTATTTCCCCTACTTCGTCAATTATTCTTAGGTAAAAGGAGAGATAAGTAAGAAAGAGAGAGGGTTGACGAAAAACTCTTGGAAGAGAGGGTGGTAGATTCGCGAGCACCCGGTGCACCGCACGGGTAATAGTCTTCGCTCGAGTGCCGTGAAAGTTCTCGAAAAAGTGTGAAAGCTTGAGAAAACGACTAAACGTACGCGTGCGTGCTTGCTTCCATATTTCCTTTCTTCCTTCTTTTTCTTCTTTTTCTTTTTCTTCTTCTTCTTCTTTTATTTCTTTGTACTAAAAAGTATCACGACCCCTAAACGATCTGTCTCTCTGTTTTCATACTAAACGTTCATTATTCTTTCCGTCACTCGACTTTGTTTTCATTCGATTTATGTAAGGAAATATATGAATTTTTGATAAAACTACTCTTACGGTTAGTTTTATCTTTTTTTCTTTCTTTCTTGCTTGCTTGCTTTTATCGAACATACACTTTATCTGACATCCGAATATATTATATTTGAGAGAGCTAGATTGTTGAAAATTTTCTTCAGCTTTTTCAAACGTAACTTTAACAAAGTTAAACGAATTAAAGTACATTATTGTCAGATTTCTAAAATTCCAATTTAAATTCCATAAAGTATTTTACTTTTTTTTCACATTTACGGTTAAACGTTTACGAATTATAAACAACAAGGAATCTCTCGATGAAAAGAACGAATTTAATCAGGATCAACTAAGTTACCTGGTCATATGATCAAATAAATTAGGCGTGTCACGGTATCGTTTTCATAAATAATCCCTTGATAACTATATAACTCCCTTTTTGGTATATTAATTATAGCAAGCTTTATATCTATGTATGATATTTTGTATATGTATATGTGTATGTGTATATATATCCTATATATAAGAGAAAGAGAGAGAGAGAGAGAGAGTCGTTAGTCGTAGAACACTTGCTTCGTTCCGTTTGCCAGAGACAATGGCGTATCGCGTTTCATCGGTGTACGTTGTCTCAATAGAGAGAGAGAATATTAATTTCGTGGATGGTGTGTATTCGTTGTATCCCTATCTCTCTCTCTCTCTCTCTTTCTCTTAGTAGTGCAACATCGACGCGATGTGTCTTCGAGGGGTGGTGGTGGTGGTGGTGGTGGTGGTGGTAGCGGCCCGTAGATGTAAATTAACTTTGAGAAACAATCTTGCTGTTAACTCACCGTATAATAACGCGAGCGCATGGTATCGGTGTTCCTGCCCTATCTCACCCTTGCTACTTTGCTACCACCACCACCACCACTACCACCACCTCCCTCTACTTGCTATCACCACCATCATCCCTATCCTACTACTCCCACTACTACTACATTTATTCTCCTCCTCTCTGTGTCTCTGTCTTTTTCTTATTCTGTCTTTCTCATTCTCTCAACTTACCCTCTCGCAACATTGCTAGCACACCAACTCTACAGGGATACCTTTCCACCTTCCATTATATACAATGGATACGTGAGACTTCCTTAACTGTACCGACGATTTCCCGTTACACCATTGAACGTATCTAGCGAAACGATACGTTACGAGCTGCCTACGAGACCGAATAAGAGAATCGATCGAGCGCAAACACTCGATATCTATGTGCATATCGTATCTTATATTATACT
This sequence comes from Polistes dominula, assembly GCF_001465965.1. The sequence goes on from NW_015148985.1 coordinate 1,293,833, forward strand.
CTCTCTCACACATTGTATATATATATCGACATCTCGATTTCCAACAGAATAATATCGATATTTCTCAATCCATCCATATTTTCTAATGGTTATTTTCTTTTTGTTTTACATGATTTTTTCAAATATTCTCAAATTTCTATTTTATCTCTCTGACTTATTATAAGTTTATTTTTATTATTTATAAAAAGAGAGAGAGAGAGAGGAAAAATAATGTTTTAATTGAAATATGTTGAACATAATGAAAAATCGATAAGATATTATTAACAATGTTACTTATATATATAATTATACTTTCTCTCATAGAATCCCGTGACGTATTGCCAAGTTTATGAACGAATAGAATTATAAGGTGGAATAATGACACTCACAGGTCAGACCTGACCTGCTGAATTTTACGATCCAACTACTACACAGTTTAACTACCTTCGAGCTAACGGTTAAGATTATTTTTACGTTCACCTGCGGTCACGTATTAATATCATTATAAATTCAATCTCTGTTTTCTTTTTTATTATCTACAAAAAGAAAAAAAAATATATATAAAACTAAAACTATGTTTGGTTTACTCGATAAACAACAACTTGTATTAAAATAAAAATTAAGCGTCGATTTACGTTGAAGGAAAAAAGAAAAATTATGTTTTCCTCAATTCATTTTTTTCATTTTATTAACGTTTGAAAGATCAGTATTAGATGAGGGTTGTGATAGGTATACCAAACGAATTCGCGCAAGTCTTTAACATAAGTTGAAATAAAAAGCGCGTATAGTAATTAAAATCTCCGACAAATAAAAAAAAAAAGTTGAGACTTTGTAGGGAAAAAAGCGCTCATTTCTCGAATTAATGAGGCGAGAGCACGTCTCAAATATTCACAGCAGGGATAAGATTAAAAACATTTTGCTGAGTGACGTAGTATGCTAGAGATATCAGAAAATAATAACTGACTTCAAACACTTTTTATTTCTTCTTTTTCTTTTTTCTATCTCTATGTGTTCCTCTGCTTTTCCACCCTCCCCACTCATTTATAAAAGATAATTTAGTATGTTACTTATAAGTAGGAATTAGAAAAATTGTTTGTTAAATAATTAAAAATTCGAAAAACAACAAAAATTTCCAACGGATATACGTTTTCCCATATTACATTTTAATCCAATTAAAATGCTAATATTAATTACATTTAATACTAATGGAAAATTAAATAATTATACGTTACACACATTAGAAATTATAAAAGAAAGTAGTAAATTAAATTAAAACTTAAGATTTAATATACTTGCTATTTTTTTATGTTTTTTATTTTTAACTTGACTGTCCTTTTCTAAGTTACGAACTGCGACTGACTTGTTAAAGTAAATACGAGAAACGAAAGGGCAGAGAGACACATAGAGAAAAACATAAACAAAGAGAAAGAGAAACTAAAGACATTTCGCATGATAAAAAATAATTTTCTCCTACGTCTCTGACATTTATTGAAATATTTTTTAATAACATTTATCAAGAAATGTGAGAGAGAAAAGAATAATAGTTAAAAAAATTACTTGCAATAGAAATATGAAGGCTATAAAAAAAACGATTATACGATTTTATAAATTGATGTCACAGTGTGCCAAAATATCTCTTAATGAAAAAAAAAAAAAAAATAAAAAATAAAAAGAGATTACATTCAATGAAAACTAGCAAATTAATACGATTTTTTTACATTGACGTCACGATGTGCCAAATATTATTTATAGAAATTAATTCTATTATTTGAATTTAAAATTAGATAAGAATGCTTAGAATATCAACGTTATTAAATTATCACAATTTTACGAAAAAACGTCCAAGTGTGCTAAATATTAAAAAAAAAAAAAAATCCATTTCATATTATATATAAATAAAATAGAATTGAAATAAATTCGATGATATTAATAAGTATACTATAATAGATAATTAATTCCTTAATAAATTATCATATTAGACATTTAGAAAGAAGAGAAGAGATTATCTGAAATATAAGTTAAAGAGAGAGAGAGAGAGAGAGAGAGAGAGAGANAGAGAGAGAGAGAGAGAGAGAGAGAGAGAGAGAGAGAGTATGATGCCTATAGTAATCGGTGTTCTTAAGGGGACCATGTATTAAATTAATACTACTCCTCAAGATGACGTTACGGCAAAGTCGTTGTAGGTTGGTTGGTTGGTAGAAGGAGTAGGTGGAGGGGTAGGTAGATAGGTAGCAAGTACATAGAAGTACGTAAGTAGGTACATATGTATGTATGTATGTTAGAAGGAGCTCTGTGAACGCGATATGTCAGAGCATGGCAAAGGAAACCCTTAGTCTGACGTAATGCGAATCTATTACTCAAAGCACAATCCCGTTGCATACGAGGAGATACACCCGCCGCTACAGCTTATACATGTTGAGTATGAAGGAAGATTAAAATCAAGAGAACTAAAGCATTCCAGATGATTTTGTTTTCTATCTAATTTGCTTTATTTACTTCATGAATTCATTTTTTTTTCGTTTTTCATTTTTTTTTTTATTATTCATTCAAATATTATTGCAATATTTTTTGGACCTTACGAATAATAATTTTATTTTTTTACTAAAGCACAATTTGATAGAATAATATATATATATATATATTTTTTTTTTTCATAAACTTTGAAATATTTTCCTCTCGACATGTTCACTAATTAAATTTTTCCTTTTTGTTGTTTTTTATTTTTATATACCGTACATTAGTTTTATGATAAATTGCAACTCAAAGCACGTCAAGTCACTTTGTTGATAAGTTTAAAAGATAAAATTGAATAAATAAATCATAAAGTGAAAGAGAGAGAGAGAGAGAGAGAGAGAGAGAGAAAGAGATAGACTACTTGTTAAAATTAATCCACGATAAAAGAAGAAATCTCAACGAAACAAAAGTTACGAGAAGATAATTCTAAAATGAAAAATATCGCTTGTCACGTTCTTCTTTCCTTTCAGACGATTAAAACCTTTTTGAAACAATAGGGAGAAGCGTGATATGTTAAAAAGGGGTAGAAACCCTAACGAAATGGGGTGTAGCATCGTTGAAAAGGGAGACTTAGTACTGTATAACAGATGAAATAACTGTATTTGGAAAGAGAAAATAGTTGATGATGACAGGTGAAAGTGATGATCGTATGACAGGTAAAAGATATTTCCTGTTCTTATTTTTTTTTTTTTTCCATTGAGGGGGTGTTGTATAAAAAGTTTCTTAAGTGTCAATAATTATTTAAAACGAATTCTTTTTAAGGCGAAGTGATACACGAGGAAAAAGAAATATAAAAAAAAAAAAGTAACAAAAACGAGTGTGCGTTGAAAGAAATGATTTTTTCTTTTTTCTTTGTGGTTTAGCTTTAATATTATATTTAAATGGATCTTTTTCATCTTTCTTTCTATTTCTCACTCTCTTTTGTAGCTTGAATCGAATGCATGTTGCCACTGTGTAATCGACGATTCGTAAGTATATATATATACATGACTTGTCCTATATACTTTTACTATTTACTACTACTGTTACGTATATACTAGTAGTAGGTTTCTCTCACTTTTCGTTTTTTTTTCTTTCTGACCACGAAGTAAAAAGATACTTATCGCAAACTCGGTGTTTACACGACTTGTTCGTATGCGCCAGAGAAAAAGGAAGAAAAAAGAAAGTGTTTCGTAAAACGTACGATTTTGAAGCATACGTGCGTGCCCATTTTTCTATGTCATGTATATATATAATATATTAGTGTTAATTTGTATTATACATGAAATAACTAGAATGACCAATTATATTATAAAAAAAGGATCATATATTTAAGTTTGCTACGTAACATATGAATTCACGAGGAATGAATGGTTAGTAGTATAAAATTAAAATTTGTCATTCCAATTAAATATAAGAAAAATTACCTTATAATTAGTTTCCATTTCAATACCCGTTAGCACTGCAGCACTGTTGTAAATCCGGAGCCGGAAAATATATGGATTTTTCGTTTTAAAGTTTATCTAATCATGAGATAAAATTTTTATATTGATTCAAGGGATTCAATTACATTCTCTTTGAAAACTATAGAAAAAAGAAAAGAAAATAAACGCGAACAAATAATTTCCTTGATAAAATAGAATTTTAATATTTTAAGTATGTTATGTATGTGTATGTGTGTACATTGTATATGTGTAGCAGATAAAAGATGAAATTTATGTATTCACTTTTATATGATTGGTATGAAGTATGTGTAAATATGTGTATGTGTGTATACTGTATAAATGTAGCACATTTAATAAGGATTTATTAATGCACTCACTTTTATACGATTGGTATGAAAACTCCGTGAAATTAACCGCGTAATTATCGAACAATCACGGCACGTATTGTCTCGTTCATCGTTCGAACGTTACTACGTCATTTTGTAAACACTCCTTTCATAAGACACTCGTCGAATTATCGACAATAAGAAACTGTTCTTAGAAAGGTCAGACAGTGTATTTGTAGTAAGTACGTTAGTCGATCAATATCTTCCGTATCATTAAAATATGTTTTCTCGTCGGATAGTGAATTTTCGAAATAATCTCATGGAAGTATGGAATTTGAATATTTCAGGTATGTACGTGTATGTATATATACGTGTTAAATATCAAATTTTATCAATGAAATAAGCACACGTATAATAAGATCATTAAAATGTTTATATAAAATTTAAAGAATTTTAATATTTTAAATATGTGTATGTATATATGTATTATTACCATACTAGTATAGGTTTCTATTACTTTTCGTTTTTTTTCTCTTTGACCACGAATCAAAGAGATACTTATCGTGAACTTGATGTTTACACAACTTGTTCGTATGCGTGAGAGAAAAGAGAAGAAAAAGGGAAAGAGAGTGTTTCGTGAAACGTATCCAAGTCGATTTCAAAGTATACGTGCGTGTCCATTGCAAGTTTCTATATACCTAATATATATATATATATATACATACATATACACGTAGGTATATTCAAAGCGAAATAGTCGTTCGAGGAGTAAGATAAGAAACATTTTTTTTAGGTCGTGTTCCAGATATTCATAGTCAGGATATTCGCTTTAAATAATATCACCCCTTAATATCCTTTGAAATTAAACAGATTTCGTTTCTAAAAACAATGACACGGTATATCAATCCCCTATTGTAAGTGATCTAACGTATTCGAAGATAAATACATAAAGCTTTTAAGTAGAACATAGGACTCAATTAAATTCCATTTATACGTTTTAATACGTATCTAAATTTAAAATGAAACCTACCTTCTTCTCGATCTGGTATTAAAGAATATCTAACGATAACGATAAGAGGTCAACTTTATGAAATATTCTTTGTATTATAAAAAAAAAAAAAAAAAAAAAAAAAAACGGGGTAGTTTGAACTTTGGTGCTGCAAAGTGGGGGAGAGAAAAGCGAAGGCTGGTTCCAGCAATTTTTATTATCGTTTTTCTCTTATCAGTATTACGGATTCCATTCTTATCGATGCGGTGAATCGTCAAACATTACGAGCTTCTACACGCCATACGAATTTCTATAGAATTGCTGCTTGTAAATGGAATACGTATCTCTTAATGCAAGCGGTAACATCGATCCATGAAATTCAGTAGCCTAAGGGAGAGTCAGATAAACGCTTTGGAAGAGTAAGAGAAAAAAAAAAAAAGAAAAAACAAGTTTACGAAATATCTTCTTCTTTCTCGATAAGAAAATGTTAAAAAAAAAAAAAAAGGAAGGAGGAAGAAGAAAAATTGGAGAAAAAAAGTTCAACGATAAATTCCATCGTAAGCCGAATTATTGCGAAAGATCTTTCGATTATAATAAATAAAATTATAGTAATATTCGTAATACGTGACTCATAAGGTAATATACGATGATCGAGTATAATAATTCGTTGAAATTTGATAGACGAATTGTTTTTTCTTTTTTTAAGACCATTTGGTTAATTAAATTCGACTGTTTTTTTTTTTTTAAATGAATACAAAATATAATCGTTAACGCATTTTATTTGAAAGAAGAATGTCAAAAAAAAAAAAAAGAAAGGTTGTTTCTCTCTTTTCTTTATTACGTTTCACCATACACGCAGGGTTGAGAGAAAAAGGAGGAAGGGAAGGGAAGGAGGAGGAGGAGAGGGACGTAGAAAGCCCTCTTTTCTCGTTCGACTTTATTCGATACAGATCGAGTATCATCGATCGGTCCCAGGTGTGTACTCGCAGTTTGCGTTATCGTTGTCAAAGGAAACGCGTGCTTAATTAAATAAATCGCGCCCATTGTTTTTCTAACTGTTCGTCCTGGCCTTTCGTTGCACAAAGAGAAGAATAGAGAGAGAGAGAGAGAGAGGGAGAGAGAGAGATAGAGAGAAAGGTAGAATAATATCAGAAATTAAATTACCAATTCGTCTGTGACTTGCAGCTATACTCATTTAAATCGTCAAATTCGAATGATAGTTCGTACAGTGCACGAATCTCGAATACATTTATTTATTTTTTTATTCCGAAAAATGAAAAAGAAATAAAGAAACAAAAAATATAATATGATGATATCAAATGAATATGACACGATTGTTTTGATATAATAATAAATAATAATTTTATTTTTCGTCTAGTTATCCAAAATATTTGATATTAAATATCGGAGATAAAAGAGATATAGGCTCTCGACGAATGCGACGAGTATAAAATAAAGAGTAAAAATAAAAATAGCAAAAAATAAAAAAAATAAAAGAGAAGCATTTGATAGACGTTCCTCGTGCAAGCGAGAAAATAATATATACACATATATATTTATATATCGCGTTATTTGAATTCCAACATTCCTTTTTCTCTCTCTATTTTTCTTTTTTTATAGGATAAACAATTTTTCACGTGAAATTATGCCAACCGAATATACGTAGGCGTTGCTGACCACGAAAACCGATCCGATAAACGTAAAATCGAAAAACAAATTGGAAGTAAAGTTAAATACATTTGTTCGCGTTGGTTAGTTGTACGAGATCACGTACGAAAACGAGGAAGAGGATAACACGACGAGTCGTTCCTTTTTCGTGTTACCCCATACTTCGGGGAGATTGCTACCTCATGGGGTTTAGTGATATACGGCATGGATACTCCCTAGTTTGGTACCATTGACATAAACCACAAAGATTCGATGTTCTTTGTCGTTGCGGTGTTACGATTCTCTATATCTATCTTCTTCTTCTTCTTCTTGTTCAACCAACCACACCATACTTCCCTCCCTCCCTACCTTCCTCCTTTCCACAATTCTCTCACCCTTAAACTTCTATCTTCTTTCTTGGTTTTATATCTAATTATTTGAGACGAAATCACTCGTTTCTTGATTGTTCGTTAGTTACCAGAACACGACAGAACGATAGAAGATTGTCTCTGGAGGGCCACAGTCTTCATTTCTATCTATCTCTCTCTCTCTCTCTTTTTCTTTCTCTCATTCACTTTTTCTCTCTTACAAGACTTCTTTTAATCGTACTCGAAACCATGTCGTGAATCCACTTCGTGATCGGCGAAGCGTCGAGATCTCGTTTCGATTATAATGGAAATTGAGGCTGGTCTCTAGGACATCGAGAAGAAACGTTTTATTCCGAAAGGATTGTCGATAACCCGCAAGGAGATGAAAATGATGATGATGACGATGATTTCTGATCCTTTTCTGTAAAAATTTATGAATAAACGAAAGAACGAACGAACGAACGAAACGAAGGTAAGAGAAGAAATTTGAAAAAGAAATTTTTCTAAGGGAATTCTTTTTTCGAAAAGGTAAAAATAAATTACTATTATTATCCAGAGATAATATATATATAGTATTTGAGTATTAGATAAATAGTATATTGAGTATTGAGTACTTTTTTTTATATATATAGAGAGAGATAATATAATAGTATTTGATGGATTATTCATTCCTTTAAAATATAGTAGGTATACGTAATGTATAATATACATTTCTGTGTATATAGATACTCAAGGTCGTTTTAATAAGGTAAAGCGAAGATCCCGTTATAGAGAATGCGCAATTATTAAGAGCAGAGAGAAACGAGTCGAGGAATTGCGGACTTGTTACCAGGGTCTATGTTAACATCGATGTTCCCTCTAGCTTCTCTCAATTTCCCTTACCAATATTCTGATCTGAGAGAAAGAGAGAGAGAGAGAGAGAGAGAGAGAGAGAGAGAGAGAAAGGGAAAGAGAAACTCGCATATCTTCTCGTTCACGTTCACGTACCAAGTTTCGAATTAATCCTCTACCTCTTGGTATCGTTAAACGTTGGTGACTATGTCGCGTCGTCACGAGTACGCAACTTTGTGAAATGAAATTCAATGTAACTCGACAAATACCATCTTCCATACGAGAGAAAGAGAGAAAGACAGAGATAGAGAGCATGTTAACATCTTTCCATAGAAAAAAATTAATTAATAAACGATCTTTTTATGAAATATTTAATTTGAATAGATATTTTCTTTAAATCTTATTTATCTCAAATTTCAAAATTGTTGCATCTTATTTAACTATCTTTCCTTTGAAAAAAAAAAACCCTGTAAATAAATGATCTTACTATGAAATATTTAATAGGAATAAGAAATTTTCTTTAAATCTTATTTATCTCAAATTTCAAATTGTTGCATCTTATTTTTACCATCTTTCCGTTGAAAAAAAAATACCCTTGTAAATAAATGATCTTACTATGAAATATTTAATTCGAATAAGAAATTATCTATCTTATTTATCTGAAATTTCGAAAATTGAAATTAAAATTTTTGTACAGATAACGAATAAGAAGAAGATAGTGAAATGATTTTTAATTATAATTCAAAGCGGAATTAAGATGATCTTCTTCTAATTAGTTGATTAAGTTTGAAGAAAGAGAGGGTGGGTGGTAATAGTCGATTTTCTTCTGAACGTCATTCGAAAGCAGAAATGGTAGTGTGTGTCCTTGGACACAGTACGCCTCGAGACACACGAATCGTCTCTCTTTCTCTCTTTCTCTCTCTCTCGAACGATGGAGGAGGTGTGGTAGAGACATTCGAAAACCACCACGAGAATGGAGAAGGAAAGGGCGATTTCAATTGTCGCCCTTGGCTGCCGCTTCCGTACCTCGGAATAGCCTATCTTCTCTCTATCTCGTGCCCGCTAAGAGGGTGGAATTGATTAAATAATTGGCCCCTTAGATTGGGGGCTAGTTTCCGGAATGAATACGCTGGCGTTGGGCCAAGTCTCGTTCTCGAGCACTCGAAAGCTGTATGAGGAAGAACAGAGAACGAACGAGAGACAGAAGGAGAAAGAGAAAAGGAGTGCAAGCCTAAGGGGAAACAAGGGTTAGAAGAGGGTAAACCCCAGTGAGGGATAAAGTGCAACCGAGACACCAGACGGCTTAATAATGCTTCTGATTGGGCAACTGAAAATCTGCTTGTCTGACCAGGTATTGTATTTTCAAAAGAGTTGCCGATTTTTCTTTCGATTCTACATCAATCCTTATCTCATTAATTTTATTTTCTTCTTTTTTAATTCGAAGTTCCTTTGAATGAAAAAAGATATTAATGTTAGACACAATAATAATTATAACGAGATACCATTCTTTCAATTATTTTTCTTCTCTCGGATATTCACATAACGAGCTGTATTACGAATAAAAATGATCAACGGGTTAATAATAATGATGAATAATTATTTTGTCCTTCTTTTTTTTTAAATATACATGAAAAACAATATGGGGAAATAAAGAGAAAAGAAAATGAGAAGAGAGGGAGATAGAGTTAGCTGTAAATGATAAAAATGACAGGTATTTCAGCGTAGAACGGTAGTACGTATCATTGTTGGTTTCGATTAAAATTCAATATACGACTTAATTGGATATTAAATATACGCTTTTTGATACATACAAAACAACCCCTTTTCTTCATTCCAATATGATTCCCTCTTGTTTCCCAACTCCTCCATTCATAGTCATCGTTCGCCGTTGTAATTTTTGCTACGTTTCATCGTAACAATGGAAGTACTGGCGTTGTTCTATTTTGTATTGTAATAGTAGCAAAAGTTTTATATATACGTATAATACCAGTTTATATCAGTTTTATTTTTATTTTTATTTTTATTTTTTTTTTTACAAATAATAAAGTTTAACTTTTAAAAGCACGCGATTGAATCACGAAACGTACAATGGCAGCAGGTAGAACGAATTGGTGGCGGTGTTTATATGTTGCTGCTTGCTCTTGCATGGGTATTACACTGGAGAAACGAGGCATTGATTGCAAATAATGCTGGACCATATAATCCTGAACTCGTATATCGTTACCCAGCCGATTTACAACGTAACAGATTAATATGTACCTACTCGGCCGCGTGCCGAGTTCATGGGCTTATTATCCATGATAGAATTACTATTAATCGGATAGATTAATAGATTGTGGGACTTGTATTCTATCTCTCTTTTTATCACTACATACTTGTATACATATACGAATATATTCTCATTTATTTATTTATACGAGAAACCGATAATTAGTGTAATATTTTTTAATGATTCGGATATACGTTACATAAAGTACAATAACATCTGTCGAATTTTATCTTTTATTCTGTTTCTCTACTGAAAATGTATTTTTTTTGTTGGTAATAATGAATGTTTAAAAAAATAATTCATATATATTGTATATAATATTTCATTGTATTAAATATATAAATGTATTTATCCTGATTTATTTAGCAAAATTTTACACTTGAAGTCATAACTGATTAGTAAAGACTAATACAATATTAAATTATAATTATTTTATATTTCAAATAAATAAATTTGTAATTTTTAGACAGATAAGTATCAATCAATTTATCTTATACATGCATACATACATACATACATACCCTAACACTAGAACCTTTTATAGTTCCGTTTAACTATAGATAGACTGTGAATTCTATCTCGCTCTTTTTCTTTCAACTTCAATGCTATTTCAAATTCTTCTTCTTTCTTATCCTACTTTTCTTTCTCCCAATCTTCCTTTCTTTCTTTGGCAAGAACAACCATCATCGTTTCTCTAGTATGACGAGGCCGGTATTGCTGCGTTATACTAATTAGCCTTCCACTTTCATGACACGTTGCACTAGCAATGCTGACTAACTCGATCCGTTTCCAAATCCTGATATATATATATAGATATATATGCGTGTGTGTGTGTGTATGAAGTGTGTGTATTTACGTATGTATGTATAGCAACTTCGATCGGATTCGCCGACGAAACAATTATCGCTCTCCCTCTCTTCCCTCTTGTTCGGTCTAGAAACTCCTGGCGGAAATGATGAAATTAGCAAATCGCAAGCCGAAACGGAAACGGAATTTCATTCGGAGTTAGAAACGGCTAACGAAACTTTGCCTATCCAAGAACGCATCTTTCCGATCGATTTGCGAGCTCTCGTTAATCTTATAGCTCATTGACGGGATATTTGATATACGTTCCATAATTTAATGATGCCTACTACTTGCGTACGAAGTGTGATGTTAATTTACGAGTTGATCTTCTTTTTATTTTTTTTTTTTATTTCTCAAACTGTTCGACGTGTGTACGGTGTAGTAACTCGTTCATTTTGCTTGATTTTAATTAAACCGGTGTCGTAAGGAATTTTGTCAAATTAAATTCTACAATTAATTTGTTACAATGGGAGAAAGGGGATAAAACGTATTTTCAAGAATCGTTCGTAGGGTCGAGAATAGGATAATATATGATTACATACTTAAAGTATTATACTTTGATAATATCGATAAAAAAGAAGAAAAAAAAGGGGGAATAAAAATAAATTCTTTCGTTCTCTTTAAAGCTTCTCATAGTTAATGATATAAAAGGTAGAAGAAAATCACATTTGCATCTATATTTGCCATTAACGTTGAAATCTCGTTTTGGCGATCGGCCCGAACGATCTCTGCTGTATTTTATAACATACATAATACGCGGCGACCGAGTCTCGCCAACTAATCGATTTTATAAATGGTTCATCGCGCCGACACACAACGTTAGCGAAATATTTTAGATAATCTCCATTTGAGTTCTTCGGTCATTTCTGGTGCGTATCAGCTATGAGGAGAAAGAGAGAGAGAGAGAGAGAGAGAGAGAGAGAAAACGAGACAAAGTGAGAAAGAGAAAATCTGGTATGTGGTAAAGCTTTGGACCAAAATGCCACACACCACCAGTACGGGTTGGTTCTCAGATAATAGACATAAATATTCTCCGAGCTTTTTTGGATTTATATTTCGGAGGATATCAGTGATCTCATTTGCATCGAGAAAATTTACCGTGCGCTATGTACCACCACCACGATTTGCCTCCACTTCATTCTCGATCCTTCATTTTTTATTATAAGCTCGAGAAAGAGAGAGAGAGAGAGAGAGATTAAAAATAAAAAAAATAAAAGAATTAAAAATGTCTCATGCATTCGTTTGGGAAAAATAAAAACATACAAAAAATCTAATAAAAAATATTAAAAAAATAGAAAAGGAAAAAAAAGAGAGAAAGAGAGAAGAGGAAAGGGTAAGGAGGTGGGGAATAAAGGTCGACGTTCGAATAAGCTCTAGTCGATATAACTGCCAGGAAAAGCTGAAATCGTATTGAAAAATGACATGAGGACAGTTCCTGCGAATGAAATAGTGTCACTTCGTACTCTCGGCGTTTCCGAGACCCTACCGAGTATAATCTGCTTTAACTCTTCGTATATTAGATCTCTGCCACGGTGGTTATTCTCTGTCTTTGTCTCTTCTATTTCTCTGAATTTCTCTTTCTATCTTTCTCTCTCTATAGCTAACTACTGTCTGCCTATATCTGGCAGTTCTACTTGAATGCCTACCTTGGCGGTCTGACTACTCGCAGACCGTAACCACTGACTCGAAGCTTACGCGACCGACTGGCTGACCTCTGTCTTTCTCTTTCTCTTTCTATTTCTCTCTTTCTCTTTTGCCACTTCGTAGACTTGGAGATTCGTTAAACGTTTCGTTAGAGAAGTTCCTAGAACACGGGCAACTTTGAAAATGCATTTTAACCCGCGACACGCTAACGCTTCTCTTGAATATTTGATAGGATTTAAATCACGTCATTCGAAAAGTCGTGAAAAATAAGAAAAAAAAAATATATATTTACGTATATATATATGTATGAATGCATTTATGTATGTATGTGTAGATTATTCGTTCCTATAGTAGTCGTTTCAATATTATCTCCACGTATTATATTGTGTCACATAGATTTTTGTTCTTTTTGTTAATTTTATTTTCAAAGTGAGAGAGAGAAAGAGAGAGAGATAATTATATTGAAGTGATATTTTTTACAATTTCGGTGGAAAAAATTTTTTCTCTCATGGAAAAACGAGTGACTATGCTACGTGGCAATAAAAAAAGAAATAGAAAAAAAAAAAGAGAGATAGATAGGGTGGGAAGGATTTGCGCAAAAGGGCCAAAGTCAAACGCGTCGCGATTTGCAAAGAAGTACCCCGCTAGGATTTTTATTCGAGTTTTATGATTTATATCGCACTCTCTGCAATATTCTCTTTCTGTCTTTCAACTTCGATCCCCGCGAGAGAAAGGACGCAATCGAGTCAGCAGTAGATTTTATACTTTATTTTTACGGCCTTACGTACCTACGTCGAGCAATGTCCTATGATCTTTCACAATCATGCTGAGTTACTTTTTTCTAACAGTTGCTATAGGTATTATATATATATACTTTGTCGATAGAAATGGATTTTCTTTTCGTTTATATCAAAATAGACATTATTTTTCATTTAAATCCAAGCTCGTTTCACGCACCGCTCGATACAATATTTAAAATCGATTTCAAATGAAACAAGAATAATAAAACTTTGCGAATAAGAGAATAAAAAAAAAAAATGATGATGAACATTAATCACACGATAAAAACATTGTGATTTTATTTAAATATATAATCTATATTGTGATGGAAAAGTTAATAGACATTTTAAATATCGAAAGTGAAGAAGAAAACAAAAGTCTTTTATTATAAATTTAAATTTAATTGCTCACGATAGGAATAGGGTATACGAGAAGTATCGTTACGTTTATTAATAATAATAATAATAATAATTAAAAAAGAGAAATTCTTTAAACTATCGGATATCTATCTCTTGGAAGAAAATGATTGCAGGATTATCGAGATTCGACGAGCCGAAAACGTACGGACGAACGATCTCGTAATGTATACGACGTTGTCCTACCACCCACTCCTCCTACCCCCCATTCACCCTCTTCTCATAGATTCCACAATGCACTCGACTCGGCAATGCGGGTATGTATCGAACTACCCAGTCGCGTTGTGGCATCGCATCGGTTCGAAGCTACTATGATCAGAACGGCGTAATAACGAGAAAGCATAAATTGACAATTTGTCCCAGGGTATTGGTTTCCCTGGTCAGTAGCTGCGTCGAATGCAATAATTGGTACCCGCTGTCAAGTACTTCTCTCTCTCCATCTCTCTCTCGCTCTCTCAATCCCTTTCCACCTTTCTGCTATATATGTGTGAGTTAGAATGTCGTTTCTATACCACACATTCGCTATCTTTCTCTCAAACATAGACACACTCACACATAAATATGTAACCTTCAGCTATAGTCGATCCAAGTTGCGTTCCATTATGAATCTGCGCGTCTGACCTGTCTTTCGAATCGTACAAGATGAGTTCAGCATGACGGGAGCTAGAATCGAATGACTAACGTAAAACGTCAAATTGATGCACTCCATAACAAGTAATTGCTTTCTATCTCTATTTCTATTTCTATCTTTATCTTTATAGATATATCTGTCTTTCTATCATGGTTTATCGATTTTTCGGATAATATAGATTACGATGATCCTTACGATGTTCTTGCTTGTCTTGCCTTTTCAAGATTTTATATTATACTTTTATTTCGAATAATATTTTATTACCGGTTGTATAAATGTAAGAATGATGAAAAAAGAGAATCGTGTTTGACTTTTCATTTCATTATTTTAGATTGAAGAAAATTATTATCGAGATATATATATATATATATATATATATTTTATTGTATGAAATAACGGATATATGTAAGATCGTTTTGATTTCTTTGTCTTTGATGTAAAAAAAAAAAAAGTTATTTCAAAAGATTATACATGTTGACGAGATTTTTTTCTAATGCATCGATTTCAAAGTTGGAATTGTGAAATAAATGAAAAATGGACAAAATAATGAAGTAACCTGTCACGTTACCAAAGCTTTATCCGAGATTGCCGTAGAAAAAGTTTTTATGCCGGTCGACGTTATTTGCTTAATAATTCGCGTGCAAGGTCGATTCGAATCAACTCGTGGTAATCTTGAAAGGGTCCGAGTCAAAGTACTTGAACTCGGTACTTAAGAATGTGTTCCGAACGTTGGTAGACGTTGCTTGCTCGTAATCCCTGGAACGCACATAGCCCACGCGAGCTGGACATTTTTCAAACGAAACTTCCTCTTGTCCAAAGAGAGAGAAAAAGACAAAGAGAAATAGAGAGAGAGAGAGAGAGAGAGAGAGAGAGAGAGAGAGAGAGAGGTAAAAATCGTTTTCTTTTATTTCTTTGACACGGAAATAACTTTTTGTTCAATACTGTTTTTGATTAATATACAAAGTCAACATTCATCTCAACGATAATTAATTATTTATTTTTCATTAGAAAATTATTATGCGTTTATACGTGTATAAAATGTACACACACATATAGACATACACGTATAAAGAAAAAATCTATTCCTTTTCGCGCGAAAGCAAATTTTCCGTTTTAATCCTCGTCAGATTAATCTTGATTATAATTAATTATTATTTTTCATATACAAATCCATCGCAAATTGAAATATCGATAAATACAAAAGAGAGAATAAAATATCTATCTATTATAAATATTTCTCTATATTAAGATTAATTATAATGTTTAATAATAAATATTTTTATCTTTAAATACGTTAAATATCTTAAATCTTTTTTATCTTTATTTATTATACGTACGTGAATACTTAAAAAGAAAAATTCGTGTATGTCGCAATTCAATATCAACTGAGAGAAATATATCGAGAAAAGGTCAAACGTTAAGCGTTACTTCCATTTGGTTCATTTCGTTTCGTTTCGTTTCGTTCCGTACATTTCGAGGGCAGCAAAAGCTCGAATCCCTTTTTTCCACGGATCAAATTCCCTTTTGATCCAACGAGCTTGCAGGCGTGGTTTTCGATATTCGCGGTTAAAGACATGGAATAACATCGCAGACCGCGCCTTAATGGTCTCGTAAATTTGAGGACGTATAATAAGGATCTCTAAGGGTCAAAGGGTAGATATGCTTTGTGCATAAAAGCCCGAAAAAGAGAAAAAGAGAAAGAAAAAGAGAGTTAATGTTTATGAAACGCTGCAGGAGAAGGAAGTTCTTTGAGATTTTCAATCGTCAGCACTACTTTCCGTAAAAAACAAGAACATTTCTATCCTTTACCATTTGTCTATACTATCTGTAATTATCTTTATCTTGTTATCTCGACTCTAATATCGGTGTGCAAAAATATTTTTTTTTTCGAAATATTGAACGTTGGAATTTAAAACGGAAAATGAAAAAAAGAAAAAGTGGAAAGAAAATACGAGGGAAATTTAAAAACGACGTTATCCAATCGTTTATTAAAAGATATATTTAAGGGAAAGAGAAAGAGAGGAAAAATATATTTGATGGAAAATTTCGCTTCTCTTTTTCTCTTTTTTTTCATTTATTTTATAATCATCAACCCCCGCGAGCTTTTATACTTTCTGCGCGTGATTATTCGCAGAGATGTTTAAAATTGAGATAAAATAAAATCTATCATTCTTAATAATTTTCATCGTGGCAGATAAAGATAGAAAGAGAACGGTGTATAAGATAAAAAGATATAGGAAAAAATTCCCTTCCCCATGTGTTTTTTTCGTTTTTATAAAATCCAATTCTCCAAAAGTATTCGCGAGTTTTCGCTTATACGCGCAAGCGCGTAAGTTCTATTATATATTTTTTTTACTTCAATTTTTCTTTTTCCTTTATTTGCTTTTTTCTCTTTTTCTTCTTTCTTTTATATATTCTTTTTCTTCTCTTCTTCTTTTCGTTGTTGTAATTTTCCGAGAATATCGAGGCGTACCATAGTCGCAAAAGATTCTTCTCCAGGTTGCGTTATAAATGTAAAGTTTGCTTTACAGCTGCTGCTGCAGCTGCAGCTGCCGAAGGGCGAACGAAGGTACCGTGTAACGACGAGAACACGAGAGAGAGAGAGAGAGAGAGAGAGAGTCTCTGTGTTGGTTTGGAAAGGCCAAGTGAGGGGGGATTGGGGAGGAAGAAGAGGTTGGGTAGAGTAGGGAGGATGGAGGTGGTTGAAAGGGGTCGGGCCTTCTATCAAAACACCGTCATTTTATGCATACAGCCCTCGAGAACACGAGGAGAAAGATGCGCGAGTGTCGGACGATCGAAAAACTATTGTCCAACGGTTATCACGAGTTTCTACAAGATAGGAACTTACTATAACAGACAATAATTCTTCGTCCTTTACACCGAGGAACTATTACGGGTGGTCTAGTGCCATGGTGATGAAGAGGTCAACTACCTAATTCGAAAAATTCTCGATTAGCCTCGTCCACGTCGTCGTCGTTATAGTTGAGTTGTATAGGCCAAAAAAATGACAATTTAAAAAGGATCGAAAGACAAATTCAAGGAATATATATATACATACTTTAATCATTTTAACGTTATATATATATTTTCTATCTGAGAGAAATTTTCCAAGAAATAAATCGTTCCAGTCGAGCTATTAAGAAAGATAAAAAGGGTACAATTCGTTAGAAGGTTAGTAATTTAAAGGGGGGTGGGGATTAGACGTTGTTGAACATAAGACGATATATGATACTAATCGTATCGAAGCTTTCTTAGCAAACCGATAGATATAGATGGATCTCGTATATATATTTCCTTGGAGATCATTTCCTCTGGTAGTGTTCTTTTTTTATTTTCATCATTCTCATTCTCCTCCTCCTCCTCGTCCTTCTTCTCATCCACCTGTTTCTTTCTGAACGGGCAACCGTTCTAATGTCATCGTAGCTTCTAATTAAGCTCTGTTCGAGCGTGCAAAGTTTGTACGATGCCGACGCATAGACATTCAGTCTCTCACTCACTCACTCTCCTCCGAGAGGAAGAGGAAAGGTCAGATAATTCAGTCTGAGCGAACGGACGGGCAACGACAGAACACGACAAGAGATAGACAGAGAGAAAGAGATAGATAGATAGATAGATAGACAGATAGAAAGAGAAAGAGAAGGAGAGAGAGAGAGAGAGAGAGAGTTGTTGGAAGAGAGGACGCAGAGAAGTTTATATTGGTGGACGGCTGAGAGACACGTCGGCTCTATTATTATGTCCTGGACTTCTCTATCGTGGACAGCAGGCGCCGGTTGTTACGCAGCGTTACAACGTGCACACCCAAGGATAGTTTCGAACCTATGTACTTTACGTCCGTCAGTCTGACCTCTCTCAGAATATTAAAGTGCCTACGTGATTCATCTTCGTAGCACGTAGTAGTAGGTTGTGTTAGGTAGTAGTATCAAGCAACAACGTTGATTATTCTACGACGAAGATCTAACATCATTTCATGTTGTTTTTTTTTTCATTTGATATACAAATTAAATGATCAATTTTTCTCCTTTGTTTCCTCTGTGTCAATTCTCATTCGCAATTATGTTAACATTTTTATCGCGTTGATATACCAAATTATTAAAGTCGAGTAACGTGGGTTTAATGTTTGATAAAATAGATGGGTGATTTATTGTTTGGAAAATAAAATAATCGTGTGCTATATAATTCCGAATAGCAGATAAAGAGACGCGAATATTTTTGGTATTATTGGATAGGCGTGAGAATTAAACCTATTAAAGAAATAGTAATTTAAACGAACAATAAATATTTCTAATTATAAAAGATAATATTTTATTATTTATATAATGATTATTCATTGGAATGATATTAATTGTCCTCTTCCTTGACCATCATCACCATGAAAGTGTTACTGTCATCAAACTGAACGGAAATTTTGTGAATTATACTAATGGATTCATCGATCGTAGTGTTCAATCAAACATCGATAGAGAATTCCCAGATCAGTGCTGGGGTAGGGTACTTCGCTCGAGCCATGGCTTTAAATGGAGTAAACGATCATTGTTAGCTAATTAAACCGACCCCGTACAGTAGATTCCGATTAGCTGATTACCCTAACGTCTGACCAATTGACGCGATTCACGTGCCAAACGGAATAACGTATAACAGCCTGACAAACGGATTTATCTGGAATAGATCATCGTTGTTGCTTGCGTTAGAATTGTCCCCTTTCAATCCATGGATTTCCTTGGAGTATCATCGAAAGTTTATATACGTGTATACGAGGAGTATGTACAATTAGAAATTTATAGAAAATTGTTAATACGTAAATGTTTAAGAGCTTAATTTAAAAAATAAAAACTAAAAAAGAGATAATTGTAAATATAGCGTGTGTGTACGTAGCGTTAAAGTATAAAAATAAAATGTAGAAACTGGACGATGGTGTATTACTTTTCGTAAAAAGAAAATATGTATTCAAGGTCGTAGATCTCTAAGCGACATCGTTTTCCGGGAGGACGGGGTTCAGAGGTGCTGGCCGAACAAGGCTGCCTCGACGTCTGGCAAGTTTTTGCCATAAATACTGATTATTAAATAGCCGGTGACTGTTGGCGCGAGAGCTAAAGAGAGTGAGAGAGAGAACGAGAAAGGGAAGGAAGAGAAGAGGTCAGAGAGGTGGTGGTGGTGGATGCCAGTGGTCCGTTGTGGTCTCCAGGAACGGTCGAGGGTCGTTGGCTACGTACGCAGAATATATAGGAGGATATTCGCGGCCATTCCGGTTGCAGTAGCAAGAGTAGAGGAAGGAGGGGGGAAGAGGAAGAGGAAGAGGAGGAAGAGAACGTGGAGATAGAAACGGAGGAGGTTCAAGGGGAGGGAATCAGAGGGTCGTGTTCGAGGCTGGGTTTAATACGGGTACAATGCCAGTGGCGTAGGCTTTATGATGACGAAGAGCACCTGAGGGACTCCAACGGGGAACGTTGCAATTTCCTCGTGCACCGAGTGCCACACCTGTACACCCATCCCCTTGCCCTCCCTTCTCCTCACCATTCTCTCTCTGTCTCTGTCTCTCTCTTTCTCTTTAGACACACACGCATCTCTAAACCCACGTAGTTGTTCTGCTGTTCTGCAGCAGCACGTGCACGCGACTCTCTATCTCTCACTCACACCCATCTAACCAACTACCCAACCACCCACTAACCTACCCACTCACCCTCCTACCTCTTTCTCTCAACGATATACGTGCATTTCGCTTCGACTCGCTTTTCCTCCGCGTTATACGGCGTAGCAAGCCGCTTGCTAGGGACCAATTTGCATCCGGACGCGAAATCGTGGTGATGCGTCTTCGATAATCTCTTCGGGAATTACCCACCTAACGGTATATATATATATATATATATATATATATATATATATATACTCTATATTCTCGTAGAATACTCTAATGAACGAACGAACGTGATTACTGGCAGATTTCTAACTAGATTTAAACGTTCGTGGAATAACTACTTCTTCCTTATCTCCTCTGTCTTTGATTCGTTTCTTCTGGAAGATTGAGAGTGAGATAGGGGTGAGGAGAGGATAGAGAGGGAGGTTCTTTTTCTTCTTCTCTCTTTATTGGATTTCTTACTTTATCAACTTTCATTTCATATATCAATTCGAATTTAATACGTAGGACGACTTTGCTTAAAGGTATGCGTCGTATTTCGTATTTCTCAAAGTTCAAACTTTATTTCCTATCTTTTTTTGATAGTAGAATATTATAAATAGATATATTTGTACACTCTGATAATATTTTCTTGAAAGTTTAGCGAATCCGAGAAATCTTTGATAAGATTCTGAATATCTTCAAAGTAGAAAATTTTTGTTTAAAGGAAACACATTTTTCTTTTTTTAAATTTAAATAGAAAAAAAAAAGGACAAACAAGAAAAACGAAGAAAAGGGAAAGAAGAAAAATTGATAAATCTCGCACGCATTTATTTTCCCTCTATCAATCCCTCTTTTCTCCTAGTTTTATCCATTAGCTTATCCATCGTTTCTGTAAATAAAGCTTACCACGATGAAAAGCTAGCATCAGAAAGCAAAAGGTTGGATACCGAAGGTTCGTAATGTCAAAGAAAGGAAGGAATAAGAACTCGTGGAACTCGGAAGAAAAAGAAGAAGGGAAAGGAGAAAACGAAAACGAAGAAGTCGAATAAGAAAAGAAGAAGTAGTAATAGTAGTAGTAGTAGTAGTAGAACTAGAAATAGGATTGAAGTTCCGTCTTCAAACGAGCAAATCGTTAGCCTGAAGAAGAAAACTTAACCGTCCCTTTCTCTCTCTCTCTCTCTCTCTCTCTCTCTCTGTTTCAAGAGTTTGGTCCTTTTTCCTTCTTACTCTTTTCCTCTTTGTTACTCTTTTACCTTATATTTACGTTTGAATGTAGGTAATGTTGAGGTTCCATCGGGACGTTTTGAGAAAATCCCAGGACGATGTAGACGGACTCTGCTAATGGAATTATCTCACGTACTAACTATGAAAACTTCTTCAAGAAAGAGAGAGAGAGAGAGAGAAATAGAGGAGGAAAGGGAGAAATAGGGAGAAGGGGGGGGTAACAAAAGCGCACGACTTTCTTTGAAAGGTTACAAGATAGGTTGGAGATAGGTATCTCTATGTATACTTTGCAAGAGGTTAGCTAAAAGGGGATCGGCACGGTGTCAAGTTTCGATTCATGCTTTAACTCCCGACGTTTCCGTTTCGAACAGAGTTTCGGAAAACCGGAAGAACACGATTGTGAAGAAACTTGTTGTTTCAAACGTACCCTCAAACTATTAGTTGTTGGAAGAACTTGTTCCGCTCTTTGTCAAGTTTCTCTATGCGCGCGTGTGTGTGTCGTTTATTGAAGTAATACACCTTACTTACTTGCTTACTTTTACTTTCACTTTTTTACTTCTTTTTATTTTATCTTTTTTGTTTTTTATAGGTAAAGATATTTATTTGTACCCTTTTGAGTGGTGAATATCTTTAATTGAAGTATTTCGTATAAATGGAATACTTTATTATTGATAACATAAATTTTGTTGATTAATTATATTAGAAGGTTGGTAATATTATATACGTATTTCTATGAAATTAAATATTACAAGAAAGTTATTTTCAAGTATAATTTTTCAATGATAAGACACGAAACGATGATCAATGTACAAAACGTTATTACATACTTTGCATTAATATCTAAAAACGAATATATAATGTGTCTACGGTAAATACCGGGGATATTTTATTAAACAAATATATGCGTTTATAATATTAAAAGGGTTGAAGGGTTGAGAGAGGAAGAATAAATAATTTCTTATTTCTTATGGGGGGGGGGTGGAAAAAAACATTTTTCTGGATCGTTTGAGAGACGTTGAAAATCGTACTCGTACTCATAGAGATATCATTGGTGTTGAAAGAAGAAGAAAAAAATAACAGAAAAGAAAAAGAGAAAGAGAGAGAGAGAGAGAGAGAGAGAGAGAGAAAATACGACTAACGAACGAGGAGATCGTATAATGCAACAGCATACTACACGCGTAGAAGAGGGGTGTATAGTATTACCAAGTGAAAAGTGGAAGGAAGAATGCGTTAGCGGAAAAACGTTCAGAAGCGCGCGAAAAAGGTAAATGTGAGTGTGCGAATTTCTGGAAAACAGAGAAAAGTTGGTAATTAAAGCCGGAGGTTGTTAGCTACCTGAAAAGAGAGAGAGAGCGTGAGTGAGAAAGAGAGATAGGGGGAAAAATGGGATTGTGAAGGAAAGAAAATCGGGAGATATGATGGAGAAGGGACGAAGAGGAAAGAGGAAGAGAAAGAGGAGAAGGAGAAGGAGGAGGAGGATGAGAAAGTCCTTGAAGAGAAAGACTGGCGGTGGGAGAAGGAATGGTGGAATGCGAGGAAACGGCACAGGAAAATGCATGGAAATGTATTCCCGGAAGCAGCATGGAGCAACGGGAGGTAGGAAAGTAAAGTAAAGTGAGAGAGAGTAAGAGAGATAGATAGATGTAGACAGGGGTAACATTAAAGAGAAAGGAAGTCAGAGACAGATAAAGAGAAAGAAAACGATGGTGGGTGGTGGCAGGATTCGTGTGGTGAGGGGGCGTTGAAGATATTATAAGGGTTGAAAAGCCGGCGTGCAATGCTGTCACCAAGAAATTATACTTGATTCTTCGTCGTACGAGCTCTAACTGGAACGGCATTACCGTACCAACGTCATCATCTCTACCTCCGACGGATTTCTCTATGCTTTGCCAGCTTTTCTTCTTTCTTTTTATTTTTTTTTCCTCCTCTTTCTCTTTCTTTTTTTTTCCTTTCTTTTCTCACACAGAGTCTTTTCCCTCTTTTCAAGCAGTTTATTCAGATTGCCGTGACTCGAGCGAGTCCAAGGATCAACCAACGACACACAGGTACAGATCGTATCACCCCCACCTTCTCCCTCATTCCCACCTCATCAAAGTTTTTCTTTCTTTTTTGTAGTTTTTCACCTATCCTCTCCCGTTTCTCTTGTTTATGTCAGGACGATGTTTCTAGCAGTAGCAGCAACAGACACCGTTGATATTCCAATTCTACTAGCATCCATAGTTCTCTCTCTTTCTCTCTCTCTCTCTCTCTCTCTATCTGAAGGTACCTGAGCTTTTGCCTAGACCATGTTGTCCAACGACGTTGAATTACGCTTACCGGTCTGGTCCATGCATATTCCACCAACGGACCACACCCTTCTTGTTTCCTCTGTTTTATTAAGCTCCCCTCCCATCCTCTCTCTCTCCCACCACTCTCGTGGCTTTACCGATTCGCTATCCGAATACACACGACGACTTTCTTTCTCTTTATTTCTTTTTTTTTTCTCTTCCTCTCATCTTTCCATACAACACATCATCCCAGGATTTTCGCAAATACGTTCCCCCCATCCTTTTTTATCTCTTTTCCTTTTGTTTCTTACACACATATTATGTACATACATATACAGTTAGAAAAGTATGCTACTACCAAGAGAAGGAAAACATCTTCCTTGTCTACGATTCTTCGTCGATAATGTACTTGGGATATATTCTCAGAAAATGGAACGCGAATCTTGGCTGCTATTACCTCAATCTCCTATCTTCGAAATTTATCCTTCTCGTAATCGTGAATAAACTTACTTCTGCGATCGCTAGAAGATCCTTCTTGGAAAGCACGAGGATGTATACTTCGAGAAAAGTAAATATGTGTGTGTGTGTATATATGTGTATATATGTGTTATTACTCCTCTAGGTTATATCTTTTTACCATAAATGCATCTAACACACACACACACACACACACAAAACTCTATCCTAGATTTCTTTTTTTTTCGCCATTACGATTTTCTACTACTATTTAAATATCTAAATTTGCAATAATTTTTCTCTTTCCTATTCTTCTTCTTTTTTTCTTTTTTATTCAGAACGATAAAAAAAAAAATCCGATAGAGAATACATTTGGATTTTACAAGAGAGAAATCGAATTGGTTCGAAAGGTCCGCACTCATCCAAACGTAGCCAGTTTTCTCAGAATAGAATGAAATTAAACGATTCATAACGCGTTGGCACTCGCAAGTGTGCGGTTAACTGCACCTCCTAGTTAGAGGGCCATTCAATGGCTGATTCCATGCCCAAAAGTCGGTTCCAACTTTTCCTATGAAAGACCATAAAACTTTCAAAAAAATAAAAAAAAAAAAAATAAAAAGAGTCCATAGAGAGATGGAAGAGAGATGGAGAAGGGTTGCCGAAAAAGTTTCTTAACTTCATACAATTTTGAGTACTTTATATTAACGATCGCGCGAAAAAAAAGAACGGGCTCGGGAAAAATCGCTGGACACAAGCCATTTGTTCGTTCGTTGAAATGAGAAAAGAGAGAAAGAAAATCGATCGTGAGCGTTCTAGGACCTATCGTAAAGGGATGAAACGAACGAATGAACGAATGAATGAACGAACGAACGAACGAACGAACGAAACTAACGTACGAAACGTATTGTGTCCAAGGTCCCAAGGGTGCGACGAATTCGTCGAATTTTCGGCGTAACTTTGCAGTACGGGACAAATATGCAAGAGAAAGGACGAGAGGAAATCATATTGCTGGAATTGACCAGTTCGGAACTTGCAATTGGAATTTTCACATATCCTATATACTCTCTGTATCTATAACTTATCCCTCAACAATCCCTTTTTTATTTCTATCATTTTTTCAACCACTTAACGACCCTTTTACTTTTCTCGTATAAAAATTGAACGGAAAAAAAGAGACGATTAAAAGCAAAAAAATAAATAAATAAGGATATGTAAATATAAATGATAAGAGAAATCGTAAGGTTTGGATCGTATCAATTAACCCTAATCTAAATGATACTTATTGTTAGCGATAATGAAAGATAGACGAGACTCGGAGGTCCCATCGTCTATCGAGCTATTTTCATTGCAGTATCGAAGATCGTTTGACCGTGTCACGCCTCTGTGTGGCTCGAAGGCCCTATAACCTCAAGGGATAGCTAATTCCGGCCTTTCCTCTAATTTCCGAGCAGCTAGGTTGGGTCAATCGATATCTATTTTTACGTGTACCTGCTATTCCGTACGGATATACGTGTATAATGGTAATAAGTAATTAATAAATGTTAACTCGATTATGAGATAGAAAGAGCGAGAGAGAGAGAGAGAGAGAGAGAGAGAGAAAGGGTGGGAGAAAGAGAGAGAGAGAAAAGGGTCAACCGCGCGGAAATGATTATGAACTTTAACGATAATGTACGCGTAATAGCGGTCGTGGCACGTGCGGAAGATTCGATTACAAAATAGAACACATTCTCTCTCTCTCTCTCTCTCTCTCTCTGTAATTTCATAATTACTATTCGCCACCTAATCTGCTTCCGTTAGAAGAAAGATCCTAAATTTATTAGAATTCTCATTATTAGAGAATCGTCTCATCTCAATTTTTTCTCTCACGAACTGAACAAAAAGAAGAAGAAGAAGAAAGAAAGAAAATTTCATTTCTATTTGAAAATAAAGAAAGAAAAAATAAAATTATAATCCAGCAGAAGTAATTCATATTCTCCTGGATGTATCACGAATACGTTGTTCTCACTCTCTCCCTTTTTCTTTATTTTTCTTTATTTTTCTATTTCTTTTAATCTTTATCTTTATCTTTATCTTTTTTCTTCGTTCATTCTCTTTACTCACGCTAAGTCATTTGCATAAAATGGTAAATGCTAAAAGAAAAAAATGATGAATTATGCTAAAGTTCGTTTTTCACGGTGTAAACGAAAGTAAAAATTACATAGATAAAATGTCGGATATATTTTTTTATATTCTCTTAGTATGTAAGTGGTAATAATTTTTCGATACGAAAAAAGCAACCCATAAAAAAGAAACATAAAAGAGAAAAAAAAAAGAATAAATAAAAAAGAAAGTGTAAAGCGAGACATTTGATCATTTAAAAAAATTTTGTGGCCATTTTATTTTAGTTTAATTTTAAAGTCACAGACTGTAATACATACGTCCAACTATGGAAAACGTTTTACGAGACTATATTTACAATAGTGGTTGGCTCTTTGTGTATTGTCCGTAGATAGGGTATTCCATAGTATTGCTTTCTCTCCCTCCTTTCATTCCTATCCCTATCCCTATCCCTTTCTCTCTCTCTATCTTCATCTCCATTTCTATCTCTATCTCTCTCTCTCTTTCTATATCTGTGTATGTATTTCTGTCCGTCTCTATAACCGACGAACTTAATTTCCCCAATTTCGAGCGCGCTTCGTCGACCGCACACGATGCAATTTCTACCGACTGGCTTCCTCCTACTCTTGCAGCCCTAAATTTCATCCCTTCTCCCGTCTCCTTTCATTTATGCCTCGCTTAAATTTCAAGTACTTATGATGTCTTTCAAGACGATACGATGACGTACCCCATTCGTTGATATTATCTAATAATATTCGTTTAAAAGTGATATTAATATTACGAAAATTGTCATTGTCTTGATTTACAACAAGTTTATTAAAATAATTTAACGATTTCTATTACAGTTACATTTATTAAATAAAATAAATATTAAAAAGGGAATTTTCATATTTATACTTGAACACATGATTTACAAATAATAAATAAATAAATAAATAAATTAATAGAAAATTAACCTGAAATGTAATATTAACTTTAATTCGAATTTTCATTGATGTTGTAAAGCTTAAATTTCAATTATTAATTAATCCGATATATAATTTATGAAAAGAAAATAATTAGAAAAATATGTAATACGGGTGATAATTAATGTAGCTGCCTTAGAAAATTTGTTTTCATAGTCTTCTAAATGACAACGCGTACGCATGCATCCCTTTCGTCAACGTTGTCAACGTCGTCGTTGTGCTCTCAACGAAACTATTTTGCTCTTTCTCGTGTGTCTCAAAGCTGTGTTTTAGGAAGTTTCTCCTTCGTAACATTCTCAAGTATTTATACCACTTACGAGGCAGGTAGTACTACATCGCGAATGGGTGGTAGGGTACCTTACTGCGAAACGAAGTTTTCGAACGAGATGAAGTTTTGGGAAAATATCGAGGAGGCTGTGTTATGAAAATCTTGCGAGATCGAATTCCGCGAAAATCTTTTCTTATCATAATTAAAATGTTCTTTTTTCTTTTTACATGACCTTAATTAAAACAAGAAAAAATAGAGAGAAAAAAAATAATACTTGAATTATTTACCACGTATAAATGATTAATCTTACTACTAGAAATTGTCTGATCACGCATAAATGCTTGACTCGTTCTACTTAAAATATATATATATATATTTTTCTAATACTAATACATCTAACAATTAATGGAACGTGTGTAAAATAAAATTATTATTTCTAACGTTATTAATATCATAATTTCTCGTGCTTTTTCGTTATTTTATTTAACACGCGTGGTAAAATTTATTGTCACGAAAATAAAGAAAAAAAAGGGGACAAAAAAAAACCGGAAGAAACGAAAGAGAAAAGAGGGTAAAATAAAGAGAATTGAGTTGAAATTTCTTTCGATTCATCGTGATAGGAGAAGAGGAGAACGTATATGCGAGTAGGTATCGTATGAATAGTCTCGAAACCGACTCGTCAGTAAACACGGTTTCGATCCAACGGACTTGATTAAGGGTTTATGAGAGAAGTAATATTCTTAACGAGGTGAAGTACGTAATTACGCAATAGCGTGTTAGAAAAGTATACCTTCCTCCGAGGTCACAACTCTTATTCGACTCACGTGACGTCGGTTTTTTATTATTTTTTTTTACCCCAATAGAAAAACTTCTCCACTGTCTCCTGGATTTTTTTTTCAATTTTCATTATTTTTTTTCTTATTATCATAGATTGACCTTTTTCCTACACGTTTGTTGCTTTTTTTCTTTTTCATTCTTTCGATTTTTGGCAATCAAATTCACGTTGAATAATAAATGTTATTTTCATAAACAAAACTACATTAGATGAAATATCGCAATATAAATTGAAACTAATTTAAAATCATGCAAAAACGGTGAAAATCAAAATTAACGTGAAGACTGAGAAAGATGATGAAAAAAAAAAATTTAAAAAAAAAAAATAAAAAAAAATAAAAAAAAAAATACAACGAAGCTTACGCTTTCGAAAGCACGTTAAGCTTCTTAGCATATTTCGCGCGCAAGTACTTCGTTGTTATTGCTACGTATATTTTTATAGCATTAATTATCTCCTTATCCGCTTACGAAGTTCGTATTAATTGGTTATTTTCGAACGAGAAAGGTAAAGAGAAAAATAAGGAAGAGGGTACAGTGGAAGAAAGGAAGGAAGGAAAGGTGGAAGAAAGGAAAGCGTAAAGAGGAACCGGCTGCGTGCGACGTCGGAAACAAAAGCGTACCTAAGAGAAAGGGAAAGATAGAAAGAGAAAGAGAAAGACTATAAGCTAAGGGGAAAATGAGAGAGAGAGAGAGAAAGAAAGAGAAAGGGAGAGAGAAGTGTTTGGCTTACAATCAACTTTCATGGTTTCCCAACAAAAGGAACTCTTCAGTTGATACTTCGAGTAATCTCATCCCGTTTTAATGAAACTTGCTGCTGTTGAGTAGGCTCTAAGAACTTTGTACTTCTTCAATTTTTTTTTAATTGTACGAAAAAGTGAATAAGAAAGATAAAAAGAATGGAAAAGAAAGAGAGTGAGAGAGAGAGAGAGAGAGAGAGAGAGAGAGAGAAGATAAATAAAAGACTTTATCATAGCTGATTAACGAAAAGCTTGTTAATGAAACTATTAACAAGACTTTAAGTAAAAATATGAGTTGCAAATATTATGAAACGTGTTAGAAAGAGAGAGAGAGAGAGAGAGAGAGAGAGAGAGAGAGAGAAATAGCATGAATAGAAAGATAAAGAGAAAGAGAGAGAGAGAGAGTCTTTTCATAGGCGAGAACAAACTATTGCGCTTGTGGTAACATGGTTGTGGGTGCTTTCTCCGTGGAAGAAAATACGGGACTACCATCGTTGAGATAATTTCAAGTATCTCGTTGACGTTCGGAGTCCACCCCTTTTCTTTTTCACACAAACACACACACACGTACAACATATGCGCTTCTGTTAAGGGCTTGTTTTAACGTGAAATACCAAGGACCACTTGATTACAATCGTTAGCATAATGTTTTGTATGATAAAAATGCTTGATGACTTTTATAAGAGAGAAAGAGAAAGAGAAAGAGAACGATAATTTAAATGAGAAAGATAATAAGATGGGAAAGATATTTTATGATATTAAATATGATTTTACTAAGGGTTAGAAGGTTTTTCTCATAAATGAGAGGCTCGATGTTTTCTCGGTAGCCAAAATGAACGTTAGAAGAACGTTTGGTTGTGGTTAGTCGATAGGTGCTACACGTTCCGCTATCAGATGGTAAGATAACGTAAACTTATGCGAGGCACGCCCACCACCCGAAGTGGAGCCGAGCAGCAAACTTTGCCCGCTTTAAATATATCATCCCCCATACCATCCTACTTTCAACTATATGTTCCTATCCCTCTGGCGGCATCCTCTTACTTTCCCTCCCTTCCTCCCACCTTCCCTTCAACCACCTTCTCTATTACCTTTCTTTTACCCTCATACATTTCTTCTATTTTCTTCTGTATTATTAATTTTTCTTTTATCACATATTTAGATAAATTATCTAAAAATGTTTATATATATATATATATATATATATATATATATATATATATATATATATATATATATATTATCTAATTAATTAGCATTATACTAATTGTAAGCTTTAAGTAACACCATAAATTAATTAACTGTTAAAACAACCTTCGTTGAACTTGTTAACATTTAATTACATTTTTTTTCTCCCTATCTCAATGTTATTATTCAATTATTCTCTCTCTCTCTCTTTTTATTGTAACTACCCGTCCTATTTAGTTTCTACTATACTCGGGTTTCCTTCACGAAAAATAAACTCTATCTATCTATCTACCTATCGATCTATCTATCTATCCATCTATCTATCTCTTTTTCTCTAGTTTTCCTACAAACTCTCTGAACGTTGCCTCTGGGTTCTCTCCCTATAAACTCTCCTTCACCTCACCTTCCCTCATCTCAACGTCCTTTTTCCAACTATTGACCAAAT
Organism: Polistes dominula; assembly: GCF_001465965.1. The sequence continues at coordinate 1,324,588 of NW_015148985.1, forward strand.
TCGTGTACCTTAACGGTCAACGTATACGGATTTAGATACCACGTTACTCAGGACTACCAAAAAGCTTCGGACAAATTGGACGCTGAATGTGACTTGTGAATACAAGTATCTCATTCGGAATATCGAAGCTCTTTAGAAGTGATAGAAAATGTTAGTTTATTTGAGTCAATATCATTAAACTTAATTTGAAGTAAAAATATCTATCAATATTACTGCAATTTATTTTTAGGACCACTTACTTTTTTATCTCATTTACTTTATATCTTATGAAGGAATAAAATCATCCTCATATTTATTCATACGTTAATACAATTTTATATATACATATATATGTGATCATTTGATTATAGTTTTTATTGATTATTATAAAAAAAAAAAATGTTTCTCGTTTAAATATCCCGTATGCTGTTCACGATAAGAATTGAGACAACGTTTTAACAGATGTACCATTACCATTAGTAGTATTGGTTGCTCTCACAACGGGAATTGAGTTATTAACCGTTATCTTTGTATTACGATCAAAATGATAATAGTCAGTTGGAAATGCCTTCCTTGGCCTTGCCTAGAGAAATTCCTACGTGCTCAGTATAATCACGTAAAAGCAGTCGAACGTAATTTTCTGTCTATGCGTTTTACCTTCTTTCACGGTAAGTCAACGAAAAATTCGATATATCGAACTTGTTTCAATTTAAAAAAAAAAAAACTCTTTCTTCTTTTTACAAATTGTATTGTAAAATAAAAAAATAAAAGAAATTAAATTAAATTAATTATTTGTAGTCGCGATAAATTTAAAACGGTAGTAGGATTTTATCATTATGTTCTTGGAAAATAATTTAGAATTTCTTTCTTATAGAAGTAATTTATTTTTCATTAGAAAAATTCTCGTTCCACATATCGTACTTAAAAGGGGGTGTTTTCCATAAAACGTTCGAGAGTGTGCAAAAAAAAAAAAAAAAAAAAGGGAAGAAAAGAAGAAATATAAATATTAAATAATTATTTCTACCAACAGTGTAAAAGCAGTAAAATAGCACAATTATTCTAATACTATTTTATTTCTCGTAATTATCTAATTATCTGAGAATACATTTTTATACATGTTTTCTAGAAAGAATTTTTTTCTTCGTGCTAATTTATTTTTCATTAAAAAAAAAAAAAAAAGAAAAATAAATATTAAATCATTTCTACCAACAGCAGTTCTACTAATAGTTGTAGTACGTGTAAGCCCTCTAGCATAATTATACTAATACAATTCTTTTATCCTATATTCTCTTTAATTATCTATCTATCTCTACATATAATAATCGTATCGTTTCAATATTAAACAATAATAACAACAATAAAAAATTATAGCTTATTTTCAGGACTTATAGTACGCGAATGAGTGAAAACAAGTTGTAGGATAAAAAAAGATGGGATGGGTGAAAAAAAAGAAAAGAAAAAAAAATCGGGGATTCACGTTCAGTACGAGAAGGATAAAAGAAAGAAAAGAAAGGACGTTAGGATGCTACCTACCGACGTAATATGGCAGAGGCATGAAAGATAAATTGCGAACGCACGGCTTACATCCATCCGCAAGATAAAGATGGAAGTTTGCCCGGCTGGTACTGAGATCAAATTAAGTCGAGTCTCTTCTTCTTCTTTCTTACTTTCCTCTCCCCCTCCTAACTCCCTCAACTCTACTACTCTACTTCCCCTTCTCCTCCTCATCTTCCTCTTCTTCTATTTCGCTTTTTTTTTATCTCTAGCTTTCGTGAACCGCTTTTACACCCACTACCTGCCTCTCTTCCTAACGAATTAATCCCAAAAGCGTGTCTTAAAGGAGGAACGCTTGGCTCCACTCTGCATACTTAACGAAGAAACCGAGCGACAATCTTGGAATGAGCTCGACTTGAATTTCTAGTTTCTCTCTCTTTCTGTTTTTTTTTTCTTTTTCTTCTTTTTTTTTATTTTATTTTTTTCTCAGTTTTTAATATCCTTATTAGTATTCCGTAAGTATAAATAGCCATGGAATAAGGTGAACCGAAACTTTTTATATTTTTTTTTATTTTTTTCTTCATGTGGTTTTAAATTCTTGATACGAGTTGATGGATTATTTATTAAAGTTTTCTAATTGTAAGTAATAATCGTATGTGATATTTTAGAACGGTGTGCGTGTATTTTCTTTTTTTTTTTTAATTTGATAATCGGATAAAAAAAATTTGATATTTCTTTTTTTACTTATATGTGTTCGTCATGGTAAAAATAAAATGTATTTTTATTCAAAAACAAATGTATTTTATTTTTTATTTTATAACGTTTGTGATATTACGAAAAAAAAATTTTGTTCAATCATTTTAAAATTCTCAAGCTCTATTAAAATATTATTTAAAAGAAGCAAAAAAGAACTTTTCTAAATATACGAATACGAACCACTTTTGTAATAAATGAAATACAATTAACTTTGGTCTTTTTTTTTTTCATTAGTGGAGTTTAGGATCGTTTAACTGGATGATCGATGAACGTTCATTAGACTGACAGCTTTTCTATTTAGATTGAAGATATTGCTTTCCTTGGTTTTTTTCTTTCTTTTTTTTTTTTTTATCGCTAATCGATGTTCCGAACACCACGTTGATGGGATCGATAAATTCGAGGAGTTAAAAAACGGAATCGAATTTAATCGCATATAGAAATACTTTACTAGCATAGTTGATGTTTGCACTGAAGGGTGATGGATTAACCACCAAAGTTGGAGTATCTGTTGAAGGTTTGCTACAATGGAATTGTAGAACAAGAAAGGTTCTTCCTTCGTCTGTTCAATCTAACGTCGTCTGATGGAAGATGTCTACCATCGAGTAAGACGACTTCATGGTAATTCGTAATCGTAGATAGATATCGAAGAACGTTTAGTAGATTTGATTTAATCTGCGAATTTCGTCATCAAGAAATCAACCTCCTCTTTCGAAAACGAATTTAGATTGAAATTGAGTTTCAAATTAGAATCTAAAATATCTTCCTCGATTCTATCTATTTGACCCAAATTTATTTTCCTTGATTATAATAAAATTTACAGAACGTAGAATTAATCAATATTAATTTATTATACGTTAATAAAAATAATGGATAATTCTTTTTAAATATATTAAATTTTTTCAAGCTAAAGTTAATATTGGCAACATTTGATATTTTTGATTATACCAAAGACAAACGATCTGTTATAATTTGTATCTTTATTAATAATTTCGTGAAAAACTAATTGGGCCAGTGGATTAAACTGAGATAGGACCCAAAAGTATTCTATTTTCTGGACGACCATTTTAACCATTGAACTATCTAAAGCTCTAGGCCAACTTCGTCATAAAAAACTATTTTATTTAACACGAAAGTACTCAATTCCACATTATTTAAATATAGAATGCATTTTATTTTTAATTTTTAGAACGTCATTGACATTTCCTCGAAGAGTATAAAAATGAAAATGTCAGGTAACTTTAAAACGTGTGACCTATATAATAGAAAATTTTTCGGATAACTCGAACGTACCACCACCTTTCTTTATCCCAGTGATATACAATAGTTTAACGAGTGGAGGCCATTGACGTAGGTGAAGAGAGAAAGAAAAAGAATGTGTATGTGTGTGTGTGTGTGAGAGAGAGAGAGAGAGAGAGAGAGAGAGAGAGAAAGAGAGAGAAGTAAAGAGCTCTGGTGTCCCATGTCAAGAGAGGATAGCTAGAAGGAAAAGTAAAGTGGGTGTTATTGCACACTGACAGAGACAGATTGAACCTGACAAAATAACCGGCTAGTTTTTGTCCAGTCTGGTGGTAGCAAAGGCAATACCCAAGTAGACAAAATATCGTCCTAAGATCATCCTTGTTATTGGTTACTCACAAATGGACAACATTTCTGCGACTTGTGTCGAGTTCTCCGAGGTAACTGAGACACGAGTGTCGGACAAACGATATTACACGATGAAACCATAATCGATGGGACATTGAATCTCGTACGAAACGTCTTCATACTAACGAACCACGATGACTTACGATCTTAACCTAAGCTATAGTACTATCTCATCCGATCTTATCGAAAGACGGATGCTTCTCTCGTTCTCTCTTCTATCGTTTCTTCTTCTTCTTGTCCTCCTCCTCCTTTTTCTTCTTTTTGTTTTGTTTTTGTTTTTGATCAATGCTCTTCAATCTCGTAACAACCTTGATATCCCTCAATAGGTCGACAAAAAAATCTCAACACCCGTAGTAGAAAGAACAAAAGAAAAAAAAGTAAAACATATTCCATTAGAACGTGACAAAAACGTGTGTTTCTTTTTCTACCATCGTCAATCAAACTTGTAAAAAAAAAGAAAAAGAAAAAGAAAAAAATATAAAAAATTAATTAGGTAAAATAATTTTGTATAGGTATGTTAAAGATTTCGATGGAAACCACAGGAATGGTATAGGAACTTAGGTTGAAAATTTGCCTTTCGCGCCTACCCGTGCGTTTATTTCCCAATTTGAACGAGCGCTGCCAGTGGCACGAGCGATCGTTTTCACCTCTACCATTCATCCTACCTCGAAAGCCAATCCTTCTCTCTCTCTCTCTCTCTCTCTCTCATCTAGCTAGCTAGCTAGGTACCCTCTTTCTCTCTTCTGCCCCTTGACGAACTTTGTGAGAGCATAGATTGACGTAATCCTGGGTTCAATGACGGTGGCGTAGCGTATAACGACGAAACCACCACCGATCGCTGTGTGTTGTGGCTTGTGGTCGATCGTGAAAATAAAAAACCCCGTTTCGACGAGGTACGACAATGATTGCTCGAACCTTGCTTTCTCTCTCTCTCTCTCTCTCTCTCTCTCTCTCTCTCTCTCTCATAGTTACCTATAGTTAGCTTTCATGCTATTCCAAAAGAGAGAAGGGGAAGCTTTCATCCAATCCAGGAGCAGGTAGCTCCAGGTCCGTTGTTTAGACTAAATTGTTTAACGTACACAGAGATAACCGTCTAAACGGTTTACGTCCTATATACTAAAATATGATACCGTGTGACCCTGGATATAGATAGATAGATAGATAGATGGATAGATAGTTAGATGGTTAGATAGATTTCAGTAAAAGAGAGACACACACAGAGAAAGTGGGGGAATTGGAGAGGGAGGATAGGGGTTGTGTGCTAGGAAAGGGATGAACCATGGCTTTATCGTGATTCTGGAAGCACCGAAAATGCATCCTACAGTTTGCCTGGTTAGAGTTATGAGAAACCGGATAGCATACTGCCTCTGTCGAGCTTATAATTAAGCGATAAAAGTCTCATTAAAGTTTTACGAGGATGCCAGGGTACGTTCAACGTTTCTTTTTTTTTCTTTGTTTTTATTTCTTTCTTCTTTTCATTTTTTTATCTTCATCCTTGCGTTTATCTAATTTTGTACCAAAGTTGTATTCCGTTGTACGTTATGTCTTTAATTATTCCTAAAATATTATTTTCAATGAATCTTTCTAGTAATTCCTTTTTGTTCACGTGAGATAAAAAAAACCAAATATGTAAAAATTAATGCAAATATAAGGGATGAACAAAGACGTGAGTGCGTGGCCACTCAGATTATCGTAATAAATGTAATCAAATCTTTTGCTACCCTATTGACTTTGATAAAGATGATGATAATGATAATTTGTCGACTCGAGGTAGATCTGATTTAGTCTTAGGTTAGGCAATAAAAAAAAAAAATCAAATGGAGGTCAACTGTTTAAACTGATTTCACAAGGGTGGTTGTGGTAACAAACAACACGAAAAGGGGCTGTCTCGATTTTTACAATCAGTTACGACTACTTAAAGATTTTTTTTCTTGATTAGGTATACGAGACGGGAATATAGTTGTATAGTTGTCCTCGTTCTCGTCCTCATTTTCGTCCTCGTCCTCGTCCTCGTCTTAGAACCGACAAGAAGCTTTTGTGCTTGTGCTTGCCTTGTTGCTGTTAAAAATCCAGCGTCCATTAAAAGCTCGTAAGGAAACGAAGGCCACAAACGATGACGAGACGGTAAAGGAGAGAAGAATAAAAAGAGAAAGAAAGAGAAAGAGAGAGAAATCGCGAAAAGCAATCGCTTCGGTGAAAACGTTTGGTGAGAGAGTGAGTGAGTGAGAGAGAAAGAGAAAGAGAGAGAAAGAGAAAGAGAGAGAGAGAGAGAAAGCGTGTGCCACGCGAACACGAAACCTCCCTCACTTCTGTCATTTTCTTTTTTTTTTTTTTTTTCTTTCTTTTAGTAACGTAAGCTTCCATCATAATATCGTTTTATTTACTTTTCTTCTACGACAAGCTCTTCTTAAAACTCCAATAACCCAATTTTCTCTATTCAAGCTCGGATTATTTTTCTTCGAAGAAGAAGAAAAATATTTCTGACAAAGATTTACTCTTGTTACCTATTATTTCTTTTATTTATAGTAAATTATTTAATGCCACAATATGAGTTTTTTTCTTCATTTTTTAATTTAAACGAAAAATAAACAAATTAAAATATAAAATTAAATGTAGTTAGAGATATTGCAGTAAATAAACTAATTGACAAGTGTCATAATAATTTCATTTTTGACTTTTGGTTTGAATTTTTTGACAATTTGGTTTGACTTTTCAATGTATTCGTATTTTTGTAATTACAATTTTTAACGTGATCTTTTAAAAATCTAATATATTACATTAAAGTATCATTTACTTGGACACGATTCTCGTATATGAAATATCAAATTATATGTTATTAACAAAATATAATTAAAATTATAAAATTACAGAATATATAATTCAAAATGTGTGACTTTAAAATTATCCAACATTTAAGAAATTTAATTTCCGATCTAATGCGATTAGCAAGAAAAGAGACCTTGACTTTTCTCTAATCTTCAACCTTATCGTAATGGTAATTAATTTTATTTTCAAGATAATTTCTTATTCAACGATCACGAAGAAAAATAAATTATTAAATTTTCTTCGAAATAAAGAAAAAAAAGAAAGAAATAAAGTTGCTCGCAGAAAAGAAGTTCAACTACGATAAATCTTATTCGTTGAAAGTTATCGATAAGAATTACGAGTATATTTTAAAAGATCGAGAAAAAAAATAAAAAATAAAAAAAAAAAAAAGAAAAGAGAGAGAAAAAGAAAAAAGAAAATGATTGTAAAAAAAAGATTACAAAGAAAGAGAGAGAGAGAGAGAGAGAGAAAGAGAAGAATACGTGCGAACTTGTTTTATCGTACCACTGATGACCGCCTAACGAGCATTCGATATTAACACGTATTGTCGGTGAAGTGGCAAGTGGAACGGGGTGTTCGGGTGGGGTTGAAGGTTGAGGGTGGGGTCCCCATTTTCTCGCTTCGATTCGATTCGATTCGAGATGCCGGCGATCGAGATAGCGCGATTTGTTCGAAGTTACGAGCGGTGGTACCATTTGCGAACTTTTCCATAGAAAGTTTTCGCACCGTAAAGAGAGGGTAGGGAAAAGGGTAAGAAGGGGGTAAGTTGGTGTAGGAGGGTAAAGGAAAGGGAAGTAGAGAGCTATATTTTTGCTGTTTGTAAACTAGCGTTCCTTAATGATCGTACTCGAAGCCCTAAAACTTTTCCCCTACGCCCTTATGCCTGGAAAACGGGTAGGGGGTGAATGAGGAAGGGGATGGAGGGTTAAGGGGTGAAAGCTGGTTTTTGCCTCGCACCGCGTGAGTTCTTGCGTTTGATGAAGGTGGAATTAATCTACTTTCTACTCTCTCTCTCTCTCTCTCTCTCTCAAAACTACCAAGTTGTACTCCCTTCTTCCTCCTGAGAAAGAGACGAGGTGAAGGGAAGGAGGAGGAAGAGGAAGAAGAGGACGAAAAGCAAAGAGGAAAGTTTTTCAATGAGAGAATTACCGTCCCTTAGTAAATCACGTTTTCTTCCGTTTCCGTAATAAACATAATCGATGCGTGTTTCTAACACGAAGAAGTAGAAAAAAGAAAGTGGTAGAAGAGAAAGTAGAAAAATTCGTTTTAGGAAAAAAAACGAATAGAATCTTTTTTGAAGATTCGTTTTCATTTGCACACATTTAACAAAGTATCCTCGTTTCGTGATATATGCTTAATTTATTTCTTTATTCCCTTAAACAACTCCAAGTTCAAATTCTTTTCTTTCTATCTTTCATTCTGTATTTAGGGTACATCCCAAACGCGTGCATTGCAATCAGTAATAAAATTAATCAATGCGTGTTTTGTTAATACAATGAAATAAGTAGTACTAGTAGTAGTAGAACATAAAGAAGAATAATTCTGTTGGATAAACTAGTTAAATCCTTTTATAAAATTATCATTTTCATATTTAACAAAATTTCCATTAAGCGATATATGCTTAATTTATTTCTTTATTCCCTCAAACCACCTCAAGTTGCATTTTCCTGTTCCTGCCCCTTTTGCCAACCCTTTCTCTTTCACATCGTAGAACGCGAATTCAAACTATGTAAGTTTTAGTGACACGTAGGTAGTTACTAAAGGGTATCCCTATGTATTTATGTATGTAACGTAGAAACAACGCGTTGCAATCGGTAGGAAATCCAAGGGCGTCGGAGGAAATCCTCTAATTTAACGCTCGAAAGTAGACACAATCCGAGCAGCTCTCATTTACCGGTAATACGTGGCTATTGTACGAGCTAGGAGTAACTCCCGTTCCATTTTGTAAGCACCGTTAGGAAGCTCGAAACGCGTTGTTTTCGACGAGCAACCCAACCCAACCCAACCCAACTCAACCCATCTCCCCCTTCTTTACCTAAAACCTTTTCCGACCTTCCTTCTCCACCTCTCGTATGCACCAATTTACTGTCCATAAAATAATACATTATCTTAAACTCGGCCTCGAAATGAAACAAAACGTATAAACGCTCTCCGACGTTTACCACACAACTTTTAACCCCGAAAGAACGTGAATTAAAACGTACTAACCGAAAATTTCCTCATTTGGATATGTAAGTACTTATATATGCGTAAGTGCTTATTCTAAGTTACGGGCTCAGATTATAATAAAATTACCTTCAACAATAATTCGTTACTTTTTTTTATTGATTCAAACCAAGGATTGTAAATATAATTAAATTAAATTTTGAAGAATACATCGAATTGATAAAGGTAATCATAATATTGGAAATAAAATTTGGTATATATAAAAAAAAAAAGATATATTGCAAATTCAGTTTGATATAATTAACAATTAAATATTAGTATCCGTAAAAATATATCGTTAAATAATTCATTTAAAAATTTAATCTATACGCTACAAATAAGCGTATGCTCAGTCAATTTTAGATTTCAATTAATTAGAAACGTATTCATAGTAAAAATCACGTGGGAAGGAATGAAAAAAGTAGAAGAGGAAAATATGTTTAAAAATTTTTTATCGTAAAAAAAAAAAAATGTTCTTTCGATACTTCGAAGTCAAGAGAAATGGGGAAAGATTGTTTCGTAGAAAGAAAATTAACGACGTAAGAGTAAGTGCAGATCGTAAGATGACTTTATGATACAAACCGTATAAAGGATCGAAACTACTAGCTTTGTGGTAGTAGTAGTAGTAGTTGTAGTTGGTAATAGTAATAGTGAGAGCGAGTAAAGGATGGAAAATGGAAGTTGTGTTGAGATCGTAAGAAGAGAGTTAGTTAGAGAGAGATAGAGAAGGGAGAAAGGTAAAGGGAAAAGGGATAGTTGAGAAGAGAAGACATCTCTAGCTAGCTTTCGCAATTCCATCATATATACCTTAGCTCGTACGCTTTAGTACGTTCCACCTCGAAGCTTATCCCTCGATCCTGCTAACGCGTTCTCTCAGTTAGTATTAATAATGCTAAAGACACTTTACTGGCACGAAGGGTGTGGGCTTTAAGATGACGGTAAATATACGAGGTAATACCATATCGAGGGATTTAGATTATACCTAACTCGCGTGAAAAGAGAAGAAAAAAGAAAGGAACAAAAAAAAACAAAAAGGAAGATATAGTCAAGAAAAGGAAAAGTATGCACTTTCTGCATTTCTCAACTTTACTGGATGAAAACGAAAATAGGATTTGAGTGTATATATTATGTATATAATATGTATGTATATATTAGTTGGGATGTTAAGAAAAAATCGAATTTTAAGTGAGATTTGTAAAATTGGAAATAAAGGAAATATATATTTTTCATTAACGAATAAAATAGTGGAAATGAGAATAATTGATTTCATTAAAATGAGATTAAAATATTGAATTTATTAAGTTCAATGTATTGAATAAATATATATTGGAAAAAACATAAGTATAAAATAATAATTTAGAATATATATTATCCTATTTATTTTTATTCTTTCAAACTCTGATTAATATTAAATAAATATAAATGAAATAATTATAAATGAATGAAATGAAATAATTCAAATAAATATAAATCAAGTTCTTTTGAAATAAACAAAAACACGAATGTAAATATATATAGTAAAAAGAGAAGGAGTAAAGAGAAAGAGAAAGAGAAAGAGAAAGAGAAAGAGAAAGGTATAGTAACACGAATTGAAAAGACTTCCCGTCGTGTAAAATCGTCGCGAGTAGTGTAACTTGAACTTTTACGTGTCTCGATTCGCATAGCAACTTTGCGACATCGTAAAAGATGGAATACGATCTAACTCTTTGGTTGAGATGCGAACACGTTGAGCATGTTTCGGCTTTGCGTATCAATGAAAAAAAANAAAAAAAAAAAAAAAAAAGAGAGAGAAAAAAAAAAAAAAAAAAAGAGAGAGAGAAAGTAAGAGAGTGAGAAAGAGAGAGAGAGAGAGAAAGAGAGAATCGGATCAGATCGGATTCGATCGGATTGAGTTTATATCGAAAAGATAGAAGCTGGTAAAAAGAGAGTAGTAGATCCTAGGGTCCGGTACTACTAGATACGCGTATTCGTTGGGTGTTTTGTAGTAGTAGTTCCTGCTGCTGCTGGAATCCCATTTGGGGAGCTTATACGAGGAGTTTTACACGTATCAACCGAGAGGCACGCGTTTCGCTTTTGTCCGCAGGGATTACACACACCACCTACTCTTCTTCTCTTTTAATATCTCACGTATCTACTACTGGTAACTTCGAATACTTCGTTATGTTTTTCTTCTCTCCTATCGCGAAAACAGAAAATAATCAGAATTTTATGATTTTGACTTCACGTACGAGAATCGAAAAAAAGAAATGAAATACATTTCTCGAGTTTTATCGAACATAAAAAAAAGAGAGAGAGAGAGAGAGAAAGAGAAGAAATTTCCGTACTAAAAACTTCCCTTCGTACATGTAATATAAAAAAAAAAAAAAAAAAAAATTCAGAAAAATCAAATAATTCAGGAATAATTCAACGTTGGGAGAGAAAATATATATATATATATATGCGTTCATTCAATTAGTTATATGAACGAATCGTTGGATGGAATAAAAAAATATAAAAAAAGGAGAAAATTAGGAGAGGGGAAAAATGAAATAGGGAAAGTAGAGGAAGAAGAAAAGGGGAAGGAGAGTTTGAAAAAAAAAGAAAAGAAAAAAAAAGGAAAAAAGAAACAGAAGTGAAACCTGAGTTTCGCATTACTGAGTGCCGCATTACTGAAAGCCCATACGAATATATTTGAAAGCGATGGGAAAGAAAAAGGTTCTCGTGGTAGCAGACATTCACTTCGTAGGAATTTCACATATTTGAATACGTTTCTGGCGTATGAGTTGAGAGAGAAATTGAGAGAGAGAGAGTAGAAAGAAGAGAGGGTGAGAAAAAGAGAGAGAGAGAGAGAGTGAAAGAGAAGCTGGCCTAGCGAGACCGTCAGACCGGATCATTTTAAAGTTCGATTCCAGTCGATCGAGATTTTCGAATTTGCCATCGGCGAGAGAGATGAAAACCAAATGAGAGAAAAAGAGAGTTGGTATCGTTGGTAGAAGGAAGAGAAAAATGAGGAAGAGGAGGAGGTGGCACATGCATTCTAGTTGCACATATGGCTTGTGGGCTCTTCGTGAAAAGTCGGGAAAAGGGTGCGTTTGGTGAATGGGAATTGGGCGAAATCAGGAACGCCTGGCCTGTTAAAATCGGCGAATGCCCTCGAGTGCCATAACGGGAACTTATACGCGATAACGGATCTTCTGTCCCTTTGTCCCTTCGTCCGTTTGTACGTACATAGAATTCGTTTCATTCGTATTTCAAAATACGTTGAAAATATACGAAAAAGGAATTAAAAATATGAGATACAACGTTAACAACGAAAATGGAAATAGAAAAGAAAAGGAAAGAAAAAGAACAATCAAATAAAATAATGTTACGTGCATATTTTCTTTTATTTTTTATTCTTCATTTCTATCCTATCGATCGAACAACCTATCGAGGTGACAAATTTGTTGATTAATTCGAATAAAAAAAAAAACAAAAAAAAAATAAAAAACAAGAAAAAAAATGTTGCACTAGTAAAAATAAACAATCTCTTTCAATTATTATAATTAACTGCAAATGATCAAAAATTGTAACGTATATAGGATAAGATCACAGAAAAGTATAACGTTACTACAAATTAACATCGTTCTGACGATACCCCACGAGAGAAGGGAATATTTAAAACGTACGAGATTAATCCAGGAAGAAACTCTCAACCATTCCTTCTCCGTTAGTCTAGGAAACTCCTCCCAAGTAGACGATATGCATAACCATGCTTTAACGAGAGGGAGAGAGAGAGAGAACTGGATTTGAAAAGTTTAACGAGCGATACACGAAGACAGTTCATAGCTAGAAGTACGAGCTGACTAAGCATTTCGCACTTTTACACCGGCGCATTATATTTTACGATTTTGCACGAAAGAGAGGGAGAGAGAGAGAGGGAGAGAGAAAGAAAAAGAGAAGAAACTGGTAGAAATCTTGCACGACTATAATCTCCTGCAATTATTCATTCTTTATGACGGTGTATAATTGACGCCATAAAATGTCCATTAGTTACCCTTTTACTCTCTTTCTATCTCCCTCTCTCTCACTAATATTCTATCTTCGTTTCATTTCCAACATAATTCTAAACTATTTAAACCAACGTTCCTTTCCGCAATGATTCGACCTAATTATCGCTGACTCGTCAAGATATACCGTTCGTTATTCTGTCTAAAAATCTATAAAAACAAGAAGACTAAAAAATCACCGATGGTTTACGAAATGTTAAATCGATATTTGCTGCATTTTCAAACGTACTTTTTTGTTTGTTTTTTAGTTTTTTCGTCACCTCTCTTCTTTTTCGTTTTCGTAGGTGTAACATCTTCGTTGACAGTTTTGCGAGGGAGAGGAAAACTATTAATCATTTGATGTAACCAACAGTAGATTTTCAACACACCCCATAAGCTACTCTTTTTTTTTGGAAAATACAAACATAGCCATGTATGTTTGTGTGCACATACGTTGACATTGTATCAAAACAAAACTAAACGATTGTATTTAAAGTTAAAATCTTTCGCCATTTAAAAAAGTAGAATTAAATCATAGTACTATGTCGAAATACTCGTTAAAATGAATTAAATGAATTAGTTGACTTTGAAGTGACTCGAAAGGGTAAGTTAAGAGAGAAGGGAAGAACTTCTCGCGTTTCCTTCGCCATGCTTCTAGCTATGATCCGATTTAGAAACGTTGCTTGCTTCGTGGAAACTCTAGCAATTAAGACAGTTTGATTCCTAACTTTTGACGAAAGTCCCGTTCGATATAGTAAACAGTTTGACTAGCATCGTAAATCGATACCCAGTAGCAAACCCGTTTATTTCATCAATTATGTATCGTTTGCTAAGATGGTATATAAACGATAAATTTACGCTGGTATTCATTGAAATTGAAATTCGTATGATTATTTTGTATATATATATATAAAGAGAAAGAGACAGCAGAGATACAAATGAAATATGAGATTTATTGAATATATTATTTAAACAATTTATAAAGGAGTAAAGAAAAAAAAAAAAGAAGAAAAATCCTTCTCTCTAAATGAATTTCTCTTTTGTTCGTAGACGATGAATAGGGGAATCGTATATCTTGATTAATAAAAAAAAAAAAATGATTGAAAAGTATATTTTTTAATAATAAAATAAGGTACGATGAAATATGATTGGCAGAATTAGCGTAAGAAAGAGATAGATAGATAGATAGATATAGATATAGATAGAAAGGTATGTTGGCATCATTAGAGGAGAAGAAATTCGATCCTCGGAAAAAGGATCGTTTACACACAGTACGAATATTCGCTGGAGGCTATTAAACCGTCTACTATTACTCTACTCGAGCGTGAGCGTGACGTATAATCGAGATCTCGATTAGACAGTAACAAAGAGAGAATACGGTTGATGCAAGGAACGACTTAGAAGCCGTTTCTGCGGCTGACATCGGTATCATTAGCTCTCATTAATCAACCGAGCTCTCGAAGAAGAGAAACCTCGAGATCTTACTACGTCATTAGTCAAGGATGTGATTGGTAATCGACGAAACTTCTGATCCGTTCGACCTCCTACCCCCTACCCCCTCAAGAAGAGTTATTAATTAGTACTCACAGTCAAATAAAACGACAATATCGTTCCGTTATTATTATTATTATAAAAGAAGAATTTTTCAATGAAATAAAAGTGGAAAGGAATTATGATAGGTAAATGAAAAAGGTTTGAGAAGATAAAGTTCTAATCGAGTTCGACTTTGGGAATTATAAAGAATTCATTTTTCACACGTCAACTACCAACAGTCTCTCTCTTTCTCTCTCTCTGTGTGTGTTCTATATTCTCTCAGACACTAACGCTTTTATTCATATTTCAAAGCTCAGAATAAATTCTAAAAATACGTTTCGGTCAACTCGTGGATCAATTGTTAATACTATTTTTTATATTGTCATACTATGAATGCTTTTTATATTGGAGAAAAATAAAAAATAAATAAAAAGGAAAAGATAAGAAATGTAGAAACTTGATTATTGCCGAATATTTCATTAAAAAAAAAAAATTATATTCAAATATATTATTTACATAAAATTTAAAGCAACTTTTCCTATGGGAGGAAAAAAAAACACCGATTATTATTATTATTAGATTAGCGTAAGGAGAACAAATTGTACGATTAATATTTGATTAATTTCAATTATTTTTTAAATAAATTAATAACAGTTGAGATGATGAGATACTTTCGTAAACAGGAACGTATATCGTGATACAAGAATTAAGAACATCTATCTATCTATCTATCTCTCTCTCTCTTTCTCTCTCTCTCTCTCCCTCTCTCTCGTTCTCGTTTCTTTAATAAGCACGATGGTGTGCCTTTGATTTACGGGCGAATGCAAATTTATTAAGAGGAAGAAGAGAAGAGGAAGAGGTGGAGGAGGAGAAGAAGAGGGAGCTCGTGTTACCGTTACTCATTCGGCATTTTCAACATCGCCCGTCATAATTCACGATGATAAATACGAGTTACTTACCGGCATCGAACGCGAAGCTTTTCAACGAACCACCTTCTTCCTCTTTCACGTTCTTCTTCTTCTTCTTCTTCTTCTTCTTCTTAAATGGCGACAATGACAACCTAACCGAGAGAGAGAGAGAGAGAGAGAGAGAGAGAGAGAGAGAGAGGAAAAGAAGAAATAAAGACGATGAAGACCAAATCATTTTCTTTCTCTTTCTTTCTTCCTTTCTTTTTGTCTTTTCATTTTTTCTTTTCTTTCTCACAAACGTTAAGAATTACCCAAAGAACGTATTTTCTTATAAATGAAAAACTCACCTGCCGTATCTAATCCTGCACGATGCAAGATGAATGGTTTGTTCCCGTTACGATGGATTGTTTTGTTATCTACACCGTGATCGCTAACTACGAAAAAAACTTTAAGGGGACTAAAAGCATAAGCCCTTCGAAAACGAAAAACTTTGACGCGAAGTAAGTAAACGGAGATTATAATAAACTTAATATAACTTCATTATGATGAAATTTAATCTATCGATGATTATCGTGGACGCGTATATGCGTCCAGATACGTCTAGCGATGTGAACTATATGCTTGCATAATATGTGCAATCATTTTCAACAATTATTTCAACTTTTAGTAAATTATGTAATGTTGAATTAATCCATTTTATCACTCATACATATATTGAGTTCCTTTTAAATGTATAATATATTTTTTTTTTATATAGGAATTAAAATGATTTACAAAATGTCAGATTGAAAATTAGATAATAATGAAATCGATAAATTACAGTGAGAAAAATGAACAAATAAAATAGAGTTATCAAAGAATTCTTTTGATAGTAACACAACCAGTAGCATTGTGTTACGAGTAATAGTAGAACATGAGATAGTTTCGATACGATTTCGATTAAGATGATTCGTCCAGGAAAGGAACGTCATGCGGAAGGAAAACGAATTCCAGCGATGCACTACTATTCGAGACCAGATACAGCTGATTCTAAAACGAAAGGAAAATAAAAGGAAGAGGAAGAAAGGTGGTTTGTTCGTTCGTTCGTTCGTTCATTCGTTCGGTCGTTCTCGTATCACGACTTTTTCTCCTTCATTTTTTTTTAGTTTAACTAAAATCACACGTACTCTCTTGTGAACTTCACTACTTTAGGAAGATTGAAATCTGTCGTCTTCGTCTTTTTTCTGCCTACGAAGGAAATATTTTAAGTTTGATACTTTTTTTTTCTTTATTTTTACCATATCGAACCGAGTCAAATGTTTCTTCGTATGTTTTCTTTTTTTTTTTTTTTTTATAATGCAAAAGTAAAATCAAATTTTTGGTTGACTTTTTTTCCTTAACAATTTTTCTTCAAATGATTTTCAATCGTTTTGTGCGTTTGATGTTTTAGTTCTTTTTTTCTGGTATTATGCCAGGTGTTTTGATGAATTTCTGCTAGAATTTCATCAACTTTTTCGTTCAGTGATTGGACGAACAGAGCGAGTTACAACATCTTTGACGTATAAATTTCCAGATTGGAAATGATCGAATCAACTTTGCGATACGCGCATACCGATGTTTCTCATCGTGTCGATAGATATTACAAATTTTTGCAGTTTTTATAGTACCATTTCAAAACGTAGCAAATGTCTTCTTTACTTTCACACATTTTCAATAACTTTTGACAGATGAAACAAAAATTAGAACTATTTTTTCTTTTTATTTTTCTTTTTGAAATTATTCTACGAAACTTTAGTTATCCAACGTATATAAGTTCAGTTAGATTCGATTAACATTATCAAAATTATACGATCTTAAATAAATAATTCAATAAAATACAAAGTAACTATTGCTGTAAATAATAAATATACAAAGTATCTCTCGTAATTATACCAATTTAGTTTTTTACCTTTTAAGAAACAAATCTTAATACAATATCAGATAATATAAAATAAACGTATTTTCTCGTTACGTAAAATAATGGATGAAGAAAATCTGTGGTAGTATTGACCGTGGTTACTAGATGAAAAAGTGACGAATCATCTCATCTTATTTCAACCACTATCAACTACTATTACTACTCTACTACTTTTACTTCGTAAGGAAGGTCTAAAGAAGGTATATATATATAGAAAGTGAAGCAAAGACACGGATCACGTAAGTCGCGATATAAATGTAAATGATAGAAGAGTAGAATAAGGAAGAGTAAGTATAAGAAGAAGAAGAAGTAGAAGTAGAAGTAAAAGTAGAAGAAGAAGAATACGAAACTATATCGGTATGAAGTAGAGAAATGAGAACGGGAAAGATTTTCTTTCTCACTCTTACTCCTATCTATCTACCCCTATCACCCCCACCCTCTTATTAAAATACCTAACGTTATTACTACAGAGTTGGCAACTATAATAGAGAACGTTTCGAAGTTGAGTTTTCGGAGCAGTCTTCTCTCTTTTCTCATTGCACTTTCTCTCTCTTTCTCTCTCTCTTTCTGTCTCTCTTATTCTCTTTTCATTCCTTATATATTACTATATATGTATATATATAGTTACTTCATTCGTTGTACCTCGATGTCCATAATTTCCATTCCCCAAGAGGCCAGAAAATCCCGAGCTTTTCTTCGATAATAATCTCAGACGTGGACTCGACTCAATCCAAATTTTCAATGCTTTTACTGTACGAGAAAGAGACAGTAGGGGAACTGATTGTAATAACAAATTTCACTTCCAAACTCTTTGACGAATTTCAAAATAAAATTAATCTATGGAAGCAATGTGGAGAACTTACACAAGTAGAATAAGAATAAGTAGAAGAAGAAGAAAAAGAAATAGAAACGACAAAGAGAAAATGATAAAACGTTTGAATGTAAAGATAAGCTTTATTATTATGATGCGATTGTTTGCATTTATTAATCATACTCACGATAGTGTCTTTCTTTCGAACGAAATAAGGAAGGAAGAAACGAACAAATGAACGAATGAACGAACGAACGAATTAATGAAATGGATTTGTCTCGTCTTCAAAGGCGCAAACTCGACTCGACGAAGCGAACGAAATCGTCCGGAAATTTCGAGTCACAAGGGGGAGAGGAAGAAACGCCACGCGAGTACTGAATATTTATGAAAGTGTCTCTCTTGGTAAAGTAAGGCAAGGTACAGGAGAAAGAGAGATAAAACATTGGAAGAAAGGAAAAGAAGAAGAAGAAGAATAGAGAGAAACAAAATAGTAGGGGGAGGAGAGAGGGAGAGAAAAAAATGGGGGAATAATCGTAGCTTCGATTGTAGCTCGATTAACGAAAATGAAAGAAAGGGGGAGAAGGAAGAAATGTTCAAGGTTTCGCTTACAACTAAGGAATCCGAAAAGGGAGATGATAAAAAGAAAAAGGATAGAAACAATTCTGAACGTCTGTGTGCATCTCGAAGTAAAATTAGCCAGCATTGAATTTCTCCCGTAAGGGTGTGCACATTTTTTTTTTTTTTTTATATTTCTTTCTCTTTTTATTATTCTATTCTACTATCTATGTATTTCTCTTTTACTCCCTTTACGTACCCCTCACACTCACTGTGTTTCTCTTTCTTCGTCTAGCAGCAGGTTTCATGTTATCCCTTTCCCCTTCTATCTCTCACTCTTACTCACTCTCTGATTCTCTCTGTTTCTGTCAGTTCCTCTTTCCTGACCGCGTCCCTCAGTATCTCCCTGAAGGCGTCTCATAATTAAATTCGCCCGAATTTATCCCTACTACCACACTATTGTCCTCGTAACAAGCTATTGTGTCGTCCGTCTACGACATCGTCGTCATGCCGTGCTATATAAACTTTCCCTGCTTGAATTTTTGCAAGAACCTTCTTTCTCTCCCTCCTCCCTGTCCTCCCCAACCAACTCTTGCGATGTCCTTCTTTCTCTCTCTCACTTTCTCGTCCGATTACCACCACGACCTACGCAACCTAGTTTCTTCCATTTTCCAAAGAGAGAACTTCATATTTCGTCTAAACTAACACTATTCAAAGTAACAAATTTTCATATTAAATGATGAATACGCGTGTGATTTTCAAAGTTTAAACTGAAAAGTTTAAACAGGAGGTATATAAGGATTATTTCATATACCGGGCTGGTGAGACATTTAAAACAAGCTACTCAAATAATTCGATTGGTATTATAATAACATGAGTTAATTTTCTATTAAATTTGTTTTAATTAGTTTTTAAAGTAACAATTTTTTTCATTGTAGTTAATCGTACTAATGATTCACACATACGAATCTTCCATTTAAAGGGCCAGTGTATGAACATTCCACCTACCCGTATGAGGGTTGTATCAAAGTATGTCGAGTAACGTGAAAGTTAAAAGAATTAAGTTTGGTTTTCAACTAAAATAACAAAAATCTAAACCACTTGGTTTGTTTAAAAAAAAACTAACTTGTTATACATTTTGTACAAATTGTCTAATTTAATTCACTTTTATTATATAAGCATCTCTATCGGATGATTAATCGTGGAATATGAGCTGGTGTTAGAAAAAAGTAGAAAAAGTAAACGTGAGAAGAATGAAAAGATAAGCTACGATGGAGAATGAGAATTTCTTTCCTGGTGGGTATCGTATACTTGGAAAATTTAAGACCCGATAAATCGATATATATATATAAATCGTCGACGATTTATGCTCGATAGGCAATTGTTTCCATGAAAGTCGGTGGATTCCAGAGACGAGAAAAAGGGGAAATAAAATAAAAAAAGAAAATAAAAGGAAAAAAAAGGGGCTTTTTGTACAAAGAAGAAACACAGAAGCTTTTAGGACCACCTTAATCTTTTCACCAAGACTCGTTTCTTCTGCGAGCCAAGCTGCGAACCGTGACTGGCTGTGCATAGACGAGAAAACACAGATCCCCTTTCAAATATACACACACACACACACACACACACTTATAAAAAAAACTGGTAACACGATCGTGTGTAAATTATGTTCGTCTAATCGAATCGAAGTTAAAGATTTATATCCGTTTTGTATTGGTACTTTCAGCCTATTTCGTTCATCCCAAACAAACCATTAAACAATTCACGACCCTTTACCAATACAACTGCATACACCTTATCTAACCTATTTTCTTACTATCATCCTTTTTAAACATTAAACGAAACTTCTGTCGAATCGCGAGACGTTCACTGAACAAAACTTTTTGGAAAAGTTGTCTTGACGTGTGTTTTTCTATTCGTTCGTTTTAACGTTGAACAACGATTTTCCTATTCAATGTATAAACTTACACGATGATAAAGAATAATAATAATAATAATAATATTTTCTTTGTTTTATTTTATTTCCTTTTTTGTACCATTTTGTGGAACACACATCATTCGTCCAGGCTGCAATAAATTCAATTTTCTCTGCGTCGGCTTCGTAGACGTCAGAAATGTCAAAATTTTTATTAAAACAACAGAACTCCCACTCTTCGAACGTACATATAATATATATAGGTATATATATATAAATACAGAAATGTCTATAAGCTTGCATACTAATACAAATAGATATGGAAGATGGAATAAGCTGAGAAGGATCCTTTGGGAATTCTTCCGAAAGAATACGAAATTCTTTTGGTTTTAGAAATGCTTCGTTAAATGTTTATAGACGAGATAAAATGAGAAAAGAGATATCCAAAGAGAGAGAGAAAGAGAAAGAGAAAGAGAAAGAGAGAATTCGTTTGAAATAGAATTGATAATAATTCGGATTCTTTAGAGAGAATATGTACATAACAAAGTAAAATAGAGATAAAGATAAAAAGGGGAAAATAGAGAAAGAGAGGAATAGCGATAATACGGAAAACTTGGCCGCTAAAGAGATGCTAAAACTAGCAGTGGATTTCGATTTCATGCGAGATTGGCTACAAACGACGGAGCAAAGTGGCTCAATGCAAAGAATTGCTCGAGCGGTAACGACGCGGATAAAGGGCACTTATTGTGCTTGAGGTAGAGAGGGTGGTGTGTACAAGCAGTACTTTGGTGTTGGTGATAGCTTTGGTAGTAGTAGTAGTGGTGATGGTGGTACTATTCTTGCTTGAGCGTAACTTGAGTACTTCGTTCTCGCAATGTTCCGTTCCTCGTTCGTAACTGAAGCAACGTTGGTTAATCCGTGAGTCCATGCTACACCTTTCCTTCTCGGTTGACACAAAACAACCTCTACGAGGAGCATGTTGTTTTCGTGGAAAAACTCATCGCGACATGGTCACAATTTACAACAAGCGATATCATCCACTATTAGTTTTTTTTATTGTAGGTATTACAAAAGATGTGTAAAAGAAATGAAACATAAGTTCTGTGAGTATAATCGATGTTACTTTTTTAAAATCCAACCCTTCATTTGCCGGATTTAAATTAAGCAAATCTACTTTGTTGTTTTATGGGTTTCCATTCTAATGATTGGAAGAAATTTTTCATGGTTTATATAAGTTTCAACGACATTACCTTTTTCTTTTTTTTTTCTGTTATCATATTGGTCACTGGTTCAAATTTGTCTCGTAATTCTCGGCTCGTAAAAAAAGACTACCAAGTTACCAATAGAGGAATTGACTAACATAAGCTAGAAAAGCATTTTGCTTGTTTTTTTCTCTTTTCTTAGTTCTCTCACACCTCCTCCCCTTTTCTATCTTTCTCCATCTCGTTCAATATCCTATCGCAAATCTTATTGCTGTAGAAGATTAAGGGGACGTGCCGCAACGTCGATTGGTTCGACGATCTTCGAAATAAGGACAGTGCTTAAAGGTCGTGTCGTTAAAAAAAGGGAGGAAACGAATGTTTCTTGGAAGGGAATAAAAATAAAAAAAGAAGAAGAAGAAAAAAAAGAAGAATAAAATAAAACGAAAAACTAGTTCAAATAGAAGATAGAGAAGTAGAAATAGAAATAGAAATAGAAATAGAAATAGAAATAGAAATCGAAAGAGTAGGTGGCCCTTTTGGTAGAAGTAGGAAACAACGCGTTCCTCTTTGATTCTCATTGTTCCGTTCACTTGATAGCGAGATATATACGTACCCTAGCATAGAGGGACAAGTGGAAAGGGAGAAGGTGAAGAGACGGAGACCAAGAGAGAGAGAAAGAGAGAGAGTGAGAGTAGAATAGTCGGCAACTCGTGATATGTGCTTCGGGTAGGACCATTGTCCTGAGAAACTCTGGATTGCGACGCTAACAATACGACGATTGTTTCAACCCTTGGTTAGGACCAAACGGTCCAGCACCTTCTACAATCACCTTCTCTCTCCACCAACCTTCTTCCCCTCTAACCCTTCTCTAGCAGCTTCATTGCCGTTGGGCTCGTCTCGTTTCTACGACGAGCCGAGAACCATTAAATTCGTTATTAATGTTACTGGCTTGTGCTTGGACTTTCTCTCTCTCTCTCTCTCTCTCTCACTCTGTGTTCATCTCTTTCGTATAATGACTTAACGTAAAGGATAGAGACAGAGAGTCATTTGGGAATACTGAGAAACCTTATAAAGCCGATCGCAGAAACGATTAAACTTCGTTTAGCTTTGTCATTGTGTAAACATATATGAAGTCAAAAGGTACACCCTTATATTATCAAAAGCAGCTTGCTTGCTGCTAAAACGTCATTTGCTGTGCTAGAGCTGGTGGGTGTCTACGGTTAGAGTTCGATCGTTCAGAATATTTGTCATTTATTCATAACATTATTTTATTTTTATTATTTTGTTATTATCTCACTTTCTCTCTCTCTTAATGTGTTATGGTCTAACAGCCATTAGTAAGATTGCTATTTCTCCTTACCCTTTACCTCTTCAACATTCTATCTTTCTCTCTCTATATATATATATACTTTCTATCTACGTTGATGGCCAATGAAGGTATATTATATAATCGAAGTGGGACTACTCGATTGCGCTTAATGAAATTGCTCGGAAAACACGACTTGCCATAGGGAGGGATTAATAGGTGGAAAAGAGGGGAAAATGGACGACACGGTGAGGCCACTGACGCCGTGAAGAATGACAAATTACGTGCTTCGTGGGATACCTACTCTCCTTTCGTTCTGAAAGCACACACACACACACATACACACACCATACTTATCCTACGATCTACACATAGTATACACATATTTGCCTACATATCTACATAAATGTATATTCGTGTGTGTGTGTGTGTTGCGCGTATAGATGCAGGTGTTCGTGTACATTACCGAGCAGGCTTTGTGCAACGTACCTAGTCGTACCTTTTTTTCGGGGGCGAATTTCAAGCTTACCCGGTCGTTCGACTTTTTTTTCTCGCATATTTTCCCTCTCGGTGGATACGTGGATGGATTTGTGTATGTGTGTGTGTGTGTTGGATAACGAGCAACGACTCGAACGAAAAACAAGCAAATCCTGACGGTCGAATTTTGAAGGTAGTTACGTATACTTCTGTGCTAAACGAAAATAAAAAAAAAGAGAGAGAGAGAGAGAGAGAGAGAAAGGTAAGTGAGAAAATAAGAGGTGAAAAGAACGTAAAAGATAGTTCGAGTGTTTTTTGTCGAAGACCTCGAAGAAAAATAAAAGAAAGAAAGAAAGAAAGAAAGAGAGAGAGAGAGAGAGTGAGAGAGACATAGAACAGAAGGTGGTGGACTTTGAAGGAGTTGTAAGTTTTTTATCGAAAAGACGACGACATCGTAAAACGGGCTTTGAGGCTAACTTCACGAGAGAATCTCTCTCTCTCTCTCTCTCTCTCTCTCTATCTCTTACTATCTTAGTCTTTTTCTCTTTCGTAGAGAGTAGAAGCAGCAGCAAGGTCTCGTAGTACTTTACTCGTCGGCCAAAGAGGGGAAAAGAATCCTTAAGTGTTCCATTTTAGTCGCTTGCCTTGGTACGCGTCGTGGGAGAAAGAGAGTGTGCAAGAGAAAAATAAAAAAAAAAGAGAGAGAGAGAGATACATACACAAAGAGAGAGAGAGAGAGAGAGAATGAGTGAGTGTTAGCACGAGAAAAAGAGCAAAAGAGAAAGATATAAAGATAGAGAAGCTCATTCCGCGAGGTTACGAGCTTGCACGAGGAATCGTGAGGTAAAGGGCACCTTAATTCGAGGAAAGTGCGGCTAAAATATTGCGGAAACCGTTGAATGTTGCCGATGGAATTCCCTTTGTAAAAGCGCAGCGCACTAGCAAAAGCAACAGCAACGGTAATAGCAAAAGCAACAGCAGGAGTAATAGCAACAAACAACAAAATCAACAACAAAAGCAGCAGCAACGTTGGCTGCTCTCGCGTTTCTTGCTCGTTGTTGCAGCATCGTTCACTTGCAACAGCAGCAAAATGTTACTTCTTGCGGGGCGTCAGCTACGATAAAATTACATTTTCATAACGAAACGTGAATTTCTTGGCCGCCGACCTTTCTCATGCAAGCCCTTAAGAAGAAATATACACAAATTTATATACATATATTGTATATGTATATAGTGTTCATGTTTGTATGTATAAGTAACAGATATTCGTAGTGGAAGAGAAAAGAAGATTTTTATTATCTTTCTCGTTTACCTCAAAAAAAAAAAAAATAAAAATAAAAAATAAATAAAAATATAAAAACAATAGAAACAATTTTTCTGTCGATATCCCATAAGACAGGATATTTAACCGTAGGAGTGTGTTTCACGGTCTCTCGTCGGTTAGAAAATCAGGTAAAGTTGCTTGGCTATTCGCGTATCACCAAAAGAAAACCTGACTCGAAAACCTTCCGAATAGTTTCGAGACTTGTCGTCACGTACGACCCCATGCGATTTCTTTTTTTTTGTGCAAGGACTCGGTATTTTGGAAGGATATCTCGATACATTCGACACACCACACACACATATAGACATTCGACGAAACGTTTTCGTAGAAAATGTTAAGAGCGTGAATAGTACTATATCGGACAGTATTGGTTGAGAAGGGGTAGGGGGTGAGGAGTTGGTAACTCCACACTAAAAGATACGAAAGCATTGGCACGATTTTATCCTGGCTGCCTTCATACTAGGAGAAACGAAGGAGGAGGAGTTGAAATGGGGTGGGTGGATGGGCCAAAGTGTAGGGGAAGCTCTTAAAATACCGGTAGACCGCAGCAATTATATGGCGAAGCGGAGTTGGCCATAAAAATGACCGTAAATATCAGGAAGAACTCGGCATTACTGCTTCTTCTTTTTCTTTTCTTTATTTTTCTTTCTTTTTTTTCTTTCTTTCTTTCTCTCGTTCTCTATCTATCTATCTTATCATCTATCCATCCATCCATCCATCCATCCATCCATCTATCTATCTATCTATTCATCTATCTATCTTTTTCTCTCGTTATTTTCTCGCCCTTGCCTTTATTCTTTTTTCTGTAGAAAGATCTAGAGCAACTACCCAACCCACACGAACCCCTTCTCCGAAGCTACTACTATGGTCTCTCTGGCCCCAGGCCAAACTCACCCTCGGGATAGTTATGAGGGGTAAGAGAAGGGAAGAAGAAAAGGGAGAGGATGGATACTGGCAGCTCCTGTGCTAGTGTTAAAGTCCTCTTCCTTCTCTATCGCAACCCAACATAACTATACTTTATGAGAAACTCCAGCCAAGCTGACACTCTTATTTAGATTTTTACTGCATATTGAGACGATTTCTTCCGAAATATTTTTCTTTGATATTACAAACGACGAATTACAAACTACAAATAAGAAACAGGGAATAATATGAAAAGAAGAAATAGAAAAAGAAATAGAAAAGGTAGCTAAAAGTGTTTTTTTTTTTTTTGAAACTACGATAAAGAAATAGAAAGAAAAAGAAAAGAAAAAATAATAATAATCGTAAAACTATTCGTAAAATAAGTCTTTCGGCATCTCGATCTGGGTAAAAAGTAGAAAATAAACTTCTTCCTATGTTAGAGGAAAAGATACCTAAGGGATAGAACGTTAGAACATCCGATATTTTTACTCCAGGGGTTTGGAAGAAACGATGGAGGTGTCCCGGCTTGGTTGAAACTACTACTAGCACCCTACAAACTCCATTCAAAGACTCTGGAGGGCAACCGAGCTCTAACTGATATGAATGCCTTTTGTGGTCTTTGGTATCCTACCTAAACCATATTTAATGTGGCAAGATCGTACCACGTAAGAGCCGGACTTACATCAACGATGCTTTCCTGTCGCGTTAAGCTCCGACACATTTTTGCAAAGATTCTCGAAGAAATCTGAACATACGACTATTGGATAAAACATATCGAGACAACTGTCCTAAATATTTTTACCAATTTATATAAACAAAAAAAACAATATTATAAATTTTCTTATTTATTTAAATTCTTTTCAGGTTAAATACCATTTTAAATGAATTTAATAAAAATTGTCAAAGAAATTGGATAAATAATATTACATTTTCTCAAACTTACACAACAAAAATAATTCTTAATCTTATTTTTTATGTAAAATACATTGATAATAAATTATGTAATTAGAACTCGATTATTACCAATCAATAAACGTAAGTAATTGCATAGATACAAATCATAGAAGAAAACACGTTACCGTAACAGTAAATTTTATTGATCGACCAAACGATTAGTGAAAAGAAAATAGGGTTAAAATAAAAAAGAAAGAAAGAAAAAATTGAGGAAGACATAAAAGAAATTAGTATAACGTTGAATTATCGAGAAGATAGATTGGTTGGCATGTTCCAGCCCTATTCTGAATATGATTTTAAAATATAATCTCTGATTAGATCAGAATATACGCGCTATTTTCATTTACTATCATTCTCTTTCTCAATTTTTTCATCCACTATTATCTACAAGAGTTTCTACTTGAAAACTATCCTAACAATTTACATTCTCTCTCTCTCTTATTCTAATAATTCGAGGAACAGAACAGAGAGGAGTGCATTACAGGTTTAATAGGACGGATCGAATCGGACGTTTATTACATCCACAGCAATGTGCGGCGGAAACGTTCCTCAGCAAAGAGAGGAACGCGACGACGAGGGCGTCCATGCGTGTCTACGTGAAGAGGGGGTTGTTGAGGTGGTTGGGTGAGGGTTGATAGTGGCAGGATGAAGAGGAGGAGGTGTAACATCGTCGGAAACGGTGGCAGCAACGCCTGCACAGCTCGACGGAGCCCAGAGATGCGACCTTAACCAACCAACCAACTATCGCTATCTCTGTCTCTCTGATATACATATACACATACATGGGACACATACATGTACAATCTAATACGTTGTTCGGTAATGTACTGTGATGTGGTCTGTTGGGACTACCACACTGGGCCCAACGTTCTATTCTAACGGGTTACCTTATCTATAGATGTGTCTATCTTTCTCTCTCTCTCTCTCTCTCTCTCTCTCTCTCTCTCTCTCTCTTACGTGCAAACACACAGGTACACGTTCTATCTCTCTCTCGCTCTCGCACTCAGTCTCTGGGCAATGTTACATGCAATGGATCCACGCGTTCTCTGCCATCCGTATAATGGATAGGACGCACGACCGAGCTCGCTAGCTCGCGGCTTCTACGGTAAACTCTGCGTGGATGCGCGTGTCCCTGTAAATACCATCTATGTGATATAGTAAATAGGACTATGCACTCTCGCGAACAATCGCGAAACGAGGTGCCATTGGTTAACTCTCTCGTAGTTTTGGTATCCTATGAATAAATCCATTTCTGTTGCGTACGCATCCATCTCCTCACCTTTATTAGATAGAAAATATTTTTCTTCTTCTTCTTCTTCTTTTATTTTATTTTATTTTATTATATTTATTTTAAGTTTTATTTGTTTTTAAGTTTATTATTTTCCTTTGAAATTATTAACAGCAACGTATTTATCGCAGCTGTGTACGTGTGTGCGTGTGCGTATGCACGTAGAATTCTTTTTTTCTATTCTTCTGAAAAGCATCGACACGATAGAAAATCCGTGTATTCTCTTCTGTTGCTTGTAAGAGGATTAAATGCTGACACACATCCACAGGTGGGATGAAGAAACAAGGGTGAAAGACAATCGCTCCAAGCGTTACGGTACAAGTTCATTGCAAAGTGAGTCTCAACGTCGTTCGTGGTGACCAAGTTACGGGATAAGCAGCACAACTACCACCATCACCACCATCACCACCATCACCACCACCACCACCACTACCACCAACAGCAACAGTGGAGTAATAGTGTAGTAGCAGCAGGATGTAATAGTGTACTAGATAGAAACATAGCTTGTGTTGAATATAAGGACAAGCTATTTAGAAAGGTAGTGTGTGTGTGTGAGAGAGAGAGAGATAGGAGTATGGGACACCACGAAACCGACAGACAGCAATGCGACGAGTTTGCGGTTCTCGTGTGGCCGACTGAGCTCTGTAACGTGGAAGGATGGGATCCTGTTTAACGTTTCTTGGAATTTCTGTGTATCTCTTTGAAGTTACCGTACTTCAAACTATTTCTCTCTCTTTTTCTTTTAATATAATTACGTTAGGAATATTACATGTTCTTTATTCTATTAATAATCTCGAGACGTGTTAGAAGAAAGTCATTTTTCTCTGTCCAGCCAAAAGAAAGATGGAAAAATTCTTTGGTAAGCAAAAAAGAATAAGAATAAGAAGAATAAGAAAAAAAAAATAGACTTTCATTTTACCCTCGTCAAAAAGTAAATCGTCGAACATTACCAATCGAAATTTGTTCTCCCAGAAGTTACCTAAGAGAAATCGAATTCCATCGTCCTAGAGTATAGGATCAGTATGGTAAAAAAAAGAAAAAGAAAAGGGAGGGGGAGGAAAATGAAGAAGAAGAAGAAGAAGAAGAATTCGGTGTCATAAAGTAGACTTCGGCCGANAAAACTCTTAAAGTGCACGCTCGAATATCGGCCAACCTCGGGCAGCAATAGAGAAAGAGAGAGGAAGAGAAAAAAAGAAAAAGAAAAGGGAGGGGGAGGAAAATGAAGAAGAAGAAGAAGAAGAAGAATTCGGTGTCATAAAGTAGACTTCGGCCGAAATTCCAAAACTTCACCGTCCTCAGCTCGAAACGACGTGTCCTCGGCGATTTTTAAAGGACCGAAGGCGAGAGGGATAAATGCGAAAAAGGTATGTGTATATATAGATATATATATATAGATAGATAGATGGATGGATAGATGGATAGGTAGATGTTTGATAGAAGACGATGCTGGTGGGATCATCATCATCCCTTCGGGCTCGCTTGCCCGTTCAACTCGATATTCCACTTATTTTCTTGTCTCCGGGATATCAAAGTAGACGAAGAGAACACTCACTGACAGAAAAGAAAACTAAAAAAAGAAAAAAAAAGAAAAAGAAGAAAAAAAAAAGAAAATACCTAGGTCACTCTAGTTTCCTTTTCGCGACAGTCCGCGAATCGTATTTTCTGTGTACGCAATCAAACCTCTCGAGAATATATCCAATGATGACACACACATATATATACACACAGAAATACATAGAATCTCTCTCTCTCTCTCTCTCTTTCTATATAATGTATATATATATTATTCCGTCAATATCCTCAAGTTGCATTAACCATTAGATAGTAGAGACGGTATTTCGTCCTAGTAGGCTGCGGCTATTTGATACGACCACCTAATCTCGACGCTATGATCTCTCTCCTAGGATGCTCTATGCAACATGATATATCACGAGGCTCGTTCTGTCCTATCAAATTCTCTCTCCCTCTCTCTCTCCCTCTCTATCTTCTCACCTCTATCTGCCTAACTCTCTTTCTCTCTGTTTCTCTTTTCGGTGATTTGCAAAGGATCATACATTAATGTATGCTAATTACTTGATTAGAAAATAAAGAATTAAATTTACACTATTTATATATAACAAAAATTAAGTAATATATTTTCCTACGAATCTTCTTCTTTTCAACAAATTTTATTTAATTCCTTTAAACAATTTTCTTATTCCAATCTTTGAACAAGTAATTATCATGGATTAATGGATTAATTAAATAAGCTTAGGATTTGATCAGAAAAATTATTTAAATAATTAACAAAATAAATCTATATTTGAAACATATTATACAAAAATCGTTAATACATTTTTTTTTTTCTATAATAATATGAATATTTTTTCCAACTATTGATACTTATTATATATATATATCTTTTAAACGTTCCTCTTGTTCCTCATCTTTATCTTTATCTTTATCTTTATCTTTATCTTCATCTTATTCTTATTCTTCTTCATCGTCTGTGCAAAGTTGATACCCTTCAATATTTCCAGTCTCTAGAGCCCTCGTCGAAGGGTACAGCAACAGAGTATAAAGTTACAAAGAGGAAATTTGATGCAACGCGTATCACGTTTTACTCCTATTCGAGCTACGAAAATTCTCTAAGGGTTGCTTGTCGCTAGACGTAAAAGGGGGGAGGGGATTGGAGATAGGTGGGTGGTGGTGTAAGAGGAAAGACGGTTGGTCGGTCGGTAGGTTGTTTGGTTGGTTGGTTGGTTGGTGGTTGGCCGACTTTAGTAGAAACGAGAAGGAATATGCAAAATAGTCCAACGATGATAACGACGACTTTAAGAAACGATTCGTAGAAATGCTTGGCAATGTGCTCTCTTTCTCTCCCTCTCTCTTTCTCTTTCTCTTGCACGTCTCTTACTTCTCTCGCATAATCGTCCCTTACGATCTTCAGTCATAGCATAGACCAAGAATGAAAAGGGACACTCTAACGTTTCTGCTTTTCACGAACGTCATGGACGTTTCCTCGAATATACACACTGTATATTCTTCACTTCGCAGAATGGATCGACTTGAGAGAGAAAGAGAGAGAGAGAGAGAGAGAGAGAGAGAGAGAGAGAAAGAGAGAGAAAGAAATGTAGAAACGAATATCGTTCTCTGCTCTTATGAAGACGGCCTTAGGGTTCTTCCGTCAGGGAAAATCAGATACGTTTCATATAATTCAAAGTATGAGAGAAGAGTCCGTTAGAAGGAAGGGAGAAAGGAAGAAAAGAGAAGAAGGGATAGTACCTTGATATACTTTCAACCCTTCTTCCATATCTTATAAAGAAAGAAAGTATGCGTGTGTAATAGATATATCTATGTATATACGTATATACATATATTGGAGATGGGTTTGAGAGAAAAAGAGAGAGAGAGAGAGAGAAATGGTGAAGGGCCACGCTCTCGCGAGGATTTTCACATTAAATTATAAAGTCAAAACCGTGGAGAGAGGAGATGATATAAATGTGACTATTATACGAGAAAAAGGAAGGACCGAAGGGTGGAAAGTGCCCGGAGCCAATCTCGTCGCCTCTTCTTTCATCCTCGGTATGGTTAAACCTCCCTTCCTACCCCTTTCTTTCTTTCTTTCTTTTTCTATCTATCCGTTCGTCTCTTACCCGCGCCACGCTCCCACCCAACCCCTTCCACGATCGTAGTTCAACGAGTCGCGAACGATAAGTGTTTGAAATATTGAAAGCCAAAACGCGAGTCTTCTTCCTCTCCTTTCCTCCTCCCTTCCTCTTCACTCCCACAATGATTTCTCTACGATCACCTCATATAACAATGGCTTTCGCACACCTTCACACTATAACCGGACGCTCTGCATTATGCTCGCTCGCTCAGAGTGAGTTTTTTTCTACCTGACGATGGATGAATCTTCTCTCGCTCACAACCTTTTTTCAAGAGAAGAAAAAAGAAAGAGATACGTCCGATATTTCTTTTTATGGATTAAATCTTGAAATATGCTGATAAAAGTAAGTATGTATACTTATATACGTGAGTATGTGTATGTATATTTTAAAAATTATTGACAAAAAGAGAAAAATAAAATTTCGATTTATACATTTATGATAAGAAATGTTCGTATAATAATTGAGAATGAAACTTAAGTTTGAAATTACATAAAAAAATTGAACAAAAATATCGTACAGAAACAAATATACAAAAGTATAGTGTAATTATTTAAACAAATGAATATTTTATGATAAGATTTATAAATATACAAATGAGAGATCACGAAAATCATCGAATAATTTATTATCATGCATTAAATTAATTATAAAGTAATAAACGAAAAAGAATGATTTGAATTATTCGTTAAGAGTTCATCATTCGATCTCGTGGTGGAATGTTGATTTATGATAAAGTAATTAAGTAAAAGCTCATTAAAAGGAAATTATCGATTATCCAGTCGCCAACAGCAACAACATGATCGGACCCTACGGAATCAGAAACTTACGTGGAACATCGTAGCTGAGATATAATTTATCATTTAACCGTGGCACCTCTCCTCTCCTCTCTCTCTACCTGCATCGTCCTTTTCGATCGATCAATTAATTAGATCGATTATTGAACGTGGACAGAGTCTACGGAGTTCAGTGAGACATTCTCTCTTTATCCTCATCTTACCCTCCTCTTCTCCTCCTCTATTATCATTCCATGGTCAGGGTCGTTTTCCTCTCGCATCGATACAACACTATCGAGTATATATATCTTCGAGATATTATTAATCTTACCTTAGGTCTTCATTCAAACAGGTAATACACTTTCCATTTATACTTTATTTTTCCCCACCCTCTTCTTACCCACTTTTTTATTAATCGTATCACGTATCGACAAATTAAAGATCAAAGTGTATTTTCCCCTTTCTCTCTCTAGTATTTATTTTTTATATGGTTGCGTTAACATCTGTTAAAAAAAAAATCAAAATAAAAGAATCAAAATAAAAAATGGGAGGAAAAAAAATAAAAAGAAGAAGAAAGAACAAAAAAAAAAAAAAATCTGGCGATACACAAAGGATAAATATTAACGAGAATTGGAACGAAGCTTAGTGCGTTAACGCGTGTTTGTATATATATATACGTGCGTGTGTGTGTGTGTATGTGTGAACGCGTAACAGAGCGACAACGATTACGCGAAGCATCGCTCGTTTTCACGCGGATTTGTTTTTTATCGACGCCACCATTATTTAATCGACAGTGTTTGAATGCGGATAGAGTGGATACGCGAACGATCAACTGATCTGATCCAACCCGATCCGATCCGATCCGATCGAATAGATCGATCGTTGGTTTGTTTGTTCGTTCGTTTTTTCGTTCAATCGATCGATCGTTAACGATTATCGTTTCGTTACTTAGCAAAATCACGATAAAATAAATGGAAATGAACAGACCGATCCTCCGGGATAAAGTGTTAAATAAAAAAGAACCGTATATATGTCGATATTTAAAGCTTTTGTAAAATTAAAAAACAAAAAGGGAGTTAAAAAATAAAGAAAAAAAAATATATAAAAGAGGTGGGGGGGTAAAAACTGAATGAATCTAGGAAAAAGGAAATACGGTCAGAAACAAAATAAAATACAATACAATAAAATAAAATACAATAAAATAAAATACAATAAAATGAAATGCAATGAATAAATGTATAAAAAAAGCAAACGACGATATAGCACAAAACACCAAAAATACACGAACAAGAACATAAACACCGAACACGCACATAGGGATGGCGTCGATGATCGTGATAGAAAAAATTTGCGCGCGATCGAAAAACGCGTCGAGCGTTAATTAAATCGTCGTTCCTCCGCCAGCACCGATATGTCCCTCGTCTACCTAAACGACTCTTTTTAATCATCGTAGAGAGGTTGTTATCGGTAGATATCACCGAGCTACCTAGCTAGCTGAGGGAGAGGTTGGGCAGAAAGGGATAAACGATAGTAAAATTTTTCTACCGTTGTCACACCGCACGAATTCTCGGATCTCCCACCGGCTCGTAAATTTTCCTACCGCATAAACGAGTTGGTTTTGCGTTCGTTCACCGTACTACACGAGCTTACATACATGTACGTGCGTGCATGCGTACGTGGGTGGGAGGATGCTTGCCATCCTAACGTGAGTGCGTAGGTGGATATATACGTGAATGCTAACGCAAATTCAGCGGGATGATTTTTCGAAAACGTTTCTACGTTTTCGTATTTAACACGCTGGCCACGTACGAAACGTACGAGAAACGTTTGAAAGCGCGGAAACGTAGAAACGTTCGGTGGGACACATCCGGTCGGTTAGGTGAAAAGGGTAGAGAAACGAGGTGAAAGGAGTAAAGGGAATAGGAGGAGGAGGTGGTGGTTGTTGTTGTTGTTGTTGTTGTTGTTGATGGTGGTGTTGGTACGCGCCCGAGGACTTATAATTCTTCTATGACAACGACGAATAAACGGTTGTATTCCTGGATCGTCTCCCTGGACGGCTACAAAATACTCAGGCCGCTTGATTGCTACTAAATTGCGAGTGTCACCCTTTCTATGTACTATGAGATCCTACCCTTCTCCATTGTCTCTCTCTCTCTCTTTCTATATATATCTCTTTATCTCTCACACACTCGTTTCATGTGTAAATGCGCTTACTTTTCATCCTTGTTTCAAATGACATCTCGTTACGTGACTCCTTTTAATCTTACATTAGATTACAAGACGATATGTTTCTTGTCATGATTGTAGACGTATACAAATTGATTTCATTTTTTAACTACCGATGCGTAGTTATAAAAATTATTCCTTAGATTCATGATTAAATATTAAATAATATTCGTAATAATTAATGTCAAGCTAAAAATCTGATTATGTTGTCGAAGTTATACTATTACATGAATTTCTAAGTGACAGATATACATTTTTTACGCGAATTTATTTAAAAAAAAAAAAAAAAAATATAATATAATAGATTGCGAGAAGAATGGAACTAAAAATGGTAAAAGTTATAAATTTGAAATAAAAATTGTGATTGTGAGTATATTTTCTTCTTTTAGATATATTCCTATAGAAAATCAGCCTCCTTCTCCTCCTTCACCTTCTTCTACCTAGGGTTCTGTTCTCGGACAATTTCTGAAAGGCAGTTTCGACGCTGAGATTTCTCAGGTTCTCTTCGACGACTAGCATGGCACTATTTTTCAATCGCCATTCGAATCCCACCGTAGATCGTAGATCGAATCTCGGCTACCAATATCACCTATCCTGTGACTTTCTGACCATCTACCTTTTACCTCTATCTATCTATCTATCTATCTATCTATCTTTCTCTCTCTCTA
Source organism: Polistes dominula (assembly GCF_001465965.1). The sequence continues at coordinate 1,359,928 of NW_015148985.1, forward strand.
TTTTTTTACACACACACACACACACACACACACACACACATACATACACACAGCTCTTTCGTACTTTTCTCACACGTGCAATCCGTAAGGGAGAGAATCCGATCGATGGTTACCAAGCTTTTATTCGTCAACGACGTATCTTGGCAAGGAACCAGTAGCACTGCCACAAAAAAAAAGAAAGAAAAAAATTCATTGGAAAATCCGAGGACACGGTATTCCTCATCAAAGATATTTCTAGATATTTTACATCTATTTCTTATGGGTAGAAAATACATTTTAATGTAACACGAGAGCAGAGATTTTACAAATACGAATCGTAAGAAATGATTTATGTCAATAAATGTACTTTGTTTTAAATAATGTCTCAACAAAATTTCTATTATTATTTATATGAATAAAATTCGATATTAAAAATAATCCTACAATTTCAATAATTATAAAATAAAGAACTTTTTATTCAATAAAAATTATAGAAACATCTTATACATAGAATAAATAATGTTTGATGTGTTACCAACCACATAATAACGTTTCGCTTTTTATTTTTTTTTTTTTTTTCCAATTATATAAAACATTATATTACAAAATACTTGGAAAAAAAATTACATAAACATAAAAATAGATTCATGCTATTAAAGTTAATTGGATACCTCGAAACGTCGTATTATTCGCGAGCGATGTTCCTCAATAGTCGAAGGAAAACAACATTCATAGTCTTTTCGTACTGGTGAACAAAGTATAATACTTATATGCACGTATTACTAATAAAGGCGCTCATGCTCGTTTCTATTTCATTCGGTCGTATGCGAAGCTTTATTTTGCTTCCGCTTTCGTTTCTTCTTCCACGCAACAATATCGTAATATTCTCGAACGGATAACAACTAGTTTAATCTTCTTCGAGAGTAATATTTTAGTTCCCAACCGGTCTCTCACCTACCCCATCATCCCCCTTCTCTCTCTTTCACTTTTTTTTTCTTCTGGTTCTTTCCCTCGTATTTTTCAACCCTTTCGCCGTATTACCTCTCCATTTCCCGTCGCATGTAGGCGCGATATACACTCGCGTGTTTGCAATATACTCGCGTGAAAAAAAAAAAAAAAATAAAGAAAATGAAAAGAAAGAAAAAAGAAAAAAAAAACAAAAAGTATATATAGATAGAAAAAACTTCCCCTAGTTTCGCCGAATTCATGCTAAGTAAGCAAACCTAAAAAAAAAAAAAAAAAAAAAAAAAAAAAATAAAGAAGAAGAAAAAAAAAGGTTTGGAAAGCATTTTCTTACCGGTATTCTTAATTAAATCGTTCCGGCATCGTTTAGTTAAGCCAGTATATATACTTAGGTATAGTTTACTTTAGTATGAGACATTTACGTTAAATTTGCATACTGGCAAAAAGCAAGTAACGGCTACAGCCTCTCTCTCTCTCTTTCTCTCTTTCTCCCTTTTTCTATTTCTCTATCTTTTTCTATCATCTATTCTTCTCGCACTCACTCAAGAATTCAACTTATGCAAGTAAAAAGCTAAATACTCTCAAATTCCACAGTAATTTTTTGTTTTGTTTAATCTTTCTCTTTTTCTTCTTAGAAGTAGCTGCCACTTTTCTCGAAGGTTTTTCATTTCTTCCAATTGTACTACACTTTTCTCACATTTTTTCTTTTTAGTATTATGAAGAAAATGCGAATTTGAAGGATCACAAACGTTGAGAAAGGAGAGCCCAAAGAATTTCGCGATACACTCAGTTAAAGGTGGCAAAGCATAGCGAAAAGAATCGACTTCGAAAGACTCGCCATTGTTATTCACCTCATTCCTACCTTCTTCTTCTTTCTTCCCTTTCTCTCTCTCTCTCTCTCTCTCTCTCTCACTCTTTCTCTCTCTCTTTCTTTACCATCACTCTTCCTGCAACTTTTTTTTCTCTTCCTTCGTACCTTCTTTCAAGCACTCAGGTCGACGAGCACAGAGCCGAGGTCCGACCTCATCAAGATATTAATTTCTTAGTCACTTAACTGCACGCGACGTACGAACGCGTCTATTGATTTTCTCAGTTGCCCCACAAAAGGGCTCTACCTCCACCCACTAACTCATTCTCTTTCATAACATCGCGAGAAACAAACGAAGAGTACAAATTTTTCTATCCTATCCTATCCTATCCTATTCTATTTTACAACAAAAAAGAAAATATTCTTAAATCAGATTATAGCAAAATATTTTTCCCACTTAATAAATACAAAAGTTCTATAAAAAAAAAAAAAAAAAATAAAATAAAATAAATAGAAAAATAAAAGTTGCATAAACCACTTCACCAATTTTTCTTGATTTTCATATCTCACCCCATAGCACACGAAAGAAACCTTTCGAGAATTTTCACCATCAGTATCTCTTCTACCACTATCATCACGACTATATATAATATATATACTCTCCCACCAACCTCCCCTCTCCCATTGGTATCACCGGACCCGACTGGCCGCTTTTCTGGAAGCCATCTCGTTCCCCGCAAAAAGCTTTCTAGCTATTTTCTTGCCTTCTTTGAACAAGCAGGCGAGAAGACCCGCGCGTGTCCCTATGCAATTCAATTATTGTAATGTGACTCCTCCACGTCGTGTTACGTCGTCGTCGTCGTCGTCGTCGTCGTCGTCTACGTCTACGTCTACGTCTACGTCTACGTTTACCATCATTCCTCTTACAGGGGGTGGACTCGTGGCTAAAACCATCTTCTCTATTTCTATCTCTATCCTTCTTATACTCCACTTCGTTCCATCCTCTCTTTCACTTCCTTTTCCACCTTCTCCACTTCTTCTCTTTTTCCCTCTCACTCATTCACTCACACGTTCACTCATCTACTTCTTTTACTTTTTCCATCGGCGCTCTTAAAATGCAGTCACTTTTTCATGTGCGCTGCATATACTAGCACTACTTACATATACTATTTCTTTTCTTCTTTTTTTTTTATTATTATTGGAAATCCACTAGGGAAAAAGTAAAGAATTTCTAAAATAGAAAGAGAGAAAAAAACTAAATCAAGATATTACAATTTTTCTCGAGAAAAATAAAATTCGACGAAAGTTTCATAAATTTCGATTAGTTGAAAAGATTTCACGAAAAAAATTATTTCTTATGCAATATTACTAAATCGTGACGACGAAAGCGTCGTTAAGTCATTTTATAAATCAATAAAAATAAGAGAAATAAAAAGAAGAAATAAAAAAAAAAAAAAAAAAGATAGAAGAAGAAAAAGAAGAAGAAAGACAAGAAACATCGTCAGGTAGACTTATTGTCAGTTGTATATATAGTTTCAAGCTCGTTTTGCGAGGTACAAGTATTGCGAATGTTGAGGGGGGTGTGTCTTTCACAGTAGTACCAGCAGTCTTTGCAAAGCAAAGCCGACTTTATAGCTCGTTCTTTCCTTTTTTAACACCGGCTGCCCTCATTTTATTTCTATCTCGAACGAGTTCGCGAGATTCTGTGGTCTCTCCTATCCTAAGTTAAATTCTCTCTCTCTCTCTCTCTCTCTTTCTTTCTTTCATTCTTTCTCTTTCATTCACATTTTCTCTCTTTATCTATTTGTCTCTTTTCCTCGTCAACGGTGTGTCAACGCAAGAGAAGATTTTGTTGACTATGCAGCATCCGGCTAGGAAGAAAGAGAAAAGAGAGAAAAAAAAAAGGATACGTTCATCCACTCCTTTCTTTTTTCTTACACACACATAGACACAGACACACACACACACACGTAGAGTAAAAGATTCTCTTAACGTTTTTTCTTTTCTTCTCTTTCTCTCTCTGGTGATGTTCGCGTTTCGGTCCCTGACGATTCCAAATGGATATCTAACACAGTTTCGCGTACCACCAAGACTAGCAGAGAATTGGATAAGGTTCGGTTTGCTCTGCACGCTCCCACCAGTTTGGTCGTTTCCGTCTACCAACTAGGAGATCATTTCTTCTTCTTCCTTTATCCTTTTCTTCTTCAACTACTTTTTCTTCTTTTTTCTACTCGGTGATGGTAACAGCAGCAGCAGTAGCAGCAGCAGTAGTAGTAGCTACGAGACTTCGTTCATTCGAAGTTGAGGAAATGGACGACTGATTTTACCGAACGAAAAGCGATTTTTGACGTCGATACAATGGTGGAATAAGATTCGATGAACGAGAAGAGAAATACGTTCCGCGAGAGATACGTCCGCCTCGTTTCAGATGGATTTAGCTTTGCTGTATATATATATATGTATAACCTATTTCTCTTCTTCTTCCTTTTACTCTACCTTTCTGTACGGTACACCATTCCCAACGTTAACCGAATCTCGATATCGTTCTCTTTCCTTTAGAAACAACGATCTTTTTCCCTTTTAAAGAAAGACAAACGAGTCCCGTTTCTCCCAAATTCAATATTTTCTTCTTTCTTTCTTTCTCTCTCTCTAACCCTTTATCTCTTATACAATCAACCATTTTGAACAATTTTTAGTTATTAGAAAAAAAGAAATAATAATAAAAAGTATGAGTCAGCGATAAGAAATCAAGAAGAAAGTTTAACTTCACGAATTTTCCTTCTATTTTTCTTTTTTTTTCTAAAAAAAAAAAAAAAAAAAATAGACAAACGATTTTCATCTTTCCCAAATTCAATATTTTCCTCTTTCTACCTCTCTTTGACGATCCAGCCATTTTGGACAATTTTTACTTATCACCACAAAAAAAAAAAAAGAAAGAAGAAAATGACTAAGGGTAAAAAAGTCAAAAAAAAAAAAGGAAATTTAACTTCACGGTCGAACGAGCACGATCGACGGATCATCATCGAGGAAATTCAAATCGAACGGGCCATTGAACGCGAAACGTGAAATCCTAAAGATTTGTCTGCCGAAGAGATAAACGTTCTCGCGTTACCTCATCGAATATTCTATTCGGGGACTGGGGGCAACCGATATTCTTCGATCTACCTCCCAACCCACCCACTCAACCAACCACCCTTTCTTTCTTCTTTCCATTCTCTCTCTTTCTCTTTTTCTCTCGCAAGTTCAGAAGAAGGCGCGTAGTTTCCTATCAGAAAGAAGCTCACAATTTATTTCAACTCGACGAGAAACAACCCCTCCCCACCAAACGCGCTAAAGCGTTTATCTAACGCGTTTTATTTTTGATAGCGTGCACGAAAGGTAAAATAACCAACACACCAATCCAACCCCCCTACTATTCCTCCCATTCTCTCTTTCTACATTTACTTATTTCGTTTAACAACACCCCCTAACCGGTCTATGCTTTAATTATCAGATCTGTTCGTAGTTAGTTTCGTCGAGCGGTGATTCCGAGATACGAATTGCCATTTGAAATCAACCCCGCATTACTTTAACCAACCATCGATTTTAAAACCATTCGCATCCAAACCCTATTTAAACTTATCTCTGTCTTTTTATTTCTCTTTTTGTTTTACTCGTAGTTGTATCGAAATTGAATGAAGTAGAAACGTAAGAAGAACCACGAGAACTAAAGTCGCATTGGACGAAACAACTTGATTCTTTAAAACGATGTTTAGCAAAGTAAAGAAAAGAAAAATATATATATATAATGGAAGAAAGAGAGAGAGAGAAAGAATGAAGAGGAATAAGGGGTGGGGAACAGGGGGTGAGCGTTAAGGAATAGCGTGACGATAAAAATCACGTAATTTCTTCGAAAGCAGGTCGTGATTGCTGAGAACAACGGAGACCAACCACCACCAAGACTTTCCTTTTTTCTTTTTCTCGAATTCGATTGTGTAACGTTAAGCACGAAAAAGAAAGAGAAACCGATGACGAAGCTGGCCCGACGATAGTTAAGGGGCTGTTCGTGATTATAAGTCCGTGGTTACGTGGATGAATAAGACTCTGATTGACGTGACTAAAAGAATCAGCGTGTGGTAGAGACGACGACAACGTAGGACAAACTTGGATTAAATGCCATTGAATCTTTCAAGTGTTACTATGATTTTTTTTTTTTGTATCCTTTTTCTATTTTTCTTTTTCTTCATTTTATTCCATTCTTGTATTTTTTATTTCTTACCTTTCTTTCTTCATTTTGTCTTCTTTCACTTACTTACTTTTTCTTTTTTTTATTCCGTATCGAGCCGATTCGAGAAGTTTTAATACTTCGACAAAAATGGAGGAAAGAAAGAAAGAAAGAACAGAATGGGCGTATACTCCAACGCAGAACAGCAGCACTCAGCACATTTTACACTGGTGTGCAACGTGCTTCGAAAATTCCCTACCATCCTCACCTCCCCCCTCCCCCGTTAACGGTGTTTGCACATACACACATACGTACTCCCGATAAAATGTTGAAAAAAGTACTTTTTCCAACTCTTTTCTTCGCTACTCGCGAATATCGTCTATTTTTATCGAATCTATTCTTCTTGAAAATCTTAATCGATACTTTTACAAGTTACTATACTATTCGGTTTTCGAAAAATATATATTTGTAATGAAAAAAAAATAAAAAAAATAAAAACAAAAATACACAAATTATTTGAGAAATAGATGAACAAATTATTATTTGAAATAATGTATTATACAATTGAATGTTAAATTGTTTATTTTCTATAGAAATATTTATAACAAAATAAAAATATGAAAATAAAAAATCAATTAGGCGTGAAAGATTTAACAAACGATAAAATGAGATTTTTATTAACATTATTAGGAAATATAATTCAATGATTTATTATTGTAACGTTGAACGATACAAATAGAGTTGAAACTGGTGGATGATGAATAACACAAAATGAAAAAGGTATAAGGGGGATAGGTCGAATAAGTTTAGTGAGAGAGAAAAAGAAGAGAGGAGAGAGAGAGAGAGAGAGAGAGAGAGAGAGAGAGACAGGGAAACTAGCTGGATAACACGCGGTCCGCCAACAACGCGTCGAGCTTTTGTGCAACGTATATGTTGTACACGTATGCGCGCGTGTCACTCGATTGACGATGAACCAGTTAATTATAGCGATATCGTGCACGAGTCTCATGAAAACAATAGCTTTGTGCTGCCGTCAGGCGTTACGCGACAATGGTCTCGAATATCTGCAGAATACCGTACTTGCCGGACATGAAATAATTGGGACGTAATCGCCCTGTTACGAAATGGTTCAGACATTCTGTTTATTACATATTTCTACAAAAGTTCAATATTAAGTATTAAGAATCAAAGAAAAATTATTTTATTGTAAATACAAAAAGAAAAAAAGAAAAAAAAAGAAAGTTATTTTACAATTCGATCAATCAATTTTTTATATTTTATCCGCATTTATATTTTTAAATATTTTTTTATTTGTTTTATATGATGATAAACGTTTTTAGAAATGATTTTATTCTACTATGAAAAAAGAAAAAAGAAAAAATCAATTAATCAATTTTATCGGTAAACATTTATTTTTTAAATATTTAATTTTGTTTTAAATAAATCATAATTCTCTCTCAGAAATAGGAATGGTAGAATGAATTTTATTTCATCAAACAAATCAAAAGAACAAATTTATTTTTTAACTGGATTGATATGAAAATGTATGTAACATACAATATAATACAAAACTCAATTAGATTATAGTAAAAATCAATAAATAATAATAACAATATACATCGTTTTGTTAATACCATTTGTCGATAAATTATATCAATTTCTAATTAATTTTATACGTATACACAAATAATATATAATCATTATGTTACCTCATCAATTGAAAATAAAAGATAAAGAGAAACATTTTTATTCAATTAGAAAAAACAAAGTAATAATTTACAATATAAACCAATTGATATATAACTTAATAAAGCAATATTAAAACTAAATAATGAATGTATGTATTTTTGTTATTACAATTTATCAATAAAATTGTATCAATCTTTAATTACTCTACGTTTACAAATAATATGATCATTATGACGTCGTCATAAAGTTCGTTAAAATATTAAAAATAAAAAACAGAGAGATGGAAGTAATTTTATTCTAAAAAAAAAAAAAAAATAAAAAAAAAATAAATAAAAATCAAATAGAAAACAAAACAAAAAAAATAAAAATATGAATAAACCGATCGATAAAATGTAATGAAGTAATGATACAAGAAAAAAAATCTACACTTTAAACATTTCACAAATTTACATTTTCTATCAATTTCGAATTATTTTAAACGTATGAGCAAAGTATAATATTATTATAATGTCGTCGGATAGTTCGTTTAAACATACTCGCATACAAAGAATAATTACGAGTCACTCAGAGAGAGAGAAAGAGCGTCAGAAGGAAAAATTAAAAGTAAGACATCTCATTAACTAAACACGTTTATTTAACCGTCTCATCCTAGTGAAATGAAATTCTTAGCAAAGCTTTGATTATGACAAAGGAAAAACCCGTGTATAACCCAACTATGCGAGTGTATATTTCCTCTTGACTCTTTTTATCTTTCATTCGGAAGAAAAGGTTTACCATTTTTGGAAGAAAATTTTCAGTCGAAAGACGACAAATTCGAGAGATAACGAATAAAATAAGAAGAAGGAGAAGGGACAAGAGGAAAATAAGAAGAAAAAAGAAAAGAAATTTGGTAAGAAAATCTTCTCTATCTCTTTCTCTCTCATTTTGTTTCCTTCATCCGTCGTTTAACGAGCACATCGATAGGAGGAAAGTGGCTGTTCACCGCCATCTCATCGGATCACTCTAAATTCGGGAATGAAACGATAAAGATAACACGTGAGAGAGTGTAAAACGAAGATAAAGAGATAGATATGTTTATGTTTGGGATTTTGGTCCTTACGAATGGTGGTCGATTCTACAGATAAATTAAGAACCGATTAAACTAGAATGTTACAGTAATACCTAAGAAATTGTTTCTTCGGTATCAACATTAATAAAACGATTAAAGTATCTTCATAACTTGAAAGATAAAAAAGAGACTAAACGAACAAAGAAAAATAATAATATTAAATTAGTTTAAATAATATAATTTATGATAATTATTTTCAATATTTAATAACAAATAATATAATAAGAATAAAAAAAAAGAAAAAAAAAACACAAAGCCTTTGAACATTACATAAAAGATCATTGACAATGCATGTCCGACCCGTTGGCTACCAAAACTAAAACGAGAATGTGAGTTATGTTCAATGACAAGACTACAAATACACACACGTATACGCATATATGCATATATAAACGTATATGGAGAGAGACACGTGCATACATTCATCGGCAGTCAAAGGAAAGAAAAATGTAAAAGCGTCAGCTCGAGGACGAATCGAGATCTCTCTTTTTCTGTTCTCTCTCTTTCCCTTTCTCTTTCTTTTTTTTTTTTTATCTATTTTTCTCGGCAAAGGTGAAACGACGTCGCACAGGTACTTTTCAAAGCTAGCTAGCTAGAGCTAGCAGCAGCTAGCAGCATCCACCTAGCATTCGAGAGACAAACGTAGTAACACATATGTATTAGGTAGTAGGTATGTATTTACTATGTATAAAGAGAGAAATAAAGAGAAAAAGAGAGAGAATGAGAGAGAATGAGAAAGAGAAAAAGAAAAAGAGAAAGGTGGCAGAAAGCTTCTGTGGAAAACTGGGCCGTGATGGACGGACAGAACGCAATATCTATTAGTGGCCAAGCCAATGAAGTCGAAAAACAATTGCTCTCTTTTACTCGATCGACACTACAAAAGGGATTCGCCTGCTGGGTTGGGCTGAAGGGAAAGAAACAGGAATATATGTACACATATATATATATACGAACTATACCATGAACGGCTAATGGAACACAGAAAAAAATAAATGAAAGAAAAAGATAGAACTATGGGGATATGTGTTGGAGAAACGAGAGAAAGAATGAGCGTGAGAATGGTAGAGGTGGAAGAATGTTCGTTGGTTGGTTGGTTGGTTGGTTTGGTTGGTTTGGTAGCTCGGCTTGCCTAGCATCGGATATAGGATCTCTATTAAACAGACCGAAATTCCCTGGGAAAAATCACACTCTGCGCTATTGGACTGATACGAACTGACGGTCCATGAAATGAACATCGGTGGTCCCCCTTATACTCTTCTTCTTCTTCTTATTCTTATACTTATACTTCTGCTTCTGCTTTTACTACTTCCTATTTCTATTTCTATTTCTTCTACTTCTTCTTCTTCTTCTACTTCTACTTCTACTTCTACTTCTACTTCTATTTCTACTTTTACTTCTTCTTCTTTTCATCTCGTCCCCACAAATGAACTATTCACTCCTACCTATCACAAAACGATAGTAACATCTTTTTCTTCAAAAAAAATAGAAGAAGAAACCATGATACTCGGTATTTCTTGAGTGTTACCTCAAAAGTGGGACGAGTGATAGTAGTGGTAGTTGAAAATGGAAAAAAAAAGGACAATATTGAAGATAGCGAATCCTGCTACTAGCGAATCGTCGCCGTCCACTTCTTTCTCGACAAATTTCCGATAATACTTATTTCCAAAGGAAAAAAGAGAAAGAGAACTGTTTTAGAGAGCGACAAAACTCTCTTAACTGATACCAACTAGAGCGTTTCCAACCACAACGATAGTGGTGGTAGTGGTGATGGTGGTGGTGGTGTTTGTTGACTGAGTTTTTTTTTAGAAAAAAGACGAAAAAAAGAGAGAAAAAGATAGAAAGTAAACTGTTTTACTTTACTTTCCTTTCCTTTCTCCTACCTGATCGAAAGAAAGATCTCTACCACCCCTTTATACCCCCCGAGAAAGAATAAAAGAAAAAGAAGAGACGGTTGTTAAAGACAGAGAGATTACGAGGAAGATAGAATTGGGTTTAGAAGTCCAATCGGTAGTGCGTTTGCCGATCGACGAAATCGAGACCTTAATCAGTTATGGTAGACTTTGCCGTAGGGGCTTTTATTGCCAAGGGATCCTTTGGCTTTCGTCGAGTTTCACCAAGAAACATCAACGAAAGAAAATAAAAGCCGAAGAACAATCGATTTCTTTCTTTCTTTTTTCTCCTTTTTATTTTATTTTTCTAGATATCAACCTAGTATATCAAAATGTGAATCATTTCTACAATGATTAAGATCTAATTTAACGATTACCCTTATACTAAATAATAATAATCATAATAGTATAAAAAAAAAGAAATCCCAAAATCAAGACACAAAATACAATAAATATATATTTTCTTTTTAATTTTAAATAAACTTACAAACGAATTTATAAAAATATCGTTAATAAATAAAAATATTATATATAAATAAATATATAATATTTAATATATATATATATATAAATAATA
>NW_015148985.1:1371914-1390883 GCF_001465965.1 Polistes dominula
AACCCCTTCTATTACTTCAGCCATTACGAAGGATCACTGTTATATTTACTATTTTTTTTATATTATTATTATTATTATTATTATTATTATTATTATAGTAAATACTGTACAAATTATTGGAACCTTTTCTTCCTGAACCTGACCAACAGGAATCCTCTTATCTGTGGTTATACGTTTTTTGCTTAATACGAGACCTTTTTTAAACAAACCCCCATAAAACAAACCCCTTACTGTTACCTTAGATTTCGTTTTTCTTTTCTGTTTTTCTTCCCCTTCAAAGAAAAATCACAAAACAAATAAATTTTCATTTTTAATCTAACAACACCATTTGAAAACCTATCTCCTGTAACTTCTATAAATATTTTCAACAACACCATCTATAAACTCAACAAAATAAAATGTAAATTCTCAAACGTAAAAGAAAAGAAAAGAAAAAAAAACAAAATCTTGAATTATTTATTGCGTTTAAAAGATGAACTTGTGTTCTGGGTATTCCTGATTTATATAACACGTTGAATAAATATGCTATAAAATAGGGAAAGAAAGAACAAAAAAATGAAGAAAAAGAGATTCTTTTAAGTGATAAAAAAGAATAAAAAAAAAAAAACGATAGGGTTCGATCCAATCAATGAATCGAAGCCTCGAACGCATTTAGAAAATAGATAGAAGAATCATCGAAGAATACGAGAAAGGTAGAACGTTTTTCTTCGTAAGAAAGAGTCACAGAACAGCATTGATCCGAAGCATAATTTATGATAGGTTCTAAAGTAACATCTCTGGTTTAGGCGTCTCGCCTTTCTGATTTCCGACATGGAAGAGTGCATTTTGCTTCTCTGAGATTGAGAATCGTCGATAGGTAATCTCCTGGCAATGAACTTCCTTTCCTTTTCCATTCCCATACAGTGAAAGATCTTTCTTAATGATACTTTTATATTCTCAGAATAAAAAAGAACAAGAAAGAGGAAAATATTATTGCAATTTATTCCTTTGACTTTAGCAACAAATTCTAATTAACAAATAATATAATAATATATTTTTAAACCTATGATCGAATTGATTATAACATACATTAGATTATAAAAAAAGAACAAAACAAAACATCACAATTCTAATTGTTCATTATAATAAAAAATAAAGAGACAAATTATCCAATAAATGTTACAGATTACTAAAAAATCAAACCCATGACATTACATACATACATACATTGGTATTAAGAAGAGAAATAAAATAAAAAAAAAGATAAAGAATAAAAATAGGTGGGTGTAACATGGTCGGACGTTTAGACTGACAGTGAATTGTTTTGTCGAACCAATCGTATGGGTGGTGTAGGTGTCGGAGAAAGGTAAGAAAACGTTGGTTAGAGTTAGAACGTGCTATTGTTGTCGCTTGTTTCACGTTTTGTCGATCCCTACTTCGAATAGGAGAGTAGTAGGAGTATAGCGACGAAGAGAAACACGTATATACATAGATATACATACACACATACATACATATATATACGAGTGAGCTTTTTGTTCGACGACACGCGAGTATTTTAACCGAACTCGGTCGGATTTCGAAGCCATCCTCTGACCACTTCTACCAAAAAGCTTACCGTATTGTCCGTTCTCGTGGTCGAACGAAATTGTCGTTCTCCCTCTGTTTGGACAGTGGAAGAGAAGAACAAGAGAGAGAGAGAGAGAGAGAGAGAGAGAGAGAGAGAGAGATAGTAACACGAAAACCAACGGCATTCCACGGTCTTTGTTCGCATCAACGAAACGCGAGATAAAATGGTGCTTGGTTTTGATCAGGCTTTTCAGAGAGGAAAACCTACAAAGTATAATACCGCGAAATTGTCTTCTCAAATTCATGAATCAAGAGGTTGTGAATCTGCGGAAAAGGTTGAACAAGAAAATAAAGAGGAAGACTAGACTGTAGGTGTACAGGTGGGGAAAGGATAAGAGAGATAGAGAGAGAGAGAGAGAGAGAGAGAGAGAGAAAAGTAGGTAGACCATAGCCCGAAAGGAACCTTTTTAAAAGTTCCTTCTTCTCCTTCGGCGAGAGCATTTCTCGCTATGCAAAGCGCGGACGTAAAAATTTCTTAAAGGTATAGGAAAATATTCCTTTTAGTTAAAAATTCTCCGACCGACTTTTTACGTCCTAAGGTTGTTCTTAAACTTTCCAAAGGTTTAGATAGAAAGATAGAGAGAGAGAGAGAGAGAGAGAGAGGGAAGTTACTAGCAAGTTGCGTAAATCTAAAAGTTTCAGTGCAAAGTAAGTTACCAGGGCTGCCGTTTCTCCTTCTTCTTCTTCTACTTATTTTACTTCTCCTCATCTTCTTCTTCTTCTTCTTCTTTTTCCTTTTCATTCTCATCTTTCTTCTCCTCCAAAGCAACGTATTGCCCCGTTCGAGGACACACGGAATATTCACTTTTCTTCAAGCAAGAAGATAGACGAGTATCTTTTAACCATTTCTTTTTTTTTTTTTTTTTAAACGAATTCACCTGTTTGCTTGTATTATTTTTATAGTCATTTTTTCCCCCGATATTTTTAATAAAGCATATGATACTTAACTATTTACGTATTTTAAAAGCAATACAAACAATACGTGTTTCTTTTTATTTCTATCTGTCTCATTCTACTAACTCGAAACTATCTGGTAGATTTTCATTTAAAGAAAATAACAGAATATATGTATCTTTAATCGGTGTTCCCACTTACAATTTTCAACGCCACCTTAGCGATTTATTTTTGACGTCAAGGATATATTATAACTCCCCATTAAAATATACTTTTTACATTAGTATAATTAATCCGATACGAGACAATAGAATTAAGAGATACTCTAAAGGTAAAGTAGAATCTTTTTGTCGATTATAATCGGTACTCCTAACGAAAGGATTAATTATTAATAATTAAACTCCTGTGTCTTTTCTTTATATTACCTCTTTCAACCCGTAGAACGTGATAGTTAGGAAGATTAAGTTCTTACAATAAGAATCAGATTGAAAAAGCACATGCATAGTATGAAAATTGAAGATTTTGACCACATACGAGATTTTTGATAAAAATAAAATATATGTAAAAAAATACAGACACACGTTGCGTGTATTAAAGGAAAGGAAAGGAAAGGAAAAAAAAAATAAAATAAAATAAAATGTTCTAAAAATATTATAACTCGGATAGACAGATCGAGTTGTCGTGGATAAAGGAAACGTGCCGAACATAAATTCACGATAAACGGATTGGTATCCGAGGCATTCTTTTCTCAGTTTCCTGCAAACTGTAGCGCGAAATTCTCTTTTATATATATATATCTATATGAAAGAAAGAGAGAACACACATAGGAAAAAAGGATAAGAATGAAAGAATGAAAGGAAGAAAGAAAGAATGAAAGAAAGAAAGTGATAGGAGAAAAAAGGGGAAGGTTGTAAGCTAGCGTACCGTGAACACTTGGCTCAACGTCAATGTAACATGTTCTGCAATATCTTCTTCAAAAAGATGATTTTTATCCGCGGTCCGTTTCCTATGAGAGAACGAACGACCGAATTGAATCAGTATGACGAGTACAAAGGCGACAAGAGGAAAGCGATCCTTTGGACGTTTCAAGAAGACTTTGTTTTTTCACTTTTTTTTTTTCGTTTTTTGTTTCATTTTACTCTTATTCTTACTTTTCTTCCTCTTACTTTTTATCATACCTTTCTGCAAGTACTATCGACAAGTACACTTAACTTCTTCGAATCGAAGAAATACTAAGACATCTCGAGTCAAAATCTGTTCTTAGCATGTTAAATAAACGTGTAAAAAAAAACATCTAACAAGAACAAATTCATATATTCGCATGATGGATAATTGTAGTCCTTGATATGAGAACTAAAATTGAATAACAGCTTTTCATAAAAAAAAAAAAAAAAAACACATAGGAAACTGTAATATTTCCAGTTCTTTTTATAAAAGAAAATCACTCCTTTCCTTGGGGGGGGGGGGTGGAAACATAAAGGGAGCGTATTATCAAGATGTATATAATTGCGGTCTTGAAACGAGAATAAAATAACAGCTTTTCGAAAAAAAAAAAAGGAATTTTAATAATATTTCCAATTTCTTTTTTCTTAAGAAGAAAATCACCCCTTACTTAATACTAGAAAGCAAACATATCTTCAAGATGAATGAATGAAAATAACAGGTTGTTTCAAAAAAATTGATTTTAATATTTTCAGTTCGTTCTATGATAATGTTTCCCTTAAAAGGAAAGGAAAAAAAAAAAGAAAAAGAAAAAAATTACCCTCTTCCTGTTGAAAAAAAGAAGGAAAAAAAAGGAAAAAAAAAAGAAAAATAATAAATTAAGGATGGATATTATAAGAGAACAAAGTTAAGAAAAAGGATGAAGATAGAGAGGGGTGGTTGATCCGAGTGAAAACATATTGTGTTGTCGGTGTGTGTGGTACTAAATAAAAGGCCGGTGGTTTAAACGAGAGTAAGTACTACTACTACTACCAACACTACCAACACTACCACCACCACCATCACCGTCTGCTGCTAGCCTGTGTTCAGTAGTCAGCTATCAGATATCGTCGGCTCGCGCGTATATTTCGGGCTCCGTTATTATTGAGGGGTAGATTTCATCGTGAATATTTATTAGAGTAGTTCTCCCAGTTACTCGTACCCTTGTGCCCTGCCTTTCCCTTCCTGCGTCAGACCCTTTTATATACCTTTCCAGTACCGCTAGAAATACCACCACCACCACCACCACCACTACTACCTCCGTTATCCCAACCCCGAACTTTTAACCTCCCCTCCCTCCAACTACCATAATCACCAACGGTTTCTACTATCGACTCTTAACTTGCCATACTCGAATTTCTTCCTATCTCCGATTTTCCTCTGGAGCTTCATCCCCTTAGTTATCGTTTTGGAAAAATAGTAAGAATTCGAGGTAGGAAGGAAGAAAGAAATAAAAGAAAGACAATAAATAAGATAAGACGAGAGAAATTAATTCAGGACAATCACGTAATGCTGAAAGTTATCTTTTATTATCCAAATATTATACAGAATTTAATCACGAATAATCAATTATTTTCCTTTTCTTAGATCTTTGTCTAATGATATTATTTTATTTAATATTTCAATCTTATATAGTTGAATAAATAAATAGATAAATAAATAAACACAGATGGATGGATAGATAGTTGGATACGAATGTACACGGTTCAAAGGATAGTCTCTCTCTCTTAAGACGCCAAACGTAGAATCTTAGTAAGATGCTCCCTTTACACGAATGTACACAAATTCACAGAGCAGGAAGTAGAGAACTAAGGAAACGTAGAGATATTTCTACATGTAAAAGAATCTTTTGACGGTAGGGTCCGAGCAAACATTTTCGATGGTTTAATGAAAACAACGTACACACGATAACTTCAACCATGATAAAACGTGTAATTCAGCATCCTCCGTTGGCCAACGAGAAACTGAGAGACAGATAAATAGTTAACAAAACAAAAAAAGAGAGCAAGAGAAAGAAAAAAAGGATTGGGTTCCCCCTTTTTCGTGCATTGTTTTAACCTGGACCCATGTAACTGGATAAACGAGTAACAAAGAGAATAAGGGAAAGAGAAAGACAGATAGATCGATAGGTAGATGGTTAGATGAATCGACGAGGGTTCAAAAGAGAAAGAAAAAGAAAAGAAGAATATCACTCTCTCTCTCTCTCTTTTCCTCTTTCTTTTTTCCTTTTCTATCTTTCTGGCTATGTGCTAAACCCTATTCTCCACCCTTCTTCCCCATCTATCTATCTCTTTCTCTTTCTTTACCCCCACGTAAAGCCCATTCCGAAACGGTGCTCGGCAGACCAGGAATGGCCGTTTGGCTGGCGAATGCAAACGAGAACGGGAAGATATTGTCGTCGGTGCATAATCTGACTTCGAGCTGAGCCAAGAAATCGGACAAGAGATTTCCAGCCGTAGATCGAGGTGCACGACGATCGAGGGGTGGTGGCCAATGAGAAGGCGACGGGGAGGAAGCTACCGAGGTGGTGTATGCCAGTGGAAAGAGGGTGGCAGACACGTACCGAGACTACGGCGAAATTCCCCGAACCCCCGGTGCCCTCCTAAACCACCACCCTCTCTCCACCTACCAACCCTACCTTCGTTTTAAAGAAGGGGAAGGAGTTAAGTTTAATAGCATCGTATGTAGATGCCGTTTGCGGTTTGCCGTGTGGGTAAGTTCGAAGCTACGTGTAAGTAAATGTATCTGTATCTGTGTGTGTATGTGAAATAGAGAGAGAGAGAGAAAGAGAGAGAGGTAGAGAGAGTGTGTGTGCTGCATAAGCGTGATCTCTCTTTCTCTTTCTATTTTCTACGTCTGATTCTGTCTGACTTGTTCTCCTGGTTGCTTGCTTGATTTCTCGCTTACTCTCTCTTGCTCTTAGGTAAAGCCAAATGCTTCGGAGGCCTTGCAAGGAGACGAAAGAGGGGAGGAAGGAGGAAGGCTCGATTATTGCCGTATTGTGGCGGATTCAAACCGTTGACGTATTGTCGGCCCAGTCCGAGCCCAGTCTGCCGGCACAATGGACGGCATTAATGGACTAATGTTCTACGGCACAAAAGCGCTTGACTTCCTTCTACGCTTACCATCTACCACCAACAACAACGCACGCGCACGCGTGCAATACTGACTCCAACCTACTAACTAAGTACTTAGATATCTCTTCCCTCCCGTTGTTTTCCTTATTGGTACTGAACACGATATCTTACGGTTATCTTGTGTGTGTGTGTGTGTATATGTGTGTTTTGTAGATATAATTTTTATATATTCAGTAGAATATTTTTCTAACTAGCTTCTAGGTTTTAACTTAGAAGGATGGATTGAAAAGTTTCGAGTTTATCTCTATCTAAAAAAGAAAAGGAAAAATACATACAAGTTTGACCGAAAAAGAAGACTTGTTTCTTTTTTTCTTTTCTACGTTGGATTAAAAACTTGTCAACAACACAGGGGAGGAGGATAATTGTATCAAAGAATTATATATATTAAGTTAAATTTTTTTTTTTTTTTGATAAGAATATAAAAAGCCTTAAATGTATATTTTCCCATAACTGAAAAGTATCTTTTGGTACTTGAATAATGCCACAGTAGAAAGACAAAGTTCTATACCGAAGCGAAGCGAAGCTGCTGCTAAAGCAACAAGAAATCTTTGTGTTTCTTACAGAAGAGAATGGAATGTTCCATCAAAAGTTTAAAGATCTTTGGTTAGCTTATCCATCTCTCCGATAGTGGAACATTGACGTTTTTCGGTCAGGAAAAAAGAAAAGAAAAGAAAAATGGAAAGGGAAACATAAGCATATACATACATATATATCAAGTTATGAAACGAATGGCATGAAAAGATGAAACACGTCTATGAAATATGATTAGAAATTTGATAATCATTATTATGAAACTTTTCATTTTTCTTTTCTCTTTTTTTTTTTGGGAGGGGTTATTTTACCCTACTTCATTGGGCCTGCGTAAAAAAAAAGAAAAAAGAAAAGAAGTAAAATTTCAACCGGTAAGAAATTTTCTATATCAACGAATGACAAAGAATCCTCCCCTTCTGTGCGTGACCGCGCTTAATCCAATTCAGAAAGACACTATCGCGAATGATTTATACGGCTTACTGGAGAAACGGCTAGAAGGCGAATAAAATAAATCACTCGGACATCGAAGTGATACTTTCCGTGGGAATTACGTGGTTCGGCGTTATTAGATTCGAAAGAGAAACACGCGAAGCGGATCGTATACATACACCCATATACATACGCATACATATACGTATAAACGAGTGTGTATATATGTAAAAGAGAGAAAGAGAGAGGATTGCGATCGACGTAAAACGGTTACCGGTAATATTAATTAACGTGAGTAGTCGAGATACTTGACCGTACCCCTCGGTCTGTTTCCGTGGTTGATAATTGCTTTCGTAGATTTCACCGAAATGGCCCTGAACCCGATGCTGAATCGGTGAACGAGAGTTTAAACCGGCCGTATACCCAAAGGGTGAGAGTCCGTGAGCTATCGAAAGAGTGAGTGAGGGATCTATACACATACACACATACAAATATAAACGTACACGTATACGTACAGTTAGCCGAAAAGAGACGACAGTATGTAGCCTGTAGATGGAAAGTGAAGCTAGTTCGCGAAAGCCGGATATGTGACGCCACATCCGTTCGCAAGCTCTGAATTCGAGGTAGGGTCCGAGTGAGTTGGATGTACGACCACCATCACCATCACTACCACTACTACCATCACGCTTCTCTTCTACCAGCAAGCGGATTAATTCGGGTTTCCGTTTTTACGCGATTATACGAGGTAGTTTCGGAGGAGATGGAAAGGGAACAGGGGGATATGGGGGAGAGGGATTAGCTCGTAATTTTAAAGCCATTTCTCCGAACGATTTTATGAAGTGTACAACTATGTCGTCGTATACTTCCTTCCCATTCCTCCCTCCCCCAGTCCTATCTCCTCGTACCTAACTAACCCCCTACTACTACTACTAGTCCAGCCCTTCACCCCATTTTATCAGGAAAATTAATTAATTACATTTTCCGCGGTAACCAAAGTCGAGTTAACCGACTCCAATCCGCTTATCCGCCACACGGCCTTTTCATTTGCTTCGAGGTTATTAGAATTTTTTTGTACTTTTTCTACTTTTTCCTTTTTTATCATCCAAATGTTTCTATCTTTTCTTTCGCACACTCCACTCTCATTCTTTTTTTTTTCTCTCTACTCTTTACGATTAGAAAACTACGTTTCTTAATGGAAATTTTTTTAAATCATTTTGTTTCTTTTTTTCTTTTTTTATAATCACTCATCGGCACTTCAAAATGTTCGAATTCTATTTCATCGTAATATATTTCTCCTTTCCTTTCACACAAATATTTTTTGTTGCTTTTTTCGAGAAATAAAAAAGAAGGAAATAGGTAGGAGAAAAGCAAAAGAAAGTAAAAAGAAGAAAAAGAAAAAGGAATCTAACGAAACCCTAAAATTTCACGATAAAACTCACGGAAATATTTTCATTCTAAGATTACACACCTGTACTCCACCATCGTAGTAATACTCTTTTACCCGTAGAAATGCTCCAAAGATTCAAATACGTTTTTACCCGCGTATTACGTATGCATGTATGCACTCATATACACACGTGTATACACGTAAGAAAAAATACGATATTTTCATGGTTAAGAAAAAAAAAATAAAAATAAAAAAAACCACACATACACATAAACATTACTTACACACTTTACGGTAATCGAAAATGCAATTTCTCTCTCATTTCTACTATCTCGATTTTCTATCGAGTACTACGTACGTATCGTTTAAGGTTCCTATTCGATCACGCCTATCGATGAATGAAAAGAGAATCAGGTTTTAAAATAAAGAAAAAAAAATAAAAATGAAGAAATGAAGAAAAAAAGGAAGGAAGGAAGAAGAAGAAGAAGAAGAAAGATGGAAAGTCATTTCAGTTCAGACACAGCTAAACCTTACTCTCCTGTTTCACCCCAACCCTTCATCCCTATCCCTTACTTTTGCTACTGCTTTATCTCCCTTTCTCTCTCTTTCTCTTTTAAAACGTGTACTTGGGAATATGTGTCTCGAAAAGAGATCGGAAACTCCATTACATACGGCCGAACGAGTTTCTTCGATTCGATTTCGTATTTCCACGTTTCGTGTTCTTCTTTTTTATTTCCTCTTCATCTCCTATTTCTATATCTTATTATCTACATCTTTTTTTTTTTTTATTTTTTTTTTCTTTCTCGTTCTCTTCTTTTTTTTCTCTTTCAATCGTTAAATCGCCTTCTATACTTTGACTACGTGTTTCTAATAATCGAATAGGACCACGACTTAAAAAAAACACCGGATATTAGCATAGTTAACATTACAATGTGTTTCACCTACTCCTTCCTAACTTTCATCGTTTTTTATTTAACCCTATCGCCCATCCCTTAAACTCATTCCATAGAATTTCATGGAACTCGTTTTGTCGTTGAATGGCTTATTCGCGTTCGTCATTTCCTACGGTTTTTTTTTTTTCGCAAGATCATCTTCCAACCATCGTAATCGACGTTAGAACGTGTATAAATTTTACGAGGCATTTTACTTTTGCGATTGTGTATGCAACATTCGTCGTGACCGTAAAAGAAGAAAGAGAAAAATAAAAGAGAAAAATAAAGAGAGAGAGAGAGAGAGAGAGAGAAGATAATAAAATATGATCGATGAATATTTTTCAACGACGAGCACTAACACGTGCGAATATTTTCTTATTTTCATGGAAACCAATAGACTTACATATCTTTTTCTTCTATTTTTTTTTTTTTTTTTATGAATAATTCATCATTGATACTTCACTAAAAGATGTATTAAAGATACGTTGATGTATCGTCTAGTTAAAATTCTAAAAGGTAGTATACAAATTAATAGTTCCTGATTGACTGAAATCTTTCGTCAAAATTTTTATTATTATATTTATTATGAAATCCTGGACTTTAAAATGTATACGATAAAATGTAAAATTTCAATATACTAACATTATCGAACTGATATAAATAAACAAATGTAATTCCTTTGTTCCGTATTTCTTTTTCTTTTTTTTTTATTATTTCGAATGATTTGATTTTTACTAGGAAAATTAATTGATGAACGTCAAATATACTTTCACACGAATGTTCGTTATTTGATCTTTATTCAAAGAGAGACTTAAACGTTTTCATAACGTTTTAGATGATGAAAGTGTTATAGAGAGAGAGAGAGAGAGAGAGAGAGAGAGAGAGAGAGACAAAAAAAATTTTTGATAGCATCGAACACGGAACGTTCGAATTTTACGATCGTAACGGGGTTTTTAATAAAAATTGCCACGTTAATTCCGCGCCTCGCTTGCGTATTCTCTTTTTGCGGATAGAGAAAGAGTGTTAGTGTACGTGTGTGTGAGGGACCTGTCACGGTATTTAATAAAAAAAAAAAAAAGAAGAAAAAAATAATTCCTCGTCGATAAATCAATCAAACGTGTGGAAACGACAGAACGATTTTCTTCTATTTTTTTTTTTTTTTTTTTAGATTTTGATTTTGACGGTACATTGAAAAATATGGATTAGTCAATGTTACCACAAAACTAAATATTAAATATTTTTCTTTGGAAAACCTAACACGATAATGAAACACACACGTATATACACATACTAGAAATAAATTAGGTTACGGGGGTATATTCTGTTGAAAAGCGATGGTAAGCTACGATTACATTATTCCACCGGATCCACGCAGCAATCGTACGCAAACACAAACATAGAAGGACAACGAATGGAAGTTAGGTAGGTATACCTGGGTTAAAATGTAATCCACCGATTGCTATGCGACATCCTGCAGTCTCTTAGGTAACCAAAATTTGACAAACATACACGGATACCTATGTATATGGATAGATATTTTCCACGTGAAGAAATAGAACATAGTTTTCCATAAATACAAATAATAAAATGTCAACGTCAAGGAAAGCACAGAATCGTATTTGTTATTGATCAAAGGACGATTCAAACGAAAAATACAGTTTTATAGTTTTTCTTACAAAAGGAAGAAGTTATAATTTAATGTTTACGAAGTAAAAAATTCGATAATGGTGAGTAATAAGAGTCGTATACGCACTACTACTACTACTAAGTTGGTTTGGTGCGTTCGAATCGAAAAAAAAAAAAGATAAAACAGATAGATAGAGAAAAAAAAAAGGGTTGTAGGAAAGTAGTGGGTTGAACGAAAGTGTGTTCTAGAGAGGGACGCGGGAGAGTACTCTATCTCCGCGGTATCTATCCGATTGGACGTTCGCCAAATAGCGTGTATGCGCTCGCCCTTTGCTTGTTTTGAGTTGGATGTATATAGGGATTGCTCCCGTTGACGTGAACCGAGAGTTTGTCTGCCTGCATTCGGGCAACCACCGGATGGCACTGGCTGTAGAGGAGGTGGAAGTAGAAGAAGAGGGTGTAGGGGGAGAAGAAGAGGAGAAAGAGGAACTCTGGATGAGGAGAATGAGTATAGAAGAGGAAGAGGTAGAAGGGTGGTGGGCGTGTCTGATGCGGCACGAATCTAGGCGTTTGAGGATACGTATAGGTACACACATCCGTCTCTGTTGAATTTACATAGGAGGGAGGGAAAGGGTTGCTTGCCAGATTCCAGAACGTTTTTCAAACCTCATACCAGGGGTGATTCGCGTCACGTGAAACGCGTGTACCAACGCTTACAGCTGGATCAGTACCGAATCTCTTTTCCTTCGAGAGCTATCCTTTTTTCCCTCTTTTCCCCTTTACCTACAACGCATCAAAAGTCGAAGGGAAAAGGATGTAGGATTTGTTGAGCGATAGAAACGGATATTTCGTCCTGCGTCTTATATTTCCCTTTTTACTATCCTACTCTCGTCTAATCGAAATATTCGAAAGAGAGGAAAGACGAGAAGATCTTTGACGAATGAAAGGAAATACATTTTTCGAGAAAGATATCTATATTTTTTAGTTATTTTTTGTTTTGGTTTTTTTATTCAAATCAATTGAAGATAAATCATACGACGCTGACTTAATACACGTTTATTATTTTCTCGTTGCTGGAAATTATTTCGAGTTTGAATTTTGGTCGGTGTTTGAAAAAAAGTCGACGGGAAAAAGAGAAAAATAAGAAAATAAAAATAAGATCGGTAAAAAAGAAGAAGGAAGAAATAGAAAAAGAGAATAAACGAGAAATAGGAAAAAGAGACAGAGAGCAGGAAAGTTCCAGCCACCTGCCACGCCATTTTGTAGCGCTATTAAAAGCTAGTTTACAAACGTTATCCGCAACAACGACGATAGAACAAGGATCGTTATAGGTGGGTGGTACGTATCTGCAGCTGCTGGAACAACTATCCTTTCTCTCTTCTTCCCTACGAAATGATCCTTCTTCTTCTTCTTCTTCTTTTTTTTTTCATCTTCTTCTAATTCTAATTTTTGTTCTTTTTCAGTCCATTACAAAAAAGTTTGTAAAAAGGGAAAAGGCACTCATTTGTTTTTAAATACTCGGTTAATTTAAAGTGTCCATCTTACAAGGAAGAATTACCGATAGGTACCACCATCACCACTACTACTACTACTACTATTTTCTTTTGCTCTTCCCATTCTTTACTTTTTACGATCCTCCTTTTTATCGGTTCTTATATTCTAGTCAGAATGTAAATGGAACGTCGAAACTTTCATTAAAAAAGTTTTTCAATTTTTCCATAGAGTACGCGTTCTCGCGCTACTAAAGCTGACCCTTCGACGAAGAATTTTCTTTTAGAAAAAGACAACTGGATACTTATAACGAATCTCTATTTTGTTAGGATTAACGATCATTGAAAAGACAGAAAAAATTAGAGAGAAGGGATAAGAAATAAAAAATAAGATGAAAAAAAAATACAAAGAAAAAGCTACTAGCTCGTAGAAACGAAAAGACAAAAAGATGTTGCAAGTTGGTGACAAAATTTTCTTTCAAAGACGAAAGTGTCTAATTGCATTTATCGGAATACAATGACGAAGACACAAGGTTCCCTTTAGCAAGCGAGAGACTGGAAAGCCGCATCCGTCTGTTCTGACATTTATCAGACACTATGGGGAAACCGAGGCAGCCTCCAATCCCCCGAAGTAGACAATAATTAATATCAGTCCCACCCATTCCCTTCCTTCCTTCCTTCTCTATTTCCAACCATGTACAGCACAGTTGGTAATGATGGTGGCGATGGTAGTGGTAGTGGTGGTGTTAGTTGTGGTGTTGGTGTTGGTTGGCCTCCAGAAACGACTGTTGTTCTACTGACGGCTTTTCTACCGTCCCTTTCATTCGTCTTTTACCAAAAGAAAAACATATATATATATAACTGGGACTTTATAAAAGCGAGAATAATCTCATTTTACAATTGAAAAGAATAAAATAGGAAAAAAAGTGGAAAAAGACAATCAAAAAAAAAAAAAATTGCATAGAAAAACGTAGAATATTGGGAAAGATTATTTCAATAAAATTTGATAATTCTTTTGGTTTTCAAATAAAATTCGATGGATTAATCGATTATTCTACGAATTATTACACGAGCTATCGCCTAAAGTCTTTTTTAATTTATCATACGTTTATAACAAGGACCAATTTTTTGTTAATATTTTAACGAAAATCGATTCCAATCATCGATAATCTAATTAATCGTTTTTATTCAAAATAATTTGATATAAATCATACAACGTAGATTACTTGCATATAAAATGACAAGATGTAGTTTAAGTATTTATAATAAGATTATAAATTTTATTATATTTCATATTTATTATACAAATGTAGAAAAATTGTCTGTTAGCGATATAAATGTAATAAACGTATATAAACTTTTTCGATATAAAAGATAATAATCGTGTTCTCTAGCGAAATTACAAATAGATAAAAGAAAACAAGAGAGAGAATAAAATATTAACAACTTAAATAATAAATTTTCGTTATAGCATCTTTAATAATTTTGTAACAATCAACCATCAACGATCGATCCAATTAAATTCTACTAATAATTTCAAGAATATATAAAAAGCATATAATAACAAATTTAAAACGTCTGGATTGAAGTAGCATGATAGCGTGTAACCGTATCGAAAGTGCAAAAGTGCAAAAGTGCATGAACTCACGAGCAGAAAGAAAGATAGAAAGAAAGACAACAACAAATATTCTCGAACAGAATTATTAAAAAAAAAAAAGAAAAAATATTCTAGAATTAAATTTGAATCAATTAAAAATCGATTCTATTCTATTCGATTTATTAATTATTCCACAAATATATAAGATAATTATTTGATAACTGGTATATAATAAGCGTCTGGATGAATGATGATGGCGTGGCCAAATCCAAGAGGAGTGCACGAACTTACAAAGAGTACGAAGAGAAAAAGAAAAAGAAGGAGAGGAAGAGAGATAGAGAGAGAGAGAGAGAGAGAGAGAGAGAGAGTGAGTGAGTGAGTGAGTAAGTTTGAGTTGAGGAAGGGAAAAGTAAGGTGGTACTCGTAGTACGATCGATGTAACCTTCATCACGCGATCCAAACACGCCGAACATCGTCATCGTCGTTGAGTTTCTAGTCGTTGACTTTCTCGTCGTCGTTGTCGTTGTTGTTGAGTTCGTCATCGTCGTCGTGCATGCTAAAGAAGTTTGCCGCCCTCGCGTTAGTTTAACACACGGCAGCAGTTAGGCGTGCACGCTCCTATGACTTGGAACCTATCTACCTACCTACCGAACCCCCTCTCGATATACTTACACATATTTACACACGCGTATAAGTATATAGGTATTTTATATATATGAGTATAATATATATAGTTTGAAAAGGGGGCAGAAAGTAGTGATCGTAAAAGCAACCACTTTTATCATGCAACCCGAGCGTGGAAGTGCGATTCTGACGTATGATATCATTCGACCAAATTGTTCTATTAAATATGAATCGGAAGGTCAGTTGTAAATAAACGAGAGTAACTACCGTATATAACATACAACTTAGTCCTTTTTAATTTAATCGATTACTATATTATGAAATAAGATATCAATTATTTCATTTATTATTGCTATACCTTTTGGTTAAATGTTTCTATTGTATATGATGTAATACGAATTAAATCAGATGAGAAATGTACAGAAAGGAACGAATGTTATAAATGTTAAGTATAAATAATTTCTTTGAAATTATTTAGAACAATTTGATCAAAGAGTTGGTTGCAAGAAAATTACGTGTAAATTTGAAAAAAATATTCCCTTTTTTAAATTTGTCAATTATTATTGTAATAATATTTGTTTTCTTCTATAAGAAAAATAACGTAATTAAGATTGGAATCAATAGGATTAGAAGATAATAAAATGTAATTAAAAGAAGATAAGAAAATATTTGTGCTATAGTTAAAATAAAATAAGTTAACATCGATGAAACGAGTTTTTATCATGATTGGTCAAGTTAAATGTTCGACAAGAAAAGTTTCTTTCCCCAATCGGATAAACTCTTGGTAGCTAGTTGAAGATCTTCGCAAATGGTTTGGTATACTAAACCCGTGGTTCTAAAACGTGCCTTGCGAGTGAACGTATCGATCGACTCCCAACGGTGCACAGAACTCGTTCTAAGCCGTCGCTTTCGCTTGGACGGATTAATCTAATTGATTGTTGATTCAAAAGACCGCGCCTGCCAAGTGTTTGCTCTTAGCAAGCCCTGTACAAACTGTTCCTTCTCTGTTACGTCACTTTGTTCTCTTAGAAAGCGTAAGAAAGTATGTGTGTATGTGTGTGCATGAGCAAAAGAAAGAAGAAAAAAAAATAGATGGAAGAAGAATCGGTGGAAGACTTCGATAGCCCAAGGCATTCTAGATTTTTATCTTCTCGCGTGGTTTCCTGAAAGGACGAATGGAAAAAAAAAGGAATAGAAAGAAAACAGAAAGAAAGAGAGAGAAAGTTAAAAGAAAAAAAGAAAATCCCTAGCCCGAGGTGTTTTTCCTTCGAGAGCTTTGATGCAAATCAAAGAGCTTCGAAACACGAACTAGAAAGCGTCGAATTAAAATTTACATGAAAAATAGGATAGATAAAGAAGAAGAAGAAGAAGAAGAAGAAGAAGAAGAAAAAAAAAATGAAAAGAAAAGAATAGAATGAAAAGAAAAGAAAAGTAAAAAAAGGTTAAAATATTGAAAGTATTTTATAGAGACGCGTCTTTCAAAATATTATATAATATCTCTTTTTTTTCTGTATCATTTTACAAAATAACAAACAATGTTTTAAACATATTTGAAAAAAGAAACATAGAAATATTGTAGGAAAACGTGAAATTATTTTTTCGTTCATTCCCTTTCTCTCTCTCAACTCTTGGCAGGTAGGCAAATAGGTTGGGGGAGGAGGTTTGTAGGTAACGCATCTAATAGAAAATCTCATAAAACGCGCATCGGGCGCATGAATTATTATACATATGTGATTCGAGGGGGGTTGGACCGACTTGCGTGAGTAACGGCTGCATAAATCTAAGCGGCAGGGCACACAGGACACACGCCGCCCGGAAAACAATAAAATCTATATTTTAATCCGTGTGCTTCGAGCGGTTCCTCCCCCTCATCCTCCCCCTCACCCTTCCTCGTATGACCCTACTACCTCCCTTCCTCTTTACTCATCTCTCTTTCTTTCTCTTTTTCTCTTGCTGGCTCTCCACGTCACGAGAATCCCTTCGTGGTCGAGAGGGACCAAGTGGGTTGAGGATCAACGATATGGTCGTTTGTTATTCGAAGAAGGGATTCGAACCCGTACGTGGGAACAATTCGTGTGAGAATTATTTCTATATATATAGATGTGTTTGTTTGTATATATATATTATGCAGATGTAAATGTGTATGTATATGTATATGAAAGAAGCCACTTGCAAAATTCAAAGAACTCTACTCTCTTTCTCTTATTTATTTAACGATAATACGTCTACTTTCAATGAAATTTCCTCTCCAAATCTTTCTTTCTTTCTTTCTTTCTTTTTTTCTCTTTCTATTTCCTTCTATAGATATAAATTAGTTAGATGAAACGGATTCGTGTTACTCGATGTCTCGTGACAGGGTTTGAGATCCGCCCTCGGCAGTTAAAAGAAGAGGCAAACTGTTAAGGGATTCCACCGAGAAACACCGAGGGAAAACTTAACGATCTTCTATCTCTGTCTTACTCTCTACTATCTCTTTCTTTTTCTTCCTCTCATTCAAGGCCTTTGTTATCCGATCGTTCGTCATTATCCGCCGTCACGTTCTTCCAATTAAACGGGAAAGGATACTTTCCTCCAAACGAACGAGCGAAACGTCACAACTTTAAGAGTGGCCAAAGAAGATTTCGTCTCGTGAAAAAGGAAAATGGAAGAAAGAGAAAGAGAAAGAGAAAGAGAAAGAGAGAGAGAAAGAAAAACGAATTTTACGACTACGAATTCGATTGAATCGAAACTTGATCGAGATTATCTACGGTTTTATAAATGCAAATAAAAGGATTGTACCGTTCTAACCGTAACGACGTACTTCTTGAGAAATATTCTTTCTTTTTATTTTATTATATCTCTTTTATTCTTTTAATTGTTGTAATAATAATAATAATATAATAATAATAGTCAACGCGTAGTAGTTGTATACCGAAATTATCGAAGATGTAGTACTCTCTTCCTCTTCGTTTGATTTCATCCGTCGACGTAAGAGTAGACTAACTTTCTCGAGTTAAGTAGAGTAACCACTTAGAAACTCGTATTATTGACGGACGAGAGTTCGTAGGCCGAACTCGAATCAAGTTATAGTTTCCCAACCCCTCCTCCCCATCACCATCCCCTTTTCCAGCGTATTAATTAACCGCCGTAGCTATTACGCGAAACTAAAAATATATCTACATTTATCCATCTATCTATCTATCTATCTATCTATCTATCTATCTTACCAAATTCTTTCGATGTTATATTCAAATTTGTGGAGAAAAGGAAAGGAAAGAAATAAAAAGAAAATAAAAAAAAACTCTCTTGACTGAACTATTAAACTTACCTCAATGAAAAATCCACACTTAAACTTCTTGGAGTTTGAATTTTACCCCATTAAAAAAATAGGATAATCTTTATGAAGTGTTTGAACAAACAAAATAATTGCTAAATTTCTCTTTGTAGATTAAAAAGAAAGAAAGAAAATCTAAGAAAGGTAAGGAAAGAAAATCGTTGGCTTATCATTGGCAAAGTGTTGAAAATCTCTCAGATCCTCCTCCTCCTCCTCCTCCTCCTCCTCCTCTTCCTCCTCCTCCTCCTCATCCTCCACTCTAACCAAACTAAAAGTATCTACTTTTGGTCGCGTTGTTCGAAAGAAGTAACGCGTTGTTAAATCCTGCGATAAACTTACGTGTGCACTTAGCTGTTTGTATATGTATGTATATGTATCTATGCATGTATGCATGCATGTATACTTGTGTGTGTGTGTGTG
>NW_015148985.1:1390938-1420579 GCF_001465965.1 Polistes dominula
TGTGTGTGTGTGTGTGTGTGTTAAGAAAAGGTGGAAGGAAGGAAGGAAGGAAGGAGAGAAAGCAGTTTAAGGAAAGGAGGGGATAGACAAAGTGGCCTTGAGACAATGTAGATAGGTCGGTGAGATAAGAAAAGGGGTGGATGGAAGGAACAGGGGTGTGGCGAACAACAGGCTGGGCGTAGCATAAACTCTCTCTCCCACTCTCTCTCAAACCTTCTCTTTGTACCTGTGAGTCTATATATAAATGCATGTATATGTGTTACGTGTATGAGTATGAGAGAAAGAGAGTAAGAGTGGATGTGAAGGGTCAAAAACGGGCAAGGCGGAACGGTATTTTACCAAGGGTTGAGTTCCTTTCCGTTGAACTCGCGGATAAGCCGATTTTACGGTTTGGTTTCTCGACAATTCCAACATAGAAAAAGTCCAACGTTCGAACTGAAAATCTCTCTGTGGAGTTTTAAGCATCTACGAGATCGGATTTGCCAATTGTCCGACACACTACGATTATACGTTCTCGGATCTTTCCTCTGGAAGATCATACTTCTCTTTTTTTTTTCTCTTCTTCTTCTTTTCTTTATTTTATCGACCATTAAAAGGGAGAAATGAAAAAAGTAAAAAAAAAAAAAAAGAAAAGAAAGAAAGAAAGAAAGAAAGTAAGAGAAAATCATTGAATAGGAAAGAAGAGGAAAACAATAGGGAACGTGATTTATTCCAAAGATTGTCTTTCGTCTTACGATATTGATTCATATGGTTTTTCCAATGAAAGTGCTGTTAAGTTGATTGGCCCAGAGTCGTAAATTTAGAAAAAAATGGAATGAGAAAAAGGTGAGAGAGAGAAAAGAAAAGAGATAGATAGATGGATAGAGTGGAATCTCGTTCAGGGTTAAAATTGGTAAAACGTAAAACTAACGACAGGACCAGAAATGCATGAAGTATGGGAGTTATCGTTCCGGGAGAGACTGATCGATAATATCCTTTCCAAAGGAGACTACCTAGGAGAATATCGGTGTTCTTGGCTATACATCAGGTGCAAATCGCTCTCTTCGCTTACCTTAATGTATCGTTGCTTCAACCAAACTAGCTTTCTCTTTCTTTCTTTTACTATTTCTTGCTTTTTCTTTGAGAAAAAGCTGTATCGATTTTTCTTTCTTTTTTCTATTCTCTCTCTCTCTCTCTCTCTCTTACACATACACATATTCTTTTTCTTATTTTCCTTTTAGTTCCTACATGAAAATAAAAGAAAAGAGAAAGAGAAAGAGAGAGAGAGAGAGAGAGAGAGAGATAAAAAACAGAAGGGAAAAAAGGGAAGAAAAAATGCTAAAAGAAATAGTAAAGCTTTGCGAAAAGCGTTCAGAATGCCGAGGTCTCGATTTTCACAAGACGCTTTCTTCATCTCTCTCTCTCTCTCTCTCTCTCTTACTCTTTTTCTCTCTCCACCTTGAAACTCGTATCTAATCTCTCAAAGTATCGGATATCCGCAGAGAAGTGGCAGCCATCTTATACTTGGATAACTCACACCCCCTTTTCTCATGCACTTTTCCTTCTATTCTATAAAGTAAGAATAAACGTGAAACTGATCGCACAAACAATAGTTCAGATATCTATTTAATATATATAAACATATATGAACATATGAAAATGATAAATTAGTAATATTTTTATTATCTCGATTTATTTCAAAATAAATCACCAAAAGTGTTGAATTATGTCCACTTTCTTCGTACGATTTTCACGAACTATAACCCAAAAAATCAATGCAAACAAAATCACTCGTACAAAAGCGAATGATCAATTTGTTTTAACACGAATTGAGATAGTTTACAAAAAAAAAAGTGATGGAAATAGAGTTAAAAAGTTAAAGGAAAGGAACAAGATGAAAAAGTTTCTTTTTTTTTTCTTTTTTTGTGTGTGTTCTCCCTTTAGATTTTGATCCTTCATTTGTACGCCACAAGCATCGGATCTTCTCGAAGTGATCGTTATCTCTTCTCAAACGGTACTCCTCCTCCTCCTCCTCCTCCTCTTTTCGTCCTCTTCTCGTCCTCTCGATTATTTCCTTCCCGCTGTCCAACGGGGCACAATGCCCAATCGATTCTAATCGTTCTACGTCAGGAGTTTCAAAACTCAAACTCTCTCTCTCTCTCTCTCTCTCTCTCTCTTTCTCGAATACCTGGAAAATGACTAGACTTCCGTCAGATCTTCCTGATTTCGCAGAATCCTCTTCTAACTCGATCTCTACTCGATCGATCGAACAATTCTCCAAGCTGTTACTCGAAATATTGGAAAAGTGAATAGTATCTAACTCCTTCGTATAAACCCCTACCATCCCACTCCTCTCTCTTTTCTGTACTAACAAATTTCAATTCTCTCAAATATCGTAAATACTCTTATTCTTTTCCTTCCGTTGAAAGAATTTTTTTAATCCCTTTTTTACTAAAAAAACAAATTTGTATAATATGTATATTAAAACAATATGAAAATAAAAATAAAAACAATAGCAAGGAAAATAAATGTATAATATAGAAGAAGAAGGACAACAACAAAAATAAGAAGAAGAAAAAGAAGAAGCAGTGTCATTTTTATCAAGTGAATTACCATTATATTATTCTGCCATGTAAAAAAGGGTAGCTCGCGTTATTATCAACCTTTATTACGAATTACGATGATACCGTGTGAAAAAGACGACACTCATTTTCCTTTCTATCCCTATTTCATTCATTCTTATTACTCTTTCCTCTTTTATATTATCTAAACTATATATAATAATATAATCTGTGATAAATAACTTTGTAGAATAAATATCGTTATAGTTTATTCATCCTCCTTTCATGTCTCAATTCAATCCCTTTGCTGCCGCAGTCCTCCCTTTCCTCCTTCTCTTTCAGTCTTCTCTTTGATTCAAAGTTAATTCTCAAGTCCATTAGAATACTAATCGATAACTAATCAACGTGGATAGTACGAATGGTTAGTGATCTGATGTAAAATACATACTATGAGAGTTTCTACCTACGCCAGGTTTGTACTCCTACGCACACGTATGCGTATATTGGCCAAGGAATACTATAATATACATGTATTATACGTACATGTATATACACATACATATATATATATATATATAAATGTATAGACGTATTATGCATGTACCCTTGGTACGTTCACTCTCTCGTTCTCTGTAACTCCTGTTAATGAGACCTAAGTCCTCGGTCTTTGTTTCAGACCGCGCAATGACCAACCAGAAAAGAGAGGGAGGCAGGGAGGGAGAGAGAAACGTGAGCCGTTCGTTACAGTGTTTCAGTTCCCGTGCTAATGAGGAGGTTTGGCTTTCGAGAAAGGTCATGCTAAAATCATCATTAGTGTGCGAGACGTTATATCGAAGCTTGCTTGTACAACCGGCACCCCGAACTTCTCCGAAGTGAACGTAACGAAAGTAGTATTGCTTGCATGTGTTAAAAAAAAAAAAAAAAAAAAAAAAAAAAGAAAAAGAAAGAACTTAATTGCTCTTTAACGAGCTCTTTTTAGCATTTAATTTTTTCTTTTTCTTTTCTTTTCTTTTCTTTTCTTTTTTCTTCAACTTTTTTTTTCCTTTCTTTTTCTTTTCTAATAAGACATTTACATCAGATCGAATAAACATTATCTTGTAATTGGAAATATTTCTCTATAGAACAATTAACAAACTTTTCTTTTGCAGCAGCAACCAACGTACGTCGTACATTGTTAATTTTTAATTTGTCCACCAGGTATCCTTTCGTATATTTGTTTTTTTTTTTTAATAATTAATATTTCTCAACGTATATTTTTGTTGAAATGCAAACGCGATACAATAAATAATTATATTTAAAATAATAAAAATCTGTAGTTACTCGGTTATAAAATTAGAAAAAATTGTATGCACATAGTTCCTATATTAAATATTTTATTGAAAAATTCATGCATATGCGAGAATGTTAACAATTTATTTTATATTATAATATTTTATTGTTTATTTAAAAAAAAAAAATTACCATACACATTTGACTGACATTTAATATATTCATTATTTTGTATTATTTATCCTAAATGTTTCATTCATTTCATTTACTTATCGAAAATTCAAATAAGATCAAGGCAGCTTTGTGAAGATAATGTTTAAGAAATATATAATATTAATAAAACGTACGAGACCGTGAAAAATGATGGGGGGGGGGGAGAAAAAAGAAAAGGTGTTAGAAGATTTTCTCGGTAAGGAAGGAAGGAAGGAAGGAAGGAAAAACGAATGAACGAACTTATGGGGGGGTATAATAATAAAGCGTATCCACGCGCTTAAGTCGACCCTTAAATCGTAACTTTTCACGCCGTAAGATTTTTAAGCGTTACGGTTAGATACTTTTTTTTTCTCCCTTGTCGCATAAGAGAGAACCGTATCTCGGCATAAAAAGAGAAGAGAATACCTTTATCCCTTTTTTCCCCTCTATCTCACTTTCTCTTATTTTCTTATTCGTTTCTTCCCACGAGACGAACTTTCCCCCATACCTTGGAAAAATGTGGAACCACCCCCGTGTCAGCCGAAGGCACCGATCCATCATAAATTTAATATTCGAAATTTCAAGAATATCCTCCCCCCGCGCACCACTTTAAAAGACCATTCCTTCCCTTTCCCTACCTCTACCCGGTTATATAAATCTGTTCGATAATGTACTGCAAGATGCAGTTACCGAAGGCTGAAAGTCGCATTAGCTTCGCTCGAGTAAGAGTCACCCCGATCGTTTCGAAATGAACGAAGAAAAGGAAAAAAGAAGAAGAAGAAGAAAAAAAAGAAAAGGAAAGAGAGAGAGAGAGAGAGGGAAGAAAAAACTAAGTTCGAAACGATCGAACGCGAGTCGATTCATAAATCACTAGACGATAGGTATTTCGTTCTCTATAGGGAATTCGTCCTGATTTTGTTAAGCTCTTTCTCTTTCTTTATTTCGTTTATTTTTTTTTTTATTTTTCTTTTTTTTTTCGTTCTGTTCCTTTACATTCTTTCGCGTATCTCAACGTTTTAAATGGATTAACAATTTATTTCTCGTTGACGTTTATTATCCTTTGATTAGAGTCTCGAATGCAACGAAATGCAAAAAACCAAAAGTATTTGGGTATATGTGTGTATATATATATATAATAGTATTGCTAACCCAATTGTTACTCAAACTTTATGAACAAAACGTTCACGAGCTCTTTACTTCATTCTCTTTCTCTTCTCGGCGTATATTATTATTATTAACGGAATCGGATGTCAAATTTTAATGAATTTTCTAAGTACTAAAGTAATGAAGTTTACAATCGCGTCGAAGGTATTTCACCGATAAGAATGTTTCGACTTGAATGACCTCGTTTTATGATATTCATGGAAATAATTAACATCGTTTGTTCGATAAAAAGCTTACACATTGTGCTACTATATGTATGTATAATTATCAAGCGGATAACTTTGATAATTAATTATAATCCGAAAGCGAGCGAAATGATCTTTCTTCGTATAATGAAATTTATTTTTTTTTTTCGATGCGTTCTACCACGCGATGACGTAAATCTCATGTTTTATTTTTTTTTTCTTAATATTAAAAATTAAATAAGGAATTCAATAGAGATAAAAGAATGCAAAAGTTACTTTAGGGTGTACATTACCTCTTACCTATTTTCTTTTTTATCTCACTTTCTTTATATCCTTAGTTCGTAATTTTAAAAATTCATCTCGAAAAATTATATCCTCGTAGAAGAAACTCGCATTTGAATCAATCATCGTCGAAACGTTGGCAACGATATAACTAGTTTTATTTACGAGGCCCAGTTGCATGAGAAGAAAATATATTCGAATAGTTCGATCGTGATTGGAACGCTTATTTTATTATAGACGAATGAAAAATCATGCCACCAGCTATGCTATATTCCTTCGCAAGGTTTTTTTAAACTTTTCGGTAGAAAATATATGTAATAATAGTTTAGAATTTTTTTTCTTTTAAACAAAAGAAGAAAGAAGAAAAGAAGAAGAAAAAAATATAAATCAAACGAACAAAAAAGTATGACGTAGCGTATTATTAAACCTCGTATATAAAGTGTTATGTATATATATAGTAGTCATTTAATACATACAAATATAATACACGCATACTACAAACGTGATACAAAAATTTTTAATACCAATCTACGGAAAAGTTGATTTACGATATTATACGACGAGAAGCATACTTTTTCTTTTTTCTCTTTTTTTCTAAAAGGCGTCCAAGTGTGATGAGATCACGAGGATCGTTAGTTACGGTACACTGTTCCCCTTTTCTATGTATGATGACGAGAGAAAATGAATGCAAACGAAGCCGACGCGCGACTATGTGTTATGGTAAAACGTTAATCGACGAATCTCGTAATTTAAATACGTTCTCTGATCACTCTCGAGAGTATTTCAACGCGCGTATCTACCTACCTACCTACCTATCCACCTACCTACCTATCTACCTACTAACCTAATCGATAAACTTTAAGCTTTCAACTTTTCATACTTGTCTGAAGATAATAATCTTTACTGTACCTGGCAATGATTGATTATTAGACTTAACGTTTAAAATTTCAATTCTAAACGATCATTTCAAATTATACATATCGATTTTTGTTGCCATTTTTTTTTTTTTTTTTTATGATCGAATTAAAAAAAAATAAAATAGAAATGCGAAGAATGTATAAATGTGAATTTGAATAAATCATGAATGTGTGTATTATATCCTCTCGTTTTTTTTTTTGTTTCTTCCACTTTCTCTCTCTCTTTTTTATTCAACGAACTTATGCGTCAATTAGACGAGGATGGAACGTTGGCGAGTGCATGTCTGATGAGATACCAATTCGAACGTAACACCGAACTGCACTTTGCCTACCTATAAATCGTGAAAAGGGAGTAGGATAGGGAAACAGAGAAACAGAAATAGAGTAAAAGAGATAGAGATAGTAGAGATAGAGAAGGTCAGTGGACACAGCAATGCGTTTACGAATTAGCGACGCGGTCAACGGTATTTCAAAAGTTCAATACCGATCTTTTTCTCAACGTAACACAAGCTACGTTCCAATCCAGAAGCATATCCGAATGTCCATTTCGAAAGAAGCAAAAAAACAGAGAAAAAGAAAAAAATATCCTCTACGCACTTTTCGTTTTCCTTTCTGGCGTCGGCCCTTTTGATACCGAACGATCGAAAAACAAAAAAAGAAAAAAATATCACTTTTTCAAACGATGTCAAAAAAAAAAAAAAAGAAACAAAAAGGAAATGTCGCTCGAGTATTCGCTCTTTTCTTTCGTTTTGGTTTGTTTGTTTGTTTGTTTGTTTGTTTGTTCGTTTGTTCGGTTTTTTCACAACCCTTTTTACTTCCGTTTCTCATCCTCTACGCGAGTATATGTATGTATATGTCTCTCTTTCTTTCTGTTCTTTTTCATAGCCCTTCATCTTTCTCGCAATATACGTCGAAATCGAATCAATTTCGTTTAACCCCAAACATGTGCTACGTACAAAACACATTGACAACCTTTATATGTATAAACTAAAAGAGTAATATTTCATTTTACAATTGTGTTCAATCGTTTAAACAATAGTTTAGGAATCAGTCAATTAGTAAAACAGTTATGTGCAAGTTAATAAGATATTATTCTGAAATAACAAAATTTTCGTTATAATAAATAAATAAAAAAATGTATGCTTAAAAATAGTCGACAATTTATAAATTATCAATGAAATTCCGTAAAAAAAAAAGTACCAATCCTATAAATTTATTTCTTCCTTATTTTCTCTTTATCTTTTTCAAATAACTTTAACCTATTTATTGCACACGACCATTGTATATGTGTATGTGTATGTGTGTGTGTAATCCTAAAATTTTGTATTTACAAATGTGAACAAAAAAAGTAAGTAAAAATAAATGCGAAAGAATTTACGTTTTCTCTATCGTAAATGAATGTATACATTGTATGTATGAATGCATGGATGCATGCATGCATGCATGCTTGCTTGCTTGCTTGCTTGCTTGCTTGCTTGCTTCTTTGCTTGCTTGCATGCATGAATGTAGATAGCTACATACATATATACATATATACTTTCGTAAGAGTTATTACATAGAAAATCGAGAGAGTAGAAGGAAAATCAGTTTAAATCACGGGAGGAGCCTAGGTTCTACCGCCTATCGTGGCTAATCCTAAATCCGAAGGGAAGTTCACGACGGCGGGTATAAACCCGAGAATGTTGCGGTTGAGCCACGCTGCTCCTCTCACCTCGAATCCCTCCAAAAGTCTCCCCCTCACCCTCCATACACACACTTAAAGGAACACATCGGTATCCTTTTCTGTTGTATATTTTACAGAGAGAAAGAAAGAGACATAAATATACCCCCACAAGAAAAAAAGAAAGAAAAGAGTATTGCAATTAAAATGCAAAAAAAAAGAAAACTACATTAATATGAAAAAAAAAAATTAAGAAACTGAGAGACAAAGAGGGTTAGAAAAAATGAGAGATTAAAAAAAAAAAAAAAAGGAAGAATAAAAGGATGAATGAATGATATTTATTTAACTTACTAAGCTATGATTGCTTATTTAAATATCCTATTTATTTATATTTAATATATAATATAATACTTAACTATTAATATTTAATTAATACTATCTATGTTTATTTAATCTTTTAGTATTATATACTATTAATTATACCTATCTAATCAAATCCGATTATATAGTAATTATTTATAAAATTATATTGAGAATATGTTTCACCGACACTAATTTGAACTGGCAAATTCCGTCATAATTTTGTATTATACATTTTTTTTATTAACTTTTTATATTTAAAATAAAATATTTTATTAACAATAAATTTAAACAATTCATTACGTTGCACATATTTGCATTTTTGTAAAACACAGTCTTTCGAATACTTTTCATTCATCTAAATTGTAGAGAAAGAGAAAGATAAAAGATAAGAGATAGAAAATAAATAACGACAGTGTGTGAAAGAGAAAATAAAAAAGAAAAACAAGGGGTAGGTAGAAGGAGGATGAAAAGAGAGAAAAAAAAGAAGAGAGGAGAGTCTAGACCAACTCATCTCGACGACACGCGTTCGATACCATAAAAGCCTCGCCGATTGCATAGGAAGAAAAGGGGAAAAGGGGTGGGAAAGGGTAAGTTGAGGATCCCGAAGAGATGCCGAAGGAAAGGAAAAAGAAGAGAAATAGGAAAAGGGGCTCGTCCCTATCGCTAGGATCGCAAAGCGAAAGCTCCCATAAAACTGCTCCACTAACTTTTCTATTTTATCGTCGGACCATCCTGCGAGCAACTTCGACGTGACTGCATACGTAAGGGTTGCTACTATACGATTATCTCCGCGATCTTTCCCTTTCCTTAACAACTTCAACCCCCCCCCACTCTTTCATCCCATTCCATGCTCCTCTACTTCACATACCACCCTATCTTTTTCTCTCTCTCTCTTTCTCTGTCTTTCTTTTTTTACTCTTGTGAGCACACGTATGAGTGATCTGTAGATATGTTCTATTGTATTATAGGATCTTTTCTTTAAATTCTTTCATAGACGATTACGCGAGTGTACCTGCCAAATTTAAAGATGAAATTTTTTTCTAATCAATTTGTACTTCATGGGATTCGTATATTTTAATCAATATTTAAAATAAATATTTAAGACCACGAATAGAGGGGTCGCGCTCAGGGATGGGAACACTGGCGAGATTTGGTATTTGCGGCAATGAACTTTCGAGTTGCTAATGCCAATTAATAATAATAATAATAATAATAATTTAAGTTTTTGTAGTATAATTCTTATTATTATTTAATGTATGTAAGAGTTGAACATTTTATAATAATTAATAGAAAAATTGTCGATATTTGTAGTAAATGGTTAGTTTGTAATAATAAAAAATATAATCTATATGTGATACTGAAAGTTATCTGTAAAAGGGTTGAAGATACAAAATGAGATTTGATACTACGTATGTGATTTACCGAAGCCAGTTACAATTTAAAAAGAGAACTGTAAAAAAAAAAAAGTAACGATCGATAAAGTTTAAACAATACAAGATTATTAATTAAGTTTGTAACAACAATCCAATTCGATTGTCATGTTTCACGAGTCTTGATATCAGGTGAATACTAGAAAGAAAGAAAGAAAGAAAAGAAAGGAAAAGGAAAAGAGAAAGAGAAAGAAAGAGAAAGAGAAAGAAAGAGAAAGAGACGTCTGTCTAGGAACCTTTCTACGAAAGCTAAAAAAGAAGAGAGAGAAAAAAATATAGAAAAAGACAGAGAAAGAGAGAAAGCCTCCGAGGAAATCTTCGCAGTCGACCTCAACTGCTTCTCTTCTCCTCGAGGCAGACAGGGCGGACAGAACGGATCCGCATTAACTATGGATTCCATCCTCACACTCTCATTTTCTTTCTCTGCTATTTTCTTTTTTTTTTTATCTTGCGGTCTCCTTTCCTTCTTCTCCCTCCTCCTCTTCTTCTTCTTCTTCTTCGTCTTCTTCTATTCCATTTCCACAGTAGTAACATAAAGCTGCCACTTTTTATTCTGTCTCCTAGCCCGATGCCAATTTTCAATGAGACTTTACCGATCGATTCGACTTGTAGAACGCGTATGAATTAAAAAAAAAAAAAAAAAAAAAAAGAAAAAAAAACACGAAGAGTTAGAGGAGTGGGTGGGGGTGATATATGGAATGAGAAAAAACGCATCGTCAACGCGGGATTTCCCTCGTGTCCGTGACATATTTTTCTCTCTCTCTCTCTTTCTCTGAGGTACACTTAAATAGACACAAAATTGTGAAAAAAGCAAACCTATTGAATTCGAATAAGTAACTATGACGAGAGAAAAATCATTCGTTCTACTACACCAATCGAATCTAACGTTCATCATTTTCCAACGAATGGGAAGCCTTCGAAAAAGCTTTTTATTTTTTGTTTTTTTTATTTAACCAAAGCTCCCCCTTTTTTTCTTTCTCTCTCTAATAAAGAGAGAGAAAGAAAAAATGAATAAGGAAGACGAAGATAAAGATAATGTGCGAACCATGTCAAAGGATTTTCATTTGACGAGGGAGGAAGTTACAAAAAAAAAGGGGGCCCACAAATTGATATAGAAATCTTTTATAAAAAAAAAAAGTGAGTCGCGCTACCGACGCTTGAATTTTTTTCCACCGTCAGTTTTTCTGTCATCGTATCGCACATATCCTCCTTCCTCCTACCCCTTTACCGATATTATATCATACAACTCTTAACCCTCTCACTCATACCCTTTTGGGGTAGTATATTTAGCTTTTGGACGAAAGGAAGATTCGAGAATAATTCCATTTGCTGTTTGAATCTTTTAAAGTGAATCTCGATGTATCCGTTTTTATTTTCTTTTTTTCATCTCCTGAGTTTTGTTCTATCTATTTATACGAAACTTAATTGAGAAAACTCGATGGTGGTGTTCGACATTTTTAAGTGTTTTCTTTTTTTTTTTTTGAGGGGTAAAAAATAAAGTAATAAATAAAAAAATAAATAAATAAGTAAGGGAAGAAAAAATAAAAAACAAAGTAATAAAGAAAGAGAAAGGTGATGAAAATCTTTTCGTTTTCTTCTTCATTTAATATTATTTTTAGTTTGCTAATCTTCTAGACGGTCTCACGCGAGAAACGTGAGGTTTCCCTAGACGACTGTTTTACTTTCGACAGGGCTTCAAATTATATACCTAAGTGTATACGTGTATATATTGTAGATATACAGATAGATAGATGTGTGTATATATATATATGTTACCTTGAAGTTGAATTCTTAAAGAGGAACGAACGCTCGTTTTACTCCTTCCCTCGTTTACTCTCTCGCTAACTTTTTCTTCTTTTTCTTTTTTTTCTTTTCTACCTAAACCTTTTGCACTCCAACTAATTTGTTAATCTACCATCAACTTCGTGACATTTTTACGGTATCACGGATAAATATTACAAAGCTTACAAATCCCTGAAATTTATTAACATTTATTATAAATACTTTTTTTAATGAAAAAATAAAAGAAGAAGAAGAAAAAAACTTATTAATTAATTAAATCTAATAATATGAAAAATTATTTCTACACGTAAATAATCAAATCTATGTTCTTTAAAATCAATTTAAATTAAACGGGAAGAAAATTAATTTAAAAAATATTCTATATTTGTTGACCTTTGCGCGAAAGATCTATACAAATTCACAATGAATACGGCCTTGAATGCTATTACTAATTATTATACAATTAATACATTATTATTAGCTGTCGTCACCCATAGCGGCACACCCGTGGAGTGCAAAGGGTTAACCACGAGCTTTAGATATTCATATCTTTTATAATATAGTTTCAATCGAATATCCGAGAGAAAGAGAAAGAGAAAGAGAGAGAGTGGTAGAGCTTTATGAAAATGCAAAATCCGTGTTAAAAGCATCGTCGATTAATATATATATATATATATATATAGATTCTCTTTCAAATATTATTATTACTGACTATAGGTAATCATTTCTAACAATCTAATTAATCTTTATTAATTACAATGGACTATATTTTCCCTTCTTCCTATAATACAATATCCTATGCATAATATACACAAAATATATACATATAGATATATCTATACATCATATAATATATTTCCTAACAATAGAAATAAATTAGCGGATCAAAATTTAATTCCATACCGAACGTATCAATAATAATACGTTCACGTGGAACGTGAAATACTGAATCTAGGCTTACATATATATATATATATATATATATATAGATTGACGAGCTAAGACGAGATAGAAAATCCAATGGATCAAACAAATGATCCCAACCTTCCTTCACCTCCTTCTCTTCATCATCCTCCTCCTTCCTACAAATTCTGATTCGTCGAAGAGATCGGCTTTACTCGCGTAATGTGCTAGGCACACGAAATCGTTGTTGCTGTTCGCGACGAACACCAATCGAAATCCGGTTTTGGTGGGCTTTCCGACAATCGAATTAGGATTAGGACGCGACGTAATTAATTGACCGAAATGCAGGGGGATGTATCATCGTCATTACGGGACTGGGCGTAAAGCTCCGCTGGATTAGCCAACTGCCGCGACAGATTAGCGCTTAATGATCGCAACCCAAACTGATTCCAAGTTCCAAATTTCTCTCTTCCACTCTCTGTCTTGCTTTAATTCGAGAAATGATGATCATTTTTTCATTTGTTTTCCTTTTTTTTTTATTTATTTATTTTAACTCGTTCTTAACAGATTTATTTGTAAAAAATATAACGGAGTTGATATGTAAGTTAATAATTAATTTGCAACGTTAATTCGTATGTGTGTTTAGATGTATTATTGTTTAATTTTCTACAATTAATATTTATGAATTATATTTCTTATTGTGATGATAAAGTTTTGAAAAATTTATATATAGATTGGTTTTATATTATGAATTAGGATAAATTTTTAATTTGCAACAATTAATCGTATCAGAACTTTCGTTCGATCAGTGAATATTTTTTGATAGCGAATAAAATGTGAACATTAAAAATCTGTTTAATAGTAACAAGAAAAAATACTATGATATAGTAATGCATTAATGCAGTACAATGTACCCAACATAGTGACAAATAAATTACTTACATTATACAGATAATTATCAACCAAATCTCTTTTTGATTTATTTATTTAAAAAAAGAGATAAAATGAAAGTAAAATAAGGAGACCCAAGC
The DNA here is from genome assembly GCF_001465965.1 of Polistes dominula. The sequence continues at coordinate 1,404,657 of NW_015148985.1, forward strand.
CTAATTAGCGTGTTGCCTCGTTTCGTCGTTAGCGTCTTATGTTATGGTTGTACAGTCTCTTCTCGTTCTTAAAGTTCATAAAGCCTTAGGCGCGTTCGTTCATGGGTTTTCCCATTGGACGAGCAAACTCATTTTCAACGAGTTTTCATATGGAATCACACACAATCATCTTCCTTTATGTTCATTTTTTTTTTTTTTGGAATATCTTCGTTTCGGCATGAGGATTTTTTTTTTTCGTTCGTGCGTAAAACGTTAACGGAGACATCAGGATTCGTCGAATGAACAAACACGATTCTTTCACGAATATATTTTTTTTTTCTTCCATTCGAGTAATCGTCGAATGAACAAAACGCGGACCACTGCTCGGTACGTTTGGAAAAAAAAAGAAAAGAAATAAAATATCCCGAAAATTCCGTATCAGTATTGTCGAATACGATGCGCGATACTAACACACACACCACGCTCTTCGTTTAACCAATTGATTTACGAATTTGTCCTTTTCCACGTGCATCAACGAGGAATCGAATTCTTTTTTTTTTCTTTTTTACAGTCCTTTTTTTAACTTTGCTCTTTTTCTTTTTTCGAATTCCTTTCCTTTTTTCACGCTCGAAATACATATATTCGCGCGCGTGTATTAGAAAAAAGAAAAAGAAAAGAAAAAAAGCATGAAAATCAAATGAAAATGAAAGCTATCAAAAATCGTATAACGATTTCGTATCTTACGACTAACATGCAAAAACGCAATTAAAAAAAAAAAAAGAGAAATATATAATTAAATAATTTATCGTTAAATAAGTTCGACTCTTCTCGACAAAACTCGCGACACCAGTGTGGTTTGGTGTTGTTGTTGTTGTTGTTGTTGTTGTAGTCCATGATAATGTTCTCACAATGTCTATCACATTCAGAGTTTTTTTTTATTCATAAAATCAGTTCAAAAATCATTGTCAATTAGAATATAAATCGTCCACATATCATCAAGTCCGTATAAATGTTCATTTGTGTGTGTGTGTCTATTACTCACGCGTGTATTATGGTCGCGTGCCCGGAGAAGAGTCTTTTCTATAAACGTAGTTTAATATTTTTCTCTGGTCGATTACTCACCACCATTCTGCGCGATAATCGGGTCGATTGCCACCAACAGGACGAGGAAGATAGGAGTCATATTGACAACCCTCTTTCTCGTCTTTCCTCGGTCACCCGTGATCACTGCACACTTAATAACACCGTCCCAGCGTGGCACCTATGAAAAAAAACAAATCACCCTCGTCATTTAACATACCACCATTTATTCTTCTTTTCTTTTCTTTTTCACTTTTTGGCTCCTAGTTTCACAAATAGAAAAGGACCCAACGACGAAATACAATATACGTAATATGTAGTAATAGTAGTAGAAGAAGAATAAGATGATTATGATGATGATGATGACGATGATGTATCAGCAACGATGAATACGATTCCTGATCTTCCACGTTGCACTAAAAATCTCTCAACGTTGAAAACAAAGTGAGAGATAATCGATGAACAAAACTTATATATTATCGAGCACTATTTATTATTCATCCTTCAGTCTAATCAGATCGATTATGTTCGTACTTCGTTAGAAAGTAAAGGAAATATCCCAAAATATTTACTTGACAAAATTATCAGGGATTTTATTGTTTTTCACAATTGATACGCGAGTTGTTCGTAAAAAAATACTTGTGTGTGTGTGTGTTTTTTTTTCTTGTAACTCGCAAAGACTAAAAACGACACGATAGAAAAAGAGGGGTAGGGGGTGAAGGAATAGGGGAGTTAGAGAAAATCGGAGACGCGCGGTTATTCGAGAACGCGCATCGTCGAAAGAACGAAATATATATATATGTATATATACACGTATATATTTCTTTGTATATATATATATACGGTACGAGCGAGTGTGTGTGTATATATATATGTACGTATAATGTAAATACGTTGGCTTTGAAAGGAAAACGCCTTCGTAACTCGACTATGTCGAAAGGAATGCCACGAATGTTGTTCCTTCGAGTTTCAAGTCCCCCCACTATCCTTTTTCGTCCTTCTTGCACTTCTTCTTCCTTTTTTCGCGTAGTAGTACCTAACGTTAGAACGTTCCTTGATCGCGTTCTCCAACAGGAACCGATAGCTCGATTTTTCCCCGAATTTATTTACATCCTTTCTACGTTCCTCCCCTTTTTCCTTCCACTTCTTCTTTTCTTCTCTTCTTCTCTCCTCTTCTTCTCTCCTCTTCTTCTTCTTCTTTCCGTATGCATCGACGAAGAATCGACGATTCTCGTCTGGATAACGTCGACAATCGATTTCAAAAAGCTTTTTCGAAAGAAAACGAAAAATATTCTTGACTCAGTAACGATACGAATCAACGATTCGAAACTCTCGTCTTATTTTTTTTAGATTCGTCGAATTACTTCGATACAGATCTTTGTAAAGATACTGGAGGGTGGGGGTTAGTCTTAACCCCTTTCGAATTAGAAGAATACTTTTTCTATGTTTTATTATTTTGTTAGTTTGTACAATCGATTTTGTTGCTGTTGAGATACCACACGGTAGGATAAAAAGAAAGAAAAGCAACTTTAACTTTAATCGCACAGAACACTTAATTTCTTTCCTTCTCACTGACACTGGAATTAGAGAAAGATAGAGAGAGAACGAGAGAAAGGGAGAAAAATGACGAACGAAGGTAAGACGCTTCAGAGAAGAAACGAAAACGTTCTTAGATCATCGTTGTTCCCACCTTACGATATTACGTTATTTTTTTTTTTTTTTTTTTTTTAAGCTAACTCAGCAAAGTCTTATCATCCTTGCCAACCTTGGCGAGAACTTTTCCTACAGCAAACGATTATCTCGAGACTACTACTTTCTTTCTGTGATTCCACGACCATCCCATATTTTTCACTCTCGCTGTACGGCCGACTATTACCGGCAGAAAATGTCCTTTTCCTTTTTCTTAATCGTCGGAGAAGAATGATTTTGGACGAACGAACCTAGGGTTAGCTTCTTCTTCTTCTTCTTCTTTCACCTCCTTCTACCTTTTTTTCCCTTCTTTCCCTTTCTCTTTCTCTACCTGTTCTTCCTTCTTCTTCAGTTCCTCCTGTTTCACCAAGTTCTTCTCTTCCTCCTCCACCACCACCACCACCACCACCACCACCACCACCGTCTTCTCCTCCTCTTCCTCTTCTTCTTCTTCCTCCTTTCCTCGTTACCTCAGACCCGCCGAGCATCGGATTAGACCGCGAAATTTCTCAAATTCTCACTCGTGCGTTTTAAACGATTTATAATCGTCGTAAGGGTTATAATAATACGTTGATTATTATTATTATTATTGTTATTATTATTGTCTTTCCTAACATTTTTTTCTAACACTTTTATCCAATTTTTCATTATTCCTTTCTTTTTATTTATATTATCTTCTTTATTATCTTTATTGTTCTAATTTCTGTTTTTTTGTTTTATTTTTCCTTTTTTCTTTCATTCCACTCAACTACTATTTCTTTATTCCACACTAGAGTAACGTCTTATGATAACAACTTTAAAGCTATCTTTTAAGTCTTCCCACGGAAACCCTTTAGAAAATTCCTATTTGCATCTGTTTATTATATCGTTATTATTATTGTTATTGTTGTTATTATTATTATTATTATTATTATTCAAGTAGTCTGGTGTTCGAAAGAAATTAATTAAAATGAGAAGAGAAATTTTCTTGTGTAGGATGATTCCAATTGAAAAATACCATAGATATGATGGAAAATAGAAGAAGAAGAAGAAATGTGCTCCTTGATATCTCGAATTCAAAAGATTTTCTTTTTTTTTTCTCGTAGCTTTTATCCTGATTGAAAGCTTTTTATAAAACAAAACTTATTTTTCGTACACTCGCGAATAAACTCGTTAGCGATAAAACGAGGAAACGAGCAATAATAAAGTAAAAAAAAGAATATAAGAACACACGTACACAAACGACGTACACACACATATATATATACATATATATGTATATATATTATACATCAATTATCTTTAAATTAATCTCGACACGTCCGGTTTGACCATTTCTCTTTGTCTTTCTACTGTACTTTTTATTTTTATCTTTCTCTCTTTCTTTTAATTTTTTATTTTTGTCCTTTTCCTATTGGAAAATTCTGCACCAGGAGAAGTCCTGAATCCCTCTGTGACATCTTCCTTCCAATTTTTTCATTATACTAAATCGGTCAATTCAATACGTCTATTTTATATCATTTTATCTTATCTATTATTTTTCTCACATGTCAACGTTATCGTAGAATTCTAAACGATAGGAAAGAATTTAATCCTATTCGAACGACGACGACGACAACGACGAGTGATTCCTATAACAACGTTCACGAACTCTCTCATTTCTGCGACAGTCGGTGTATAATAAAGCTTTATAAAGCACCACCAGGCAGAATAAGAGGAGGAGGCCACGACGAACTCGTCGAACCTTTGACCTCTCTTCTCTTTCGTCGAACTTTCACGACGATCTTTTTCTCCTCTCTTCAACTTTTTTCTTTTTTTTTCTTTTTTGTCTTCTTTTTAATTGAAAACAAAGCCTTTCGTTAACGAATTCGATCGATTAATTGAAATATCATTCGATATATTTTTTGTCTTCAGTTTTTTATCGTCGTTTTAACACGATAATAAAAAAATCATTTTTTATCAGAGTGACAGATGAAATTTTGTTTCAAGCAAGAAATATGTTTGTTTATTTTTTTTTTTCATATAATAGAGAAATCAGAAAGAGAGAGTGTTAAAAGAATGATCAAATTTTCAAAACAAATTTCTAGCATGTGAGAAGAATATTTTGTCAAACAATATACACGTAATAAACGCGATTAAAAAATTTCCCGGCGAGTATGTTAAGACCGCGTTGAGAGGGTAGTTTTCTGAACGCGCGCTGCGGCCTGACTGACTCACCCCCATACCCCTCGACTGCACCCCCTCCGCGCTTACCGGAAGGCTCATGCGCGTGCGCACGACCCCGACGACTTCGCGATCATCCCCTCACGTACGAATTCGCGCCAGGCGAGATTTCATAGCCGATCGAAAGACTTTTCACCGTTTCTTCTTCTTCTTCTTCTTCTTCTTCTACTTCTTCTACTTTTACTTCTTCTTTTTCTACTTTAATTTTTCTCATTTATATTTTTTCTTTCTTTTTTCTTCTTCTTCCATTTTTTTTCTCGACCGACCACAACTACCACAACCCCTTTCTCATCGTAAAACTCACTTTTCCTTCACGTAGAGTAATTTTCATCTCGTTTTCAGTCTTTTGTCTCGTTTTCATCGAATATCGCTGCTAGGGTCTTCGAATTTTGAACGTGAGTTGAACGAACGTGACTCGGTTTTCGTGAGTTTCATCTTCGAGTAAGAGGATTTTCGAACAGGGGATGATTTTGGCGAAGAAGAAGAAGAAGTAAGTGATATCAAAGAAGAAGACACGGATAAGAAGGTAGACAAGAAGAAGAAGAAGAAGGAAAAAATAAAAAAGGGAGGTAAAGGGGAAAAAAAAAGGTAAAAGTAAAACGTTCCGAGCGGGAGGATAGCCAGTTGGAGGATCTGGTAGGGGTCGTTTCGGGCACGCTTTCAAAACGACGCATGCGTCCGGCACGTAAAGGGGATGTCCGGGGTGAGCCGTCGTATTCTGCCCGACGTATCGCAGTTTCTGCCTTGATGTTTGTCCGCGTGGTACTACACTCCCAGGGACGGGCCGCGATGCATTTGTTTTTCTCGCGGTCCTCGACCACGAGGATACTGTTTTTATAATTAATAAACGAAACGTATATATATATACTCACGAGATTATATAGAAACGAATCGAATGCCGTGCAAAAAAAAAAAAATAACACAATTCTTACAAATATTCGTAAAGTAAATAATAAGTACAATGAAAGAAACAGAGAGAAAGAGAGGAAAAGTGGAAGCTGGAGAGACAAGAACCAAATAAAAAGAAAGAAAAAAAAGAGAGGAAGATGTTTATTCTCGTTAGAGCTTTTTTTTTTCCTCAGCTTTTCGTTGTTCTCGTCGTGTCGACAAACTTGGACTTTTCGTCGTCCAACCGCGAAACTCAAAGGGCACCTGGGAGTACGTTAGATGTCTGCGTAGAAACGAAATAGAAAAAGAAAGGTATACAGGGAAAGAAAAGAGAGAGCGAGAGAGAGAGAGATAGAAAGAAAAATAAATAAAATAGAAAGAGGACAAGTTTATAAAAAAAAAAAAACAAATATATTTAATAAAAATAAAAAAAATGAAATGACAAAAGAGAGAGAGAGAGAGAGAGAAAGAGAAACAGACACACGTTGGGACCGTTTTTCTAAGAGGTAAGTGTACGCGGTACATTTTTGTTTTGCAAGTGTGCAAGTGTGTCTTCTATCCACGAATTGTCTCGTCCTGTATCTTCTTTTCTTTCTTCCTTGGCATGCGACGTAAACGATATAGAGTTTGCTATACAGTGCTCGCAAACTCTTCGATGAACGTGAAAGGAACAACCGGGTTTTGATCGTGTTTTTACCACTCACCCCTTTTTCTTCCCTAAACTCTTATCTTCTTTTCTTAGAATATACAGAGTAAAATGTTACTTTACGATTTTTATTACAATCGATACCATTTTCTATCCGCGAATGTTACCATTTGTTTCGAATGATCGAAAAATATATTCATTACAATAACAACACAATTATAAACTCATGAATGAATGATTGAATGAATGAATGAGTGAATGAATAAATAAATCAATAAATAGTTTAACTCACATAGATTATCATCATGTAATAATTTTATATACTTTTGTATTAAAAAACACATACACATACACACTAACATTAACGACAAATACGTTTATCTCGTTCAAAGTTTCTAGTTAGACTGTTTCTTTTCTATATTACATTTAACTTTCTCAATTTTTTTTTCTTTATTATTTATCAACGATTTTAATCTTATTTCATTTATACTTTTGACATTACGTTTGCTTACTTATACGTCAGATCATTTGTTTCCAGTTCTTTATGATATTACGATAAAAGATTTCTTATCTAACAAAATTATTTTTTGATAAGTAAGTTGGCTTACTTTATCCTAATTAAATTAAACCTATAAAATATATTATATTTAAAAATTATTTTTTTTAAATTATATTAAATAATAACTATATATATATTTAATTTATTTAAAATAATAATTATAATTATAATAAAGTAATAACAATAATAATACGTATAACTCTAAAATAAACTAAACCTGTAAAATATATTATATTTAAAAATGATTTTGCTTAAATTATAATTAAAATAATAACTATAATAATACGCGTAATACTAAAATAAAAAAAAAAAAATTGAAATTATTATGCAGGTAAAATGTACATTTAAAAAAAAAAAAATCACACACAAAAATAGATAAAAAATTTTTAATAGACGACTTATAATATGAGAGCCTAATTGAAATTATTTAAAAAAAGAAACGTAACTTAAAGGAAGAGGAAAGGAGTGGGCTGGGGGTGGAGGTGAAACAGACAAAGAGATACGAAAGTCGTTTTGATTACCAACCGTCTCAACCGATAATACAACAGTGAAAAACGACGTTACGAGTTATATCGAGTGAAAGGCAAGAGACATCAATTCATTATTCAGTATGGCCGATTAATATTTACGATAGCATCGGGAATAATCTACTTCGTTTGTGGCATTGTGCCTAGCGCCAGAGCTCTTTCCGCCTCTCTTCGTTATCGGCACTAGCACTCTCGATCATTAAACCACTCTAACTCATTTCCGGAGTATCAGTTCCGCGTTTTGACTCGAACAACAACCAACTAATACTACCTACTACTATGACTACCACATTACATATATATATATATATATATATATATGTAATGTATCATCGTATCATCGTAAAAATAATTTCATCCCTTTTTGTCAACTTCTTTTTCTCATATTTCACCTTATACACATTCTTATTAATCAATTTCATTGTAAAACCTTCAAATCATTTAGTAATTTAGTATCAAACGTTTCATAAATTATTTAAAACCTTATTGATATTATTTATACGTCAAACTATTTATTTTGTTAAATTCAAATCAGAAATGAAGGATGCATAAAAAAAAAAAACATTAATGAATGTTATAATCATCTCGTGACAATGTCATCTCATTCTTTCGAATTAATTCGTGAAACGTGAACGAAGAAGATTTGTCATTCGTAATAATCGATGGACGGAATAAAAGAAATAATATTTTATAATTCCATATAAGTGATTAGGTAGAGAGAAGAAAAATTCGATCGATAATTATTATTTTCTTTCGAGTAATTCTATGAACTATGCTTGGGGGGTTATATATTCGTGGTTGTACGTTCTCGGAAGTACTTTAATAATATTCTAGAAAATGCATCGGAGTAAAGTACTACGATAAAACGATAAGATAAACAGCCGCCGAAGTAAAACTACGACGACATGCACGATGACGAATCATAATTAAGTTAACGAAAGAGTATATCGTAAATGGAAAAAGGGTTGTTCTCGACTAACACCCATCATGATGTATACACACTTATATAATATTTTAACAATACCAAGAATCCCAATTATAGTCATTGTTATTTCTCGTGAAACCATTAAAATAAACAAACAAACAAACAAAAATATACAAAAACAAATCTTACACAATTACTCGAACAATATAAAAACAAAATGTCATTTGAAAAATTCGATAGTTCGATTTAGTTCCTAAGTTTTAAAAGATATTTATTATCAATCCCATTAACCGCCCTCCCCCGCTTAGTTCCCTACCTTAAACCATTTCCATTTGTTTCTTCGAAACAAGAGCGAGAAAATCTGAAAGCAAAGTTCGTGCGCTATCGATGCAGTCACGTTTTCAAAATATATATAAATTGAAATCCCAATATTTATCGGATAAATATTTGCTCGTAGTTGAGACGGGGGTGGGTGGAGGGATAGAAGGGGACGGGGGTCGCGTCCATTTGGTTTCTACCTTCGATGTTATCATCGGCACACATCTATTCGTCTTCTGACTGTACTTCTATTATCGACTCCCCATCATCCTTTCCAACATTATTCTAACAACAAACCCTTTTACAGCATTGTCGGGCTCGATCTTACGACTCTACTACTTCACTCGTCGCGCTTGTGTTTCATTTCCGCCACTTTGTCGCTCAACAAGACTCCTTCCCTCTCTTCCTACTCATTCCATTTCCTTCTGTATATAAGTACGTGTGTTTGTTCGTTTGTATGTATGTGTGTGTGTGTGTATGTTTGTTTGTTTCGCTTATCCGCTTTTCAATGTGGTCAGTAAAGTGAATTTTCACGAAAAATTTCCGATTGCAAAAATTATATCGTACTATATTATTCGACGAATTTTTTGAAAGCTCGTTTGCACGCGTAATTAAACAATGGAAATGGTATAATGAAATATTTAAAAAGAAGACAAAAAAAAAAAAAAGAAAAAAAAACAGGAGAGTGAGAGAGAACAATTCGGTAGAAGAGATTTTAAAAAACAATTTTCATTCTATATCCTCTCTGGTCAGTGTCGGAACACTCTTCTTCTTCTTCTTTCTAAAGATATAAATCCTTTAGCTAGCTCGTACCATCCCTTTTCCTCTCACCAAACAACCTTTTCCCTCATACCCCACTCCTCATCCTTATTCCTACAAGCCGCGAGCGAGCCACCAGTTCACATTCTTTTCTCTTATTCCGAGTTTCCTCCTCTCGTACCCCTCTCAAGAGAGAAAAAGAGAAAAAGAGAAAAAGAGAAAGAGAGTTGCAGCTTTCCATCCGCGGTCCTCGGCTATTTCTACTCTTTTCTTTCATGCGAACAAAAGATAACAACCAGCGTAAGAATAACCGGAAAGCAAGAAGGAGAAGATGGTCTCGAGTACATTGGAACTCTTAAATTAAGGTTAGAAAACGCGGATGGAAAGGCGAGGAAAAAAGGGGTAGATATGGGATACTGGAGATGAAAAATAAAAGAATAGAAAATAAAAGAATACAAAAAGAGAGGAAGAATAAAAAAAAATAAAAAAAAAATAAAAATAGATTTATCGTTAAAATAAGAACAAACGGTAGCCTATAATAATCTCAAATTGAAAGTACAATTTTCTTTGTTATAAATAATTTATCAACAAAAAACAAAAGGGTAGAGAGAAAAATAAATAAATTCATTCATTAACTTCGATTATTTGTTATACAAAAATCGTAATAATTAAAAATAACAACAAAAGGAATGCAGTGTTTCCTGCAATTTAACACGTTCGTAAACAAACAAAAAAAGAATCCACAATCGTGAGAGAAAAAAGAAAAGAAAAAAAAAGAAAATATATATAAATATAGGTGAAAAAGAAAAAAAGTTGGACAGGGGGTGTAGAAAATGTAAGGGGTTAGAGAACAATCGTAGGACTTGTACATTAGAGGGACTTATGAATAAACATTTCCCGGAAGCACCCGGCGGAAAATTACCGGCGGAACCGCCGCGACCCTTGACTCCTCCTTATTCTTCATCCTTTTTCTTCTTCCATCTACCACCTCCTTCCTACCACCCTCGCCATCACCGCTAGGAGTAGTACCACCCCTTTAACAACCCCTTCGCAAGCTCCTTCGCGGGAGCTAACCTTCTGCTTTCGTTCACGTACGCGTTACTTCGCGTGCGACTAATCGTTGAATTTGTCCTCTCGTTGAAAATGCAAAATTCCGCGTTCTTTGATGCGAACGAGTTTAAATTATCTCAACGTAATACCACCCCTTTTTTATTTCTTACATCAGCACGCTATAATTTCTGCTGTTTTTCCTTTTTCTTCTATGCTTGGTTGGTTGGTTGGTTGGTTGGTTGGTTGGTTCGTTGGTTGGTCTTTTTCTTTTCTTCTTTTTTTATTACACTATCATATACGATAATCTTATAACTTTTTGTTGAATTTTCATTTGAAATTCGTATCTCTTATACATTTATCATTCAATATTTATTTTTAATCAGCAAACCTTTTTCTCCCTTCACCCCTTTTACAAATGTACGTAGTAAATTGTTATTTTTATTTAACAAATTTTTGTTTAGATCGACAATTTAACAATTTGGTAAGAATAATATTCTCATTTGAATGCAACGAGTAACGTTTGAATATTTCTATTTTCATTTTTTTTTTTGTATTATATTCACGTTCGCAATGTTTCGAGATTTTTCACAGTCAACAGTTTTATTTGTTCTTTTCCGCGAAGGTTGTGAAAGTGGTAGAAGAGAACGACGAAGTAGATAATTAGTTGTATATATATATATATATATATATATATATATATATATATATGGGTTCATAGGATGGGCGATAGATAGAGAGAGAAAGAGAGAGAGAGAAAGAGAGGGGGAAAGAGTTATATTGTGTTTCACAGTTTCCAAAGTAAATTTGACTCGCGTGGAACCGATACGGTGGTAGTAGAACACCACCGACGAGGGCGACGCGTCGATCTACTTAATGAACTTTCGAACGATTCAAGAGGGGGTTGGCTCGTTGCGATAATGGTAATTCTCGAATGTCATTGAACGCGAGTCACAGCGAGTCACCATCACCACCATGCCTTGTCTATATGCGAAACCACGAAATTAATGAGATTTCATGATGACAGAGCAAAGTACCTGTTTCTCTCTCTCTCTCCTTCTCTTCTTAAACATTTCATTTTAAGAAAACCAAAAAATCTTGAAACTAAGAAGAAATATTTAACGAAATATTTTCTTTTTTTTTTTTTACTGTAAAACCCGTAACGCGCGCGCGTTATAAAATGTTTTCTTTTTTACGAGTCATAGCGCGAAGTGCGTCAATATTTTCTACGCGTATGAAATGATTTAAGGTAACCCCTTTGGTCGCGTCAAGTTACCATTTATTGGTTACACGAAGTAGTGAGAAATTATTACGAAAGTGGGCTAAAGGAATTTGAGTCCCTTTCGAATAGAGAGAGATGTAGAAGTAACTTAGCTTTTCCACCTTTCGACCTACTCCTTCTTCTCCTCTAAACCCTTCTTACCACTCCACGTTTCGAGTCTTTAATGGTCTTGATCACGAACGTGGTTGAAAAGCGAAACTTGAACGAGAGAACGGTAAAATGGCACTTTGTTTCCTTAGAAAGGACTTTAAAACTAGCACGCGTTACGAACAAGAATATACATGTATATATATTTCAATTATTATTTTTATAAATGATTAAAAATAATAAATACTTTTCTATCGAATGAAAAATAGATTTATAAAAATATTCCAGGAAAAAAGAAATATTTAAATAAGGTTTAGAGAAGAATTTAAAAGAATTTATACTCGTACAATTTATTTTCGCAAAGCAAACGAATGTTATGCAAATTCATCTTACAACGTGGACTATTATAGTTAAGTATAAAGTCGAATGATAATAATAAGGGTTTGGGAATTTTTCGAGAACTCATCTTTAACGAGATTTCGAAAGAGTACTCGAACCGTCCTCCATCGCAGGAAGAATCAAAGAAAAGTTGATTTCGAGAAGTGCACGAATGAAAGAAAAAGAAAGAAAGAGAGAGGATGGATACTTGGAACGAGCTAAAGAGAGAAGAACAAGAAGGAAGAAGGAAGAAGAAGGATAGTAAAGAGTAAGGACGAAACTGATGGGAAGATTCGTTCGTAGGAAAGCTTCCCTTCGCGGATAGTACTTAGAAGGTTCACAGGATGAGAAAGAAGGATGATATAGAGTGAAAGCGAGAAAGGATATCTCTTACTTTCTCTCTTTCTCTCTCTCATCCTCAAAGGCAAACCTAGAAGAAAATTTTCGCGAAAAGGAAAAATCTGTAACTCGACGAGAGTAGTGCAAGGAATCCAATTGTCAGTGGCAAAGGGACCGCAGAAGAGCGAACGACGCGTCGAGAGGAGATTTCAGGGATGATGGAAGGGTAGGTGGGTGTGTGCCACACGATGGGGTAGAAAAAGAAGTAGGAGAAGGCCTTGCTTCAGGCTGAAAGTCTGAAAAGCGTCGCTTTGAATGCTACCAACCACTGACGGATTCGACACTGGCTATCTTTTTCTCTCTCTTTCTCCCTTATACTTCCCTTTCCTTTCCTTCTATAACTTTATCCTCCATCCTACTCGACTCTCCGACCTGGCCTCCTCGTAATTTCCTTCGTATCAAAGGATATCGCATTATATATTTACTCTTACTCGGGTCTGGACGGATTTCGTATCTTTTTAACGTTAAACACATACATATATATATATAAACTCCCCAAAGTTTCAAATATTAAATCGTTCATAAGTATGTACTTACGAAAAAGAAGGAGAAGGAGATAGGACTTGGTAGAAGGGTGGGAAAGAGGGACGAGGGAAAGGGCCGGGTGTTTGGGATCGGTTGTAAAGAGAGATTTTAAAGAGAGAGAAAGATTGCTCTCTCTCTCGTATAGAGTATCGGTTTCGTCAGACTTTTCTTCAGGAAATAGCTTAGGAAGTTTTTCGAAAAAAAAGCAGGGGGATGGGGTTAGAGAAAAAAGTAAAAAGGAATAAAAAAAAATACAGACAACTCTGGAATGTAGAATGTCCGACGAATTAAATCGACACGGACGATGGCAAAATCGAGAAAGAATGTGTTTTCGTTTTCTTTCTTTATTTTGTTTTTTTGTTTCTTTATTTTATTCCTATCTTTCTCTTTCTCTCTTTCCCTCTCACACAGTTGTTCGTACCGAAACGTCGATACTTCGAACGGAAATGGACGAATAACGATTCCGTGAGTTCTCTCTTTCTATTTTTGTTTCTCTCTCTCTTTCTCTCTCTCTCTCTCTTTCTCACTGAAACACGTAGAATACTAAACCCAATTCCAAGCTAGTACGTCTTCTTCCGTCGACAGATGCTACCTACCAAAACGAGAGCTTCGAACTATGCAGAAGACGCGTTTCCGTTTGGTGCGCCCACCCGCGAATAAGTCACGTGACTTCTGTATTACGTGCTACTGTATAAGTAGTATAGTAGTAGTATATATACGACGAAATAAGTGGCGCGCGTGCCACGTGTGAATTATATTCGAACGACGTCGTAGTCGTTGTAGTCGTCGTCATCTCAGGGAGTTTCCTTTACTTCCTACTTATTCCACCCCCGTTCTTATTCCCCTCTGTTTCCTTGTATAAATGAAAATAGTCGATAAATTATTATCAAAGTTAGGAAAATTTCTTCATACTCGTAAATAGTTTCGATCGCTTAAGGCAAAATGCTAGGAGACATACCTTTTAACGGGTACCATGTTAAATAATGGAAAGTTAGGAAAATTAATTAATGTTTCTTTTTTTTTCATTAACTTTGTTCAGGACAAATAAGTTGTCGCTTATATTAGGATAGAAGAAAATTGGATAAAATAAATGTAAAAAGAAATACAATTATTTTCGTTTAGTACAATAGGTAAATGTAAATACCACTAATACAAACAGTTACGCGTTTATCAGAGGGTCCGAAAAAGCATCAGTGAAATTCTCTTCAGCAATGGTATACTACCTTCAACGTAACCATTCACTATCCGTCCACTTACTCTCACTCATACTAAACCCTCTCTCGCCAAACCATCACCACCCGTTGCTTGCTTCCTTGCCACCCTTCATTTGAGTTTCCGTTTGCGAGCCGACGTAGACTGATGCATTGGCAAACGATCGACTGGATGCAACATTAACGAAATCAGCGTAGAGACGACAGTCTCCAATCCTCTTTCCTCCACCATGAAAACTTTTATCGTTAATTACCTACGGACCTTTCCACGTCCAAAACCAAACCTCATTCCACGTCTCTTGAACTGCGAGTTTAACTTTGCTCGCAGTTCGAAGATCGACCTATACCGTCGTTGATCGAGTCACTCCTAGATATATATATGTGTGTGTGAATGTGCGTATGTGTATATGTATAAGGAAGATGAGAAGAAATTCTTCTTTTTAGAATAGATGTGAAATCTTAGATAAAAGTCATCATCGTTTCAACGAATAATCTAAGAAATAACGTTATTTTATTAGATAATACCCCATCCATTCTAGCCTAATTACTACTAATTATGCCGAGCATTAAAGTTTCATACGCAATGAGGGCTAAGTTGAATAGTCGGAATTAAAATCTCGGTATGACGTGATGGGTTCGCATGATTACGGACGAAGTCTAATTAAAATCCGTCCTCGTTCTCCACGTTGCAGCAGTAGCAGTAACTGATAGTAGTAGTAGTAATAGTAGTACTAGTAGTAGTGGTAGTAGTAGTAGTCATCTTCTTCGTCGTCGAATCTACGAGAATCGTACAAACTTTCGTAGGTTTTAGGATCGAACTCGAAGTATCGTACAATAAGGATGTTTATGCGAGAAAGCCTTGAAGTAATAAGGAAACTCTGAGAAATTTGCCGAATTAACCCCCCCCCATCCCCACCCTTTTTCTCACTCACTCACTCATTCATTTTCTTTCTCCTCTCTCTCTCTCTCTCTCTCTCTCTCTCTTGGATTTATTTTATCGCCACAGAATGCTTCCTTCTCTTTCTCCCACTCCTTTTCTGCCCACCCTCCTATCCCACATCCCCCAAACTTCCCCTAAAACCCTTCTACTTCTCTTCGGTCGAACGAAAGCTAGCACGAAATTTATTCGCGCTTATTCAAAGCATTCCCCTCCAGTTATTGTTAAGACTCTATCAACGTTTATGACCGCGAACATAAATGCGAAATAACGATCCCTTTTCGTCCTGGTCCTAGTCCTAGTCCTGCGGTCGTATCGCGCTAGTGAAAATACCGAATTTTCTTTTAAAAGTAACATCAATTCTATCGTATGACGATAAATACTATTCTATAGCTATAAATGTAACGTTGTTATTATTATCTAAAGAAGGAAGAAAGAAAAAATGGAAATCCTGATATTTTTTAATTGAATTGATATCAAAGTAA
>NW_015148985.1:1420594-1444526 GCF_001465965.1 Polistes dominula
GGGGGGGATTCGAAAAGAAAAGAAAATGCTCTGGTTCTCTTTTTTTATCTTTCTTATATATCATTCGATCTTTTTCCTTCCTTATATTCAGAATAAGAAAATCAGAAATAGAAAATAAGAAGAAAAAAAAAGGAAAGAAAATTGAAAAAGAGATAAAGAAGCGAAAAAGACGCGTGTAACGCTACAATGCAAGAATCTCTCTCTCTATATATAAGGTTTTCTAGTTTTTCTATCTTTCTCTAACCCCTTTCCTTTCCTTTTTTTCTTTTATTCTACCTTTCTTCCTTTCTACTTCTCGTCATCTTTCTCTCGAAGACTTCAGCAACCAACTCTCGTGTTCTTTCTCTATTTCTCCGTTTCTCTAACATCACCTATCTACCTTACGTACTACCTACCTTACCTACCTACACCTTCACCAGTCACCACCTCCTCCACCTCACACACTTCACCTTCTCCATCTCTTTCTCTCATCCCAACACGTCACTCATAACAAGACCCGACAACAATGCTCTTCTCTCGCCTTTGTTCCGAAATTCTTTGCTCGGCCGAGGCTTTGTGTACTCGTCCTCTGTATTAATTAAAAGTTTTTGAAGACCCCTCGTGTCCGTTCTTTAGAGAGAACGCCAACAACGACTACTACTACGACGACGACGATGACGATGACGATGACGGCGATGACGTCGTCAACGACAACGATGACGGAAGAACGAGTTTTACCAAGATATCTTGATATTATTTTCTTTTTTTTTTACAAATTTTTCAATGTCCCTCTTTTCTTAACCACCAATCCTCCGTTTACTCCCTCTCATCCTTTCACTTTGACCGTTATGGTATCGTTAAAAAAAATGTTCTTACTTTATTCGTTCGTTCTTCTTTTTTTTATGTTTTCAAAGTTAAAAATTTGACTTTAACTGAAACCAACGTTGATGTGTCTTTCCACGTATTATCCTTCATCATAAAATGTGTTATTTCTCTCCCACCCTCTCTCCTTATTCTTTCTTTCGTTCGCATTTTCCACCCTTTTCTTCGTTTACGTCGTCGTCGTCGTCGTCGTCGTCGTCGTCGTCGTCGTCATCGTCGTCGTCGTTACGCGTAGTATAAGTACGTTTTTTTTCTTTCTTTTTTTTTTTTTCAAAACAAAAATTTTTCGTTCACGGCGCTCCTATTATTATTTCCAAGCTAGAGAAAAAGTAAAATTGTAAACTCGCTTTTCAACTCTTTGCTTTACCCTGGCCATGTCGTCGTCGTCGTCGTCGTCACGCATATACACACATAAAAAAATACACATATTTCGTTTGCTTGCGCTCGTTCTCACATATACGTAAAAAGAGATATTATACGTACAAAACAACAAATTCACAATCCTTCTTTTAATGGCTACATTTCAAAAGTAAAAGAAATAAAAATCATACGTCGTCGTCGTCGTATTATTCCAACGCGATGAACGCGCTAGGATCTTTAAAAGGAAAGCAAAAAAAAACCAAAAAAAAAAAGAAATTAAAAAACAAAAATAAAAATAAAAAGAAATATCTCAATGAAGAAAATAATTTTTCTCTCTCGGTCTTTCTTTGATACTTTATTTTTCATTGTTTTCTCAACGTTGATGTCCAACGTAAGAAGAACGATTGTTTACCTTGTAATTCGGCCGAAGTTATTTCCAACGTGAGATTATCTTTTCCATTAACTCTTATCTAGCTGGTAGACAAGTACAAGCCGTTGTTGTTGTACGAACTAGACGCTTAAGATGACGTAGAAGATGATATCGAGGAACGTGATAGACTTTAAACACATTCCGTACGTGCATGCAATATCAAAAGATGGCCGAGCGATACTATACTCCGCGTTACTGACGACTATTCACAACACAAACCCCTCACCACCCCAAACCATCTCTTCATTCCATCATCTCCTATCCCTCCCCCCCCCCATTTCACTCCCTTTAACCCTTTCAATCTCGTTCTATCTTCCAACGTTGACAAAGACCCCCGGCAGTAGTAGAGCATCGCATATATATATAACTACACCATAAACTATTCAACTACATAAACAAACAACAAACCGTGATCATTTGCACGGAGGGCTTGGTTTTATCTATTAATCTATTATAAAGTTAAATTCTACAATGATACAAAATAACGCTTAGACCCCTCTTTTAAGGGAAACAGTACATTTCTCTACGTATATCTGCTGACTTACCTTGGTTTATACCAAGGGAATGTAAAATCATGAACCAAACCGACGATGCGAACTAATTTTCTTGACAGTCGACGTATAAATTCTGATGTTGAGAAATATAAAGGGAAAGAGAGAAAATGTATTATTATTTCGTGTCGAGATAACGAATACGAGAAAAGTTCTGTCACGGATTAACAAACATATTTTGTATACGCTGATTAGAAGGTATACTTTTTTCTTTTTTTCTTTTTTTAAATGTAAAAATACGTATAAGTAATTATTAGAGGTATGTAATTAATTTCTGTGTTTCAAAAATGAACGAGGGGAAAGAAACGAAAAATTCAACACAGTTGGCGGAGGTTGCTTAGCGTAAATGAATAATTCTTTACTTAAGACAGTAATTCTTGTAATATTACTTAACGATAAGTATATACGAGTGAGTAATTAATGAATATTTTAATTATTACAAAACATACATCTTGATTATTTGAATGTTTAATGTATTTGTCTTTGGTTTTTTTTTTCTTTCCTTTTTTATTCTAACCTTTTTGTTAACGTTAGTATTAAATGAAACAAGAACGACTAACTATATTTCAAGATGTAAAAAAAGTGGAAGTAAAAGTAAAAAAAGAGAAAAAACATGGGGAAAGAAATGAAAGTATAAAAGGACGGATTTATTTTTATGCCAACGAGTAACGGGAAAGAGAGAAAGAGAAAGAGAGAAAGAGAGCATAGTTGATTGAATTAACGGAAGAGTTGTCGTGGCATCGGGAAAAGTTCGCTAAAGAGCTTTCTCCTGAAAATTATACGAGTTGAAACTCGGTAGAAACGTGTTACCGTCGTCTACGGCAATCCGGTCATTCTCTTAATTGACAGAAATTCTGACCCAAATCAAATCGAAAGCTGCCCGGAAGCTCCGCCGGACTTTTCGTGAACGTAGTAGACAGCAATGAAACGAATGAAAGCGGAAAAGGATTTTCTATGAGAAAGAAAGAGAGAGAGAGAGAGAGAGAGAGAGAGAGTGGAAAGTCAATGTACAGTGGATGGAAAAATTATTGGACATTCCTGAAATATTGTTCGTTTTATAGAAAACATCAAAACCGGATTGTCTAAAACATTAATCCATTGCAGTGTTATATTTTTTTTAGTTTTTTTTTTTTTTTCACAAAAACCATTTGTTATTTTTCGATTGGTTAAAATCAAATACAAAAAAAAAAAAATTTCGCTAACCATACTATTTTCTGTATCAAATGTTCGAGCTAATTGTGAATAATTTCTTTCTTTTTGAATTTTTTTTTTGTCTCGATAAACGTACGATTCAACTTGCTATTGTTAAAGGTATTTAATCAATTTATAGTAGAAAAAGTAAAAAAAGAAAAAAAAAGAGGAAAATATAAATTATTAATACTAGTAACTCGATCTGTAAAACCAGTGGAAACATTTGTATTGTAACATTTAAAATGACCATACGTATATACACACAAGTTATTTAAATAATCGTACAATTAAATTTATCCTACTCATAATAAAATGTTCTATTAGAAACAAAATCTATTAAACAACAAATATATCATTTCAATTAATTAACAAAACTTAAAAGTAAACCATTAAAACATTCAACAAAATCATTTCTAAAATCATTTCTATCCTATAATAGTTATACTTGAACCGACCAGCAAAGCAAGTAGATAATAGGATTCGTATATCGTCGTTATGACTACTTTCAAATTCTCCAAAGATACATTTATTTATTTATATCTTTTTTAAGCCGATGAAAAAAATTATAAAAATCTGTGTTGGATGGGATTGGTATAGAGCCGTCAGGCGGGTTCTTCTATCGCAAAATAGTAACAGATAGATAGGAAGATTTATATATAGATAGATAGATGGGGAAGATAGGAAGAGTAGAAAGAGAAAAAGAGAGAGAAAGAGAAAGAGAGGTTGTGAAAGGACCACAGAATCCTCACCAGCGCGATTCCCCTTGTCAGTCGATCCCAAGCGAGAACTCTAATGGAATTGTTCCGTCGGAACGATATCCACAGTCGGTTCTGCATTTTTCATCGAACACTGACCGTCCCATCTGCCGCATAGTTTTCTCTCTTACTCTCTCTCTTTCTCTTTCTCTCTCTCACTCATTCTGGAATCGCTACGTACCTGGGTACATCCCTACACCGGGACTCCAAGCGCGGATGAAAATTCGCTCGAGCTAAGCTTTATCGATGCAATCGTAAAACGCCGAGGATATCTATACATACATATATATATATATTTATATGTACATACACACACACAGACAGTCATGTATATATATACATACGTATCTACCCGTAACTCGTCTTTCACGCTTGCCAATCTTTTCCTATATCCACCGATGGACCCCATTTTTATTAACGTTTCCAACGACCCAACTTGTGCGATTTTAAATAGAAAGTATAATAAAAAATATATGTATGTATGTATATATATATATACTTTTTATTTAACCTCTTCGTGTAATTTGAACCCTTCTCGTCTGATCTAACGTGGTCTTTCGTGGACCACAAAATTATTTATCATTTTAATCTATTTATATGTAAACTAACATGTTTTAAGAGAAACATATATCTCGAAAAACATAAAACCATTTTCCAAGTATAAATATATTATTCAAATATCAAAAAAAAAAAAAAAAACCATGACTTTTAATAATTTTTATTTCATCAGATAAAATGTTTCAAACTCGCTTCAATATTATCTCAACGATTAAAATCAATTATAACGCTTTTATTTGAAATATTTCATAATATAGGAATCCCCTTAAAAAAAAAATTACAATTGTATTACATTATATGAGGTTAAATAAAATGAAATAAAATTAATATACTGAAAGGAGTTAACCAAAAAATGATTGATTCATTGAATGACGACCGATGATAATATAAATGTAAAATGTATATTACAAAGTAATATTTTGTAATTGAATATCAATTTTTATTTTATATTTGGGGTATCGAGAAGTAATCAAAATTTTTCTTTGCTGGCAAAAAACATTTATTTATTAAATAATTTTTAAATGCTAATCAACACAAAATTTGTTCATCATTTTCTAACACTTATTGTTTGACGTATAGTAAATTGTTCAATTCCCTTTTTAAAAAGTCCTTCGATTTTGTATTAACACAATTTAAATGTGAGTGTAATCATTGAAGAAATTTTGATTACTTTTCGATACCCCGTAATATAATCATATGGGATTAATTTACCATACTTACATTAAACGTAATACGTTTACATTAAAAACTGACAATGTGAGATAAGAGCAATCGTGTGATATTTCCAACGATTAAACTATTCGTTTTAAGAGAGGTCTCTACTTAACCTAACAAGCCGGTCTTCCCTTTTGTTCTCTCGCGTAATGGTGTTGGTGGTGGTGTGTATGCAATGTACATACATACGAATAGTAGGTACCTCTCCTCTCGCTTGCTCTTTCGTTACCTCGTCTCTGTTCTTTAGCCTCAAAAGAAGTAAGAACACAGAGAGAATGAGAAAGGAGGAGTAGGGAGAGAGAGAAAGAGAGAGAGAAAGAGAAAGAAAGGGAAAAAAAGGGTTGTGAAACGGCTCGACGGAATTTTTTCGTAGAAAAACAAGGGCTACGATTTTTCTATGTACTCTTCAAACAGCAAAGGTATTCCCATTCCTCGTTGAGACAAAGAGACACCTCAACTTCGCACTTTCGACATTCCTTTTCTATTTTTTTATTTTTTTTATTTTTTGTTTTCCTTTTTATCTTTCTTTCTTTATTTCGTATTCCTTTTCTCCCCCTCTTTTTTTCTCTCTCTCTCTCTCTCTTCAATTTTGCAAATTATTCGACTCTCATAATCAACCCTCTCTTTTTATTTTTAATTACGAGAAACCATTGAAACGCGTACAAAAATAAAGTTCGTAAAAATCGTGAAAGGAAACTATTTATTTTATTTAAATATGACAAAAATGACGATGACGATGATACTGATGATAAAGATGAAGAAAGAAAGATGTTGATTTGGAAGGTGAAACTTGTCGTTTTAGAAAAAAAAAATCTTTTACGTGGGTACGTTCTTTCTTTTTTTCTTTTTTTTTTGAGGGAGGGGGGGAAACTGAGGTTGAGTTTTTTTAAACGAAATTCATCATCCGTGAATCTCAATTAAAACGATTCAAAGACATTTAACGTGTTTAAGAATAAGAGAAAGGAAAAGGGTGAAAGATGAGGGACAGATTTTCTATAGTCAGAAAGTTGACACTCTTAACGGCCATTAAATGACACCGTTGGTTGGTATTACAAAATAGCAAATAGGATAAAGAGAGAGGAAGATAAACGATGTTCGCGTCAATTAACGCGTTAAATGCGAAAAGGAGGTTGAGAAGTTGAAACAAATTACTTGAGGAGGAATGAAACATTTTCCATGTGTCGCAAATTCGAGAAAAGATGAAAGAGAGAGAGAGAGAGACAGACAGACAGAGAGAGAGAGAGAGAAAGAGAGAAAGATACTAAAAACTTTTTCAATTGGATAAAAAGGGATGAAATGAACCGAGGAGCCATGAAAGAAATTTATTATCCAACGAAAAGGAACGAACGTGTTACGTTGTAAATTTATATTTCTATGTATAAGAGAAAAAAAAATTTCTAAATCTTACTAGAGTAGTAATAATGTAGAATTGAAATCTACGAATAACTTTGTTCAGTTTCGCGATAAAAAAAAAAAGAAATAAATAAGAGATCAAATTTGGCGTTAATTTCTACGATGATCGGGGGTAGGGGGGAAGAGGGTGGTGGTAGGGGGTAGGGGGGAAGAGGGTGGTGGTAGGGGGTAGGGGGGAAGAGGGTGTGTGGTAGGAAAACGATAATCAAGAAAAGTACGAAACGAGGAAATAGAAAACGAAGGAAGAACGGAAAGAAAGAGATCGTTCGCTCGACGAGCATCAATTACTCGACGAGCTGAATTTATCCGGCTTCGCGTTAGAAAGCTTTCAAAAGACTACTGTAAGAAAGATAGAAAAAAACGGAAGGAAGGAAGGAAGAAAGAAAGAAAGAAAGAAAAAGTGGGAGCAAGTGGAAGAGAAAGAGGAAACCAAACGAACGACCAACCGAGCGTGGAACGAAAGAAGAGAAGAGAAAAGAGAAGGGTAGAAGGAAAAGGAAAACAAAAAATGAAAGAAAAAGGGACGAGGAGAGGAGGGAGAAAAAAGTGGAAGAGAAAAAAAAAGAATTGCAACGACGCCATTTTGCTGCGATTCAGAGAAGGGTTGTAACGTCGATAAGAGGAGAAGAAGAAGAAGAAGAAGAAGAAGAAGAAGAAGAAGAAAAAAGAGAAAGAGATCCTTTTGGTGGTTGTATTCCCGTAGTCTTCTCTCTCGTGAACGATGAACAGGCATAATGACGATGCAAAACCGTTGCAATTAAATTCTTACACATCCGAAGAGACGGAGCGTAAAGTTTGATGCACATAAGAGCGTGCAAAAGTAGATGGAGCGACGGAGTTTTATGAAAATTCACCGATGAGTGAGAAACGCGAAGAATGGAACAGAAATTATATATACTTATACAAATATATAAATATATTTACTTACAATATGTGTATATATATACATAAAAAAAAAAGAGAATTATTTTCAGAAAGAGTAAATTATTACCATTGCACGCGCGTTGGTATTTACCAGGGGTGGTTCACTTACCGCTACTACTACCCTTTTTCGTTTTAATTCTCTACCAGCACACACAGCCTCTTCTACTGTTCTTTCTTTCTTTCTTTCTTTATTTCTTTCTTTCTTTCTCTCTCTCTTTCTCTTCTCTCACGTTTCCTGTTTTCTTTCTTCTTTTGTTCCTCCATCTTTTTTCCTCTCGCGTTCTTTACCGTCTCTCTCTCTCTCTCTTTTTATCTTTTATTTTCTTCCGTAACAGTACCGTAGTTTCACCGAGAGAGTGGAATTAACTCCCGTCGAGAAGCCACGATGAATCGACCGACTGTTAAATAAAGGAACTAAAAAAGACGGGGGAGTAGAACTTTTCGTTTCGTTGCTAATTCATAATAATATTCAAAATTCATAAGAGAGTAGTGTAGTAGTATACTGTATAGAAAAAAAAAAAAGAAAAAAACAAGTAAAATAAAATTAAAAANAATTAAAAAAAAAAAAAAAAGAAAAAAACAGATGGTAGAAAAAGAAAAAAAAAAAAAAAAAAAGAAAAAAACAGATGGTAGAAAAAGAACAAGAATGTAAGAAAAATTAAGAAGAAGAAGATGAAGAAAAAAAAAAAGGAGGAGTAAAAGAAAGAGTTGTGGGTACCTTCGAAGATATTGCCAGCAATCCTTTCTCGCGTTTAAAATCGTGCGAAATAGGAAGAAGAAGGTTTGACCCAGATGGACGATATTTCATAGACCTTTTCACGTGCACTACCGCCTTTTATCAACTTCTTCCGTCCCGATGCGCCTGTTTACGAACGTCGGTGTGTGACCACTTGACCCGGATATCGAGTGACCCGAGAACGAACAGAAAGAAAGAATGAAGAGAGAAAGAGAAAGATAGAAGGAATCATTTGGAGTCTCTCTTACGAAATTGTGCGGTCGCAAAGCCATTTTCACTCTCTTCTTCTTCTTCTTTCTCACTTTTTCTTCCTTCTTTCCTTCCTTTCTTTCTCTCTCTCTTTCTCTCTCACACGTTTTTTCTAGAAAACGAGCCACTGTATCTTCCGTTATGCGGCTCAATGACTCTTTTGAACGTTGAATTAAAAGTGAATAAGAACGCCCCGACGATTTCTACGTGGTGGATAGGTGGATAAACAGAAAGAGAGAGAGAAAGAGAGAGAGGAGGGTAAAAGCGATTCGTTTCTTCGCATGTTCCCTTCCTCTTGCTTGCACACGCCTGCTTTTAAAACGGACATCAAAGATCTCTCGCTCTCTCTCTCTCTTACTCATTTTTCCTCTCACCCTCTCTTCTCTCTTTACATCCCTTCCCTTCCCTTCTTTTACGTTGCGTATGGGTTTTACACCTGTTCGTCTTTTAGCGAATAACCTGTGTATAGACGTCAACAACGTCACCGTTGCCGTTTCAATGAACATATGAAATTGAAAAGGATAACCTCACGAGCTTGGAAATAATTCGACTTTTTCTCGATTCTATACAAGATTCTAAAAAAAAACACACACACACAATCTTAATCGTTTCAATAAAAGAGGTAACTTCATTTAAAATGTTCAACTTCTAATTCGGAAAATCAATAATCGGTCATATGTATAATAGATTTTTTTTTTAATTAGAGAAACTAATTATTTTTCTTGTTTAAAATAAAAATTATTAGCAGATTTTTAATCGATCTGTTCGAGATCGTTTGATCGAAATATTTGTGCAAAATCATCTAGATTTTGATTTTAATATATTGTAGTATTATAACACATTAATTGTTATTCCTACTAAAAAATATATATATATATATATAACCTTGTTTTATTACCAGCAACTCACAAATCAATTTCAGTAGAAAAATTATATTCACATCTTATATAAATAAATGAGATGTACTTATTAAAAATAAGATCATAATTAATATGTTATAAACTAAATTGAATTTACTACAGTTTCTTTTTATTTTTATTTATTTATTGTTTCCATAGCAAATCCTCGAGTGCAAAGGGTTAACTTGGGTTAACAAATTTTGGAATTAGATACTTGCTATAAAAAAAAGCTTATGGTTAGAGCTATTTAAAAAAAAGAAATAAAATAAAAAATAAAAAAAGTTCGCGACAAAAAACATCTGTCCAAGAAATATCTTTAGTCTAACTAACTAAGCAAAGAATATCTAACGACGAATAAAGATCCAACAGAGAGAAATAGGATTAAGCAAACATTCATGAACGTGGGCAGTAACGCGACTTAACCTCGCGCAGCCCTTCCACAGTCTTTCCATTTAAAACTTTTCTCTCGGCAACGGCGCAGCATGGCGCTTTACGAGTTTCCGGGGGAAAAGAGTAAGGTTTACAATAGTAGTAGTAGTGATGGTGGTGGTGTTGGTCTGGGGATCTTATGCAGAATCGTTCGAAATAATAACGATGGCTTTAACAAAAATAAACGAGGATGACTACGCAGCACTTTCATTTTAAACATAGACTGCAATTGCTGCTGCACCGACTCGAAAACAACGGGATCTACGAGGGGAAAAAAAAAAAAAGAAGCGAAGATGAAAACTAAAAATAAAACAATACGATAGAACGAGATAGTAAGAAGGATTTTCGTATTTTAATTCAATTACTACAACCTCGAGATTGAGGAGGGGCCTTTGATCGATATAAAACAAGTTAATAATACATCTTAACGCGAACCGAAAGAAAACATTGCTATTTTCGAAAGAAAAACAATAAATAAATATAATTTTAAATAATACAAGAGGAGAGATGAAAGATGAAAAGATGAAAAGATGAGGAATGAAAAAAACAAAGGGATAACGTAAAAGTGGAAGATTCACAGATGTCGAGACGTTACTGTAAGAATTGTATTAATTAGTTAGTGAGGGGTAAAGGGATAGGGAAGAAAAACGATGTGATAGGGGTAGAAGAAGAAGAAGAAGAAGAAGAAGAAGACGAAGAAAAAATCAGAGCAGGCCTCAGAAATTTAAAATAATATTACCGTTGAGGAAAAATCCGGAAGTTCGCTTCGGTAGAAGGAAAAACCTGACTAGAAAAAGAACATTGAAGTAGAACCTGAAAGAAGAAAGAGAGAGAAAAAGAGAGAGAAAGAGAGAGAGAGAGAGGTTCAACTTCAAGACTTCCGAGCGACCGGGGGTAGTAGCCGTAAAGAATTCATGAAAGGTAAATCATTTCTTAGAAGGTGAAGGGGGTGGGTGGAAAGGGGGTTTGGGGTTCGGGTTGGGTCGAAAGAACGGAGCCAAGGAGGTTTCCTTAATGTTGCGATATTTTACAGAGGAGAACTCTTTAAATCTAATATATTACGGACAGTAATTAAATATAAGTTACACACATACACGGCTATATGCATACACATACACACATACAGATAATTTGAAATATATATACATATAAATCTAGGATGGGAAAAACGAGCTAAAAAAAAAAGTAGAAGAGGTTTTAAAACCTTGACAATAATTTCTCACTTTATACATTATTAACACATAAACCTTGAAACGTTTCGACATGTTTAATATAAGAGAGAAAGAGAGAGAGAGAGAGAGAAAGAGAGTAGCGTTTTATATATTTTTTTTTTTATTCTAAATGTTCTCTGTCAATTGTTCGAACGTCGAGTTTCTTTCGAAAACCGCAAAAATACTCCGTCGTTCCCTAGAGATTTCTTGTTGCTAACTCCTGACGCAAAGAACAATATTCTTCGTTTGTGTTAAACCCCATCCCCCCTTCCAGCCTTTACTCCCGTCCCACGTGTCGTCGAGTTACAACGACAACGACGACGACGACAGTGAATCGAACGAGGAAGAAATTGCCTTTCGGATTACATCTTATTTCTTTCTTTTTCTGTATTCTTTTTGATTTCTTATTTCTTAGAAAAGAGTGGGGTTGTTCTACTAGTTTAAAACTCGAAGACATCGTTTCGTTCACTTGTTCGTTCGTTCGTTCGTTCGTGATTCTCGTCACCTTTTCTATCTACCTTCTTTTTCTATTTTTTACCACTTTTGCCGTTGCAACGGTGCAGCAACAACCAACCAATCCCCGTCCCTCTACCACGAAAAGCCAAACGCTCGTGTACGCTCGAGCCGGAAGTCAGGTGTGCCAGTCGCCCGTTTCTACCTAGGATTTATGTGTGTCACGACAGCCTGTTGCTCTCAGCACCCCAACTTATACGTATTAGGCTGGACTCGAGGACGGGTAATCTTCTCAGTTATAGTACTCCAAATCCTTCTAACTTATATTTATCAATTTTATCTTTTCAAGATTTATGATTCAAAAATTGAAGAATTATATCGTCACTTAACTGGGTAAAATGTCAATTCAAATTCATTCAAAATTATTTTCAATATAATTAAGACATTGAATAATAATTTATTTATATAAATACTAAAAACTGAAAATGTTAAAAATGACAAGTTGATCGTTGACAAAAATTTACAAAAAGGAAATTTACCTCAACGTGTTAATTTATTCATAACATAAAAATCTTGCAACCAGAAATTTCAAACGTAAGGTAACATACACATATGTATATATATTTTTATACTATTTTTATTACGCTAAATTTAAAAACATCCAATCTAAAACTAAGATTATCTCATTTTTATTACCTAAAGATATATTTTTTCAAGTAATACAGCTTTTCCTTGGACATTTTATTCGACGTTACATTAAAGAACGTACTTTAAATATTTATAAGTTAATTCGATTTAAACATTTCAATAAATAAGAGATATTAAACTAGATTGAATTTATCTCCCTCCAACCCTCCCTACAAAAGATCTGACATTAATGAAGATCGTCGTGTTCCCGTTATTTATAAATTAATTGTGTATAATAGAAATATACTCTAATTACGAATACTTAAATAAGATATTAATATAAATATATAATATAAAATGAAATTGATCATTTTCTTATTGACACGTTTATATTTCAAATTAATTTTCATTTTGTGATTTTCTTCAAAATAATTATTCTCCTTTTCTCGTTTATAAAATATTCATATTCCATAAATGTAAAAAAGAAAAAAAAAGTAAAGAAAAAAATCAAATAAAACGAAAAAGATATGAGAACTCTTAAACTATGACTTACGATCTATCGATCACTTCTGCAAATGTCGTCTCGAAAGCTCCAAAGGTTTTCGAAGGTTCGAGATGATCCTTTTTTGATTGCAACCCGATAATCCGCATCGTTCGCTATGAAAAGATCTAAGCTGCAGTACTCGAAACCTTCCAATTTATTCCACGCATGAACTCTTCTTCTTCTTCATCTTCTTCTTCTTCATCTTTCTACTCTGAGTGCTTAGGCTTTTTCTATATTTTCACTTTTGCTCAACATTTTACAAACACACATACCTACACATACACAACTTTACGTACTTTTAACCATAAATTTTTCTCACTAAAGGAACTAAACTCGGCACGATGACTCGCGAATACTCGTTTGAAAATATAACTTTTTCAACAAAAATTTTCCATCGTAATATTTAAAATCTAGAAATACGTACACGTAATATATTACGTGCGTTCCTATCGAGAGCTAAACTTTAACTGAGAAAAACACTTCCGAACATTTATTTACATTCTGTATAAAAACATACATAAATATCAAGACCTCGTTGAAATCAACAAACTGACGATAAAATCGTAAATGTATAAAGTCATACAAATAATCATCTGACCTTACTATTGAAAAACAAACGTTAAAAACGTGTGTACGAGTATATATATATCTGTGTATAATACATGTTCCATATATTACGTGTATGGTAAAATACATTGCGAATCTTTTGAAAGAAAATTCATAACACCTAACACACACGAAAAAGAAATAGAGAGAGTTCCTCATCCTCCCCACTTTGAACTCGGCCCCCGTTCCACCCTTAAAAGCCGAATCCCTTTTCCAAGATATCAAGATGGATAGGGAGAAGGTTCAAAGTTGCTCGTAGTGGCATTAATTCGAGAGACGGGGGTTGGTACTATGGCGTGAGTGCCATCTAAACATGCTAATCCTCGCGTGGATAGTAGTAGCAAGCTACTACACACTAATATAAAGATCGATACCACTACTAGAACGAACATCGTCCACTACTATCACCAACATAGTTACCAACCAGGGTTAAAACTAATACCAGTAAAGAGGTAGTACAACTACCACTACTACCAACGTTCGCCCGTCGTCCTTCAACATCCCTTCAGATCCTAGAGAACGCGTTCCAAACATCCCTTTCGCGAACCGCAAATCCTGCTAGGACCTAGGAACTTCCCTGTAAGACATACAAATAGCAGTCTTGGGGCTATTCCAGAAGGCAGCAAAGGTAACCTCGATCGACTCCTAAGCAAACAACTTTCTCGTATTACGTATTCGTCGAATATTCAAATACTCGGTGTACTATTCCCTTCTTTCTTCTCGTTCTGCTCTCATTCGTTTCTTCATCTTCATCCTCATCCTTTTCTTTTCCTACTCTCTATTTCTTTTTCTTCGTCTTCCTACTATAGTTAATCTCACGAAGATGCAAGATCTTTCCAACTAGATAGCGTGTTTTCAACATTTTACGAAGTAGCAGGTTGCCCTCAAACTAAAGCTAGGGAGAACCACTCAAACGGATTGATCTGTTGAAACTAATAGCTGATAGGAGTTGTTCCTCGTTCAGGTAGTGTACAACAGCTGCGTCTAAAACTCACGTTCGATATTTCTTTTTCGTCCTTTTTCTTTTCCTCTTTCTCTTTCTTTTTTTTCACCACTTTTTTCTCTTTTTCTTGTTATTTTTTTTTTGTTTGTTTGTTTAAAAACTGAGTGTTTCCGTAAAAATGATAATCATGAATTTTGTCGACAGGAAAGATCTCTTTTTTTCTACTTCTCTTTTCTTTTCTTTTTTATTTTCATTAGCGGAAATAATTAGCGGTATAACCTAAAGAAAATACGAACGAATGAAATATTCAACGAATGAAAAATATTTCCGCGCTTGGAATCAATGTAAAACGCGTATAACGCAGCTTCCACGCGTTTTTGTTAAAATGAGAGAGAGAGAGAGAAAAGAGTACTACTAGAAGAGGTTATTAAAGTGCACACGACCTGGTCTGATTTTCCAGCAAATTTAATTCTTTGGTCCCGCTTGTAAATGAATCAAGCATGGAATTTGAAAATCAATTAACGAAGCGGCCACGAAACTCACGTACTGTTATACAAAAGCACGTCAAAGTACGAACTTTACTGCTGTTTAATGCAAGAGCTGTTTATTTATCGATCAGTATTAATAGCACGATCGTAATTCTCTATTTTTTTTTTTACATTTTTTTTCTCTTCCACTCTTTCTCTCTCTCTCTCTCTCTCTTTCTTTCTCTCTCTATCTCTCTCTCTCTCTCTCTATTCTTATTTTTTTGTATACTCTGATAACACGAATACGATGAGCATAATTAAAGATGGACGTTGTTTTAAAGTCTGTGGAAAAAAAACTCATTCTCTTTCTCTCTCACTCTTTCTAACACATTTTCATTTTCATTTGTTCATAAAGTGAAATAACTTAAAAGTATAAAAAAGATTTCTGTTGATTTTAATTGATATTTTTATTTCTCCTATCGCGCGGCTTTTCCATCTGTAATCGTAAAACATTTTCACTCTTTTTTTGTTTTTTTTTTTATTCGCAAATTTATAACGACCCTGTTTTATCGACCCGGAAAATCCTATCGTTTCAATTCGTTTTATTCATCAAATTTCATTCGATTCGAATTAATATAGATGAAAATACGAAAACAACTACGATCTATAACGGAATTATTTGGATATACCAATGTTAATAAATAAATTAATACACACACACACAGACAATAATACATATACGTAACGTATCTATTAGTTCATTTTGATATTTTGTAAAGGCAAAAGAAAAAAGAAAAAAAAGGGGGGGGGAATGAGTTATGTAGAACAAAGTTATGCAGTAGACAAATTTACGAATTAAATGAAAATCTTTTTCACCGGCATTGATATTTACGTTCGACAAGGGGGTTGAAAAAAACCGAGTGGAAGGGAGGGATTTGGGGGAGAATGGATGGATGTGAGGGTATAGTTTAAGAGACGTAAAGAGGGAAGATAGGTAGGTGCTCACGCGACGAATACTCGAACGGATGCAAAAGCTTTGACCGTACGGATGTGCAGTGAACCGTTGCGAGTTCGTTCGAAGTCTCTGCACCATCCGTGTCGTATAATTTTGTTTGTTTATGGTTGCTCGGCTACTCGATTTTTCACTCTTAATGGTACGCGCTCAAGCTGACAAACGACCACGCTTGATGCTTTTTTTTACTCTCTCTCTCTCTCACTCTTTTCATCCTATCGTTCTCTTTCCTTCACAATTTTACAACTATCTCCATCCATCTCTCTTTCTCCGAAGTGTAAAAAGTCCTCTTTCCTCCTGCTTAGCGAAGTATCTCTTATTTTAAATGCTTCGTCATCATAAATTGATGACATTAACATGAGATATGCGCTTGTGATCCCGTAACAACGTTAGAGTCAAAGTTTTAAAACATTGAAAAACACATTGAGGTATATAAAAAAACAAAAAAATTCGAAAAGAACTTTCCTCCTCCCTCCCCCCATTGAGATAAGTAGCCAAGAGGGGAAAAAAAATGAAAATAGCCTAAAGGTGGAATAGGAGAAGAAATCACCCCCTACCTGTACTACTAGAGTTGGCGAGAAAAGAGGATATATTGTCAAAAGGAAAAAAAAAAGACGAAAGGAAATAGAAGAAGAAGAAGAAAAATAGAGGAGAATGAGAATAAGAAGAAGGAAGAGAGAAGAATAACCCAAGGAAGTTTAATTTCGAGGTTGTAGTAGGTATCGGTTGGTAGTATAGTGTATATCGTACAACAACGCCCAGCGGTGTTTAAGCTGCGTCGTTGCATCCAACACTAAATCATAAGATATTAGAGAAGAGGTCTGGAAGAGTGGCCGCCCTTTTCCCTCTCTTTTTCCACCATCTTTCCATCCTCTTTCCTATCCAAGACGCACCAAGCAAGACTTGGGCACGAATCCTTCCTTACTTTCCTTCGAGCAACGAAGGGTAGGTGGTTGGGGGTGTGAGGAGTACTACACACCCGGCTAGAACCAATTTTTCTCTTGGCTGTCGCACCGAGTTACGAAGAAATGAAGCCACCCCCACCTCCACCACCCCTATTTTCTCCTTCGACCGTCTTCTTCTTACTATTTTTCCTTCCTTCCTTCCTTTCTTTATTTTTATTCTTCTCTTTGCTTCTTTGCTTGCACACCCCTTTTCGTCTCTCTTATTTTCTCTTTCTTTTTATTTCGAGTGAAATACTTGGTTGTAAAGATACGTCAACGACGACTCTATAGAGTCAACGATATTTGTGTGTTTGTGTGTTTGTGTGTGTGTGTGTGTGTGTGTGTGCGCGCGAAAAGTATTTTCTCCTTCTTTCTGTCTATTATTTCTCTTTCTCTTTCTTTTTCTCTCTTTTTCTTTTCGTATATTTCGTTTTACGTTTACCACGAATTACTTTATTTCTCTCTCACACTCTGGAGTCTTCAATCTGTGCATTTCATTCCTACCGTCAGCCATCCATTCCCACTGAGATCCAATAAAATCAAACAACGGCTAATGCCCGTTGACAACTCTCTCTCTCTCTCTCTCTCTCTCTCTCTCTCTCTCTTCCTTTCTTAAGAGAAGAAGACGTCAAATATTCTACGGTGGATTTCTTTTTTATTTCATATGAATATCGTACTACTCATCGCGAAACGATGAATATTATAAATAGAGAATAAATAAAAAAACTTTAAACGAATGATGAATATTATTCAATTATGATAATTTATCTATAAAAACGGTTTATTTAAGTCAGAAATAAGAATAATATTTGTTGCTTAAAAGAAAGAGAAAGAAAAAGAAAGAATAAATGAGACACAAACACACAGACAAACTAGGAAATAATACAAAAATGAAGACAAATGTAACGATTATACTTACAAGAGAGCTAGCTACTCTATCTACTATACTACTGTAAATCGAATAAAAATAAAAATAATGGTAGCTCTTTTGATCACGGTGAACGCGAAACTAGTACGATAAGAGGGTATTGAGGTAGAAGAATAATAGGAAGAAAAACGTCCAAGTTTCTTCTTTTCGTCCTGCTCCATCTCCACCTTCTCCTCCTCCTCCTCTTCTTCCACCTTTTCCACTCTTTTATCTTCTTTTCTCGTGATTTCTATTATTAACCTCCAGCGATAAAACAGCTGTGGAACACGTTTCAAACGAGATCGTATTCGAGATATGTATTGGCGATGCTGCAAGTTTCTGGCTCATGAAATTTGATCAGGAAAATCGTTTATATATATGTGTGTTCTCTATTATCGGATATCATTTGATTTTATTCGATTATATTCAATGAAACTTCTACTACGATTAATTATTTTATAATAGAAATATGATAGAACGAAAATTGTTTATTAATTAACATGATATTATCGTTCGAATTAAAGTAAAACCATGATAATAGAAAAATGTTTAATTATTAAATCGATTAATTTGATCGAAAATTAGGTTGAACAAGAACAAAAGGCTTCTTCTGTACTATATCCAATACACATATATAATATACATATACAACGTATGTGTATGTATATGTATCAGAATAGGATAGTAAGTTACAACATGCTACAAAAGCGTAGATCGTCACTCGTCGAGGAGATAACAGACGCACTCACCTTCCGAAAAGCACTTGCGTATCTACGAGCAGCGGACAGTTATGGGGCCGTTCGATGATATCGCACTCGCGTAGGTGGTATACCGAAGCGAAAGGGTTTCGATTACGTTCCACCAGCCACATGGATCGTGAAGCTAGGATTAAACGACCCTCCTACTCCCTCCACCTCTTGTCATTTCCGTAAATTTCACAAAAGCGAATAAGCGAGAGTGAGCAAGCTAACTGAGCCAATTCTCTTTCAGAAATACCTTTAATACACCCCCATCATACATCTTTCTAATGATCCAATCTTATAAGAAACAACTTTCACTCAACTTACCTAACATAGTATCTTAGAAAAAATATTCTTTAATATTAAAAGAATATTATTTTTATAAATATATATTTTATACTTTGATTTCTCATTTCATTTTAGTTTTACTTTATTTTTTTGAAATTTTACAACCTTTAACAACTTGTCATATATTTTTCTAACGATTCTAGCTTAACAAGAAAGTAACTTTTCGTTTGAAAATTTCTGAACATAACATCATCTTATCGTTTAGGACGTATTTTTCCAACCCACTTTTGTATAATGTTATGAAATCAAAAAAATATGCATTTTCCGTTTATACTTTTGTGACTAACTTCGTTACATTCTGCATCCCTTGTTTTTTTTTCTTTTTTTTTTTTTCTTTTTGATTATTATTACTTTCACGTTTATTTTTTTCTTTTAACTTGGCGAGATGGAAAATTAACGAAGGGTGGCTAGATTGCTGGGGGGTGTGGAGAAGTGGGGAGGAGGTTGAGTTACAAAGAGATCGGAGAGAATAAGAAACGGAGAGAGAAAAAAAAGTAAACGAGATAAAGTGAGAGAGAGAGAGAGAAAATGGACTGGTGTTTATTGCACGATTGCCGGAGGCGACTGTTTTGGTGCTGCGCACTGTCACCGCTATTCCGTACCGAAAAATAAAAGGAAAAACATACATATACCTCCCCGTAGCTTCTAGCTCACGACGTTAACGGGTAAGGCGAAATGTCGCGAAGCTATTATCTAACGGATTTCATTTTCTGCTTCGATGTACTCTCTCTTTCTTCCTTTCTTTCTTTCTTTCATTCTTTTCTACCCATCTATTTTTTTTTTTTTTCATTTTATTTACCTTCGTTGTAATAAAAAAAAAAAAAATAATAAGTAGAAAGACAGAAAGAAATAAAGATAAAAAGAAAACATAACTAATATCTCGTCAATGTTGTTGACTTCATAAAGTAAACAAAGATTATAAAAGAAAATGTAAAATTTACTTCTACCCCTTCGTACAGGATTTTTAAATTATCCTCCTTTTTATTTGATGTTTTCTATTTTTTGTTTTTGTTTTATTTTTAATTATTATTATTCCTTGTTCTTCCCTCGTTCACCGAATCAGGAAGTAACCGTTAAGGTTGCGTTGAAAAATATTCCTTTCCATCTTTTATTTTATTTTTTATCAACGACTACGAGAAAGGAGGAAGGTAGGAAGGAAGGAAAAAACCTACTGAAAGAAAATGAAAACAATGAAAGTAAAAGAGAAAGAGAAAGAAACCTAGAAAGAATGAAGTTTTCTTCAACCATTACCGAGATTTCCTTCGCAGAAATTACCGAAGTACCTACCTACCTACCTACCTACCTACCTACCTAACAGCCAAGGAGTTGAGGATTTTTTCCTTTAAAAAGAAATACATTTGAAGGAGAGCGGACAAGTTGCTTAAATTTTTTAAATACACATTCCCAGTCCCCTATTTCATATCGTTCGTCTTCCTTCATCTCGTAGCCCAGTTGTATTTTTTTTCTTTTTACCCAAGAGAAAACTTCCTTTTCTACTACTTCTCTTTCTTTCTCCTTCTTATCCTTCTTTTCCTTCTTCTTTTACCAACGTTATAACGCGAAGGATAAATGTATACACATACCTAACGCCATATAACGTGAAAATTGTATTCTTCCTTTAACTCGATGAAGCAAATAACTTCGTAGACGCTTAAGATGTTGCCAGACTTTTTTCCGCGTAAACATTGAAAAATGCAACAAACGTGGCATCCCCTACCCGACCCGACCCCTTCCCCTTCCCTATTTTCCTCATCCCTCAGTCCAACCCCTGCTACTACTATTCGCGTTTCACGTTATTACCCTTCCCCTCTCTTTTTTCTATCCATTACGAGGTTAATATTAATACAAAAACAAAATGAAAACAAATAATAATGATAATAATAAAAAATAAACTAAGCAAGATTGAGAAACAATCTTTGGAAAATTAATAAATAACAATCTTATCGTTAGATATGAAATATGATTTATTCGAAATTTGTTTATCGATAAAATAA
The DNA here is from genome assembly GCF_001465965.1 of Polistes dominula. The sequence goes on from NW_015148985.1 coordinate 1,441,461, forward strand.
AAATGGGAGAAAGTAAAAAAATATACAACGTATCTCACGTTGACCCTTTTTCGCGTGAGCTTCCTCTTCTTCTTCTTTTCCATTTCCATTTCATTTTTTTCTTTTACTCGCAATATTCCCTCCTCCTCCTCCTTTTTTCCCAGTGCTAAGAGCGAATATAAATACGTCGAACGTAAATGCACCGAGGGTTTCTTTAACACGTACGATGCGAAAGAAGATGTGAAAGAAGAAAAAGAAACAGAAAAAGAAAAGAAAGGGGGAAAGGTGAGACATTGTGTTGTCGAAGAAAAAAAAAGAAAGAAATAGATAGTTTCGATATATCGATTCGAGAATAAACAAGAATAAAAGTGGGAAGAAAGGAATAAGAATAAGGTAAAAAAAGAAAAAATAGCGAGTGGGGTGAAAGGGGATCGGCCTGAAAGAAGTCGATACAATAACACGGAATATACATGAAACGGGTCAGAAGGTGAGAATGTGAATGAAGGAAAAAGAAAAAAGAAAAAAAGACTAAAACGAGGGGTGACAACCGAATGGATAAAAGCATCATGACTTAGTAATGAACTCACCTTTTTGTATGACCTCAATCCCACATATTCTGGCTATCATTGGCCCTACTTCAATTTTAGTCTACCAATCGTTTTTCTCTCTCTCTCTCTCTCTTTTTTCTTTTTTTTTTTATCTTTTTTATTCGCCAATATAATTAATCAAAAAACATAGGTTTTTTATGAATCAATTAAATTATTTTAACTTTAATAGTAGCATATGTATTACTTTTTTTTATTTTATTATTATTATTATTATTATTATTAATTATTATTACTATTACTAGTCGTAAAATTAGATGAATGAAATGTGGGAGTAAAGTGGAATATTATTAATAAAAAAATTACTGATATTTATATGTTAAGTAATATAGGTTTTTTATGAATCAATTAAGTTTTTTTTAACTTTAATAGTAACATATGTATTACTTTTTACTCTTTTATTTTATTATTATTATTATTACTATTACTAGTCGTAAAATTAGATGAATGAAATATGTGAGTAAAATGGATCATATAATTATTTTAATTATTAGAAAAAATATTTCGATTATTCGATAAGATAAGAAGATGTAGAATAAATATCGCGAGGTAATATCAATGAAACCTCAAAGTTATTTTCGCACGTAAGAAATAAGACGGGTAAAGAAAAAAGTTCTTGTGCTAACGTACGTGAGATTAATAATGTACGTATATAATATATATTTTATATATATATATATATATATATATATATATATATACTAAAGTAATTCCGGTCACGAACTCGATCTCTTTATACGATATAAATGTGTAAGTACGGTGCGTGAGTGAGTGGTGTTTGGGGGTGGATAAATGGGTGGGGTGGGTGGTTTGTTGGTATATATATAGATATGCTTTTCTTGCGACACAAGTCGCATGTATCGTATCAATGTATGTACTTACGAACTCCTGTTTATGAAAGAGGATAGAGCGAGGGATGATGGCGGGATGGACGGGGAAGGACTAATAAAGGCCACAGCAGGATGTCTAATAAACTATCAACGGGCTTATGCACATCCATAACCACAAACCATACGACACTATAATATCCTACCACCCGTTCGCGAGATACCTACACAACTTTGTTCGCCTTAGAGAAAGGTAACAAAAAGGTAGTAAAGAGAGAGAGAGAGAGAAAAAAAAACAAAAGGGATGAAAGTTTTGACAAAAAAAAAAAAGGATATAAAATAATTTTCACCGATGTTTATTAAAAATCATACGATTATTAATTAAAAATTATCACAAAAAAAAAACAATTCTTAACAATTTATATCTCTCTGTTAACACGTTGCTGCAAATGACGGCTATAGCCGTCCGATCTTTGTGTTTCTGAACACGATCGCCAAATTAAATTACATAAATAAATAATTAAAAATAAATTAAATAGTGTGCGGCAACGTGTTAATGTTAAATAAAAAAATTTATAAAATATAAAAAAAAAGAAATAGAACGAATATATAAGAATGATTAATAATAATAATAATGAGAGGATGATTGCACGACCGTGAGAAAATTCTATTCTTTTAATATCGGGACATGATCGTCATAATATCTCAATGTGCATTTGTTGAATAAAGCACATCGCATATTTCTCTTAATCTCACACTCCTCTCTTTATCTTGAACTGAACGACATACTTACTTACCAAAGACACACAATGTCAGCCAATCTGGAGCAAGGAATAAAGAAGATATGGACTAAAAGATATTTTCCAAGCTTGGAACTTTAAAAATGAATTCGGGGTAGAACGGATTTAAACGAAAAAAATAGAAAGAGAGAGAGGAGAGGGAAAGAGAGGGGTAACTGAAGTTTCTTGTCATCCTGCTAATCAATAGATAAAACGTAGTTCGCTCAGGAGAATAAGTAGAATGACAAATCTAAAACGATCTTCGTCGTAATCATAGTGTAGTGTCGTAGTCGTCCTAGTAATAGTAGTAGAACTAGTAATAGTAGGAGTATTAGTATTAGTAGTAGTAGTAGTAGTAGTAGTAGTAGTAGTTGTAAACGTCGGTACGAAAAGATGACGATGAGGAGGAATTGTAGAATCGATTCTTCGTCCATCTCATTAGAGGAAACGTTTCCTAATTTGATGCAGAGGAACTATAGCGATGTTTTGCAACTTTGATGTTCCAACGGTTACCTCAAAATTACCTCGAAAATAGCGAACCTTACTGTTACGTAACAGAACGATACTTATTTATCAAACCTTTCTAAACGACGAAAATTTCTCATTTTACTCAATTTTAAAATAAGTACCAAATTTGATCAACATTTACAATTATAGCTAATCAACTTATAAATCAATTACGAGTAAAAATATATTTTTCTGAGGTAACATGAATTCTTCTTTTATTTAATGTTTCAGAATCAACGGAATATTATTTTAAATTATTTATACGAATAGAATTTATTATTATAATATTGTAAAAACGACTGTACGATAGCGAAGATTCTGTTTCTTACATTATTCATTAGGATTACTCAAAAAAAAAAAAAAAAAAAA
>NW_015148985.1:1450382-1492207 GCF_001465965.1 Polistes dominula
AACCCTATTATCTCTCTCTCTCTCTCTCTCTCTCTCTCTCTCTCTCTCTCTCTCTCTCCATCTCTCCTTCTCTCTTGCTCACGCAGTCAAGCACCTTTGCCTGTTTCTAGCACGTTTTACCAAGGCTACTCACGTATTTCGGTGATGACGTCACGCCTGAAAAGCGAGCAAAATATAAAGCCGCACGAGGACCCTAGGAAAGCGGTCGACAGGTATGTTTGCGGTCGACTGTACGCGACTACCAACGATCCTCCTCCTCCTCATCATCCTCCTCATCCTCTTCTTCTTCCTCCTCTACCTCCACCTACATTACTCGAGAGTATGGAAATGTGAGTTTACAAGCTTGTATCAAGCGAGCTCTACTTAAGAATAGCATCGTCAAAACTGTTCCCACGTGCACAGTGTCCTTGTTTCTATCCTAGTAGGAAAAATATGTAAACGTCCGTGGTCATTATCTTCCATATAATACATACTTAGTTTACTATTCCTATACCCATATTCTCATAGATAATATAGATTTTCATAGATACATAGGATGGTTCCTAGGTGGATACCTAACGAGTCTTTTCGTTAACGTGAAACACACAAAACGAATTTCAAACTGTTATCAATATTATATTGTATAACTCCGTCGAGAGAACTTTGCATGGTTTTACCCTTACCCTCCCAAAAAACCTATTTCAAATATAACATCTAGATTTATATTTTAATGAAAAAATCTAATTTATACGTTATCTATTATTAGAATAATAATTAAAAAGGAATAATAATATGACCACATACATACGAAATAGTTTGCATAAACGATCAATATATTGGATAGTTAATAACGAAAGGTTATTTTAAATCTTCTAGGGTATTCTAGGGTATTTTAGGCTTATTAAAGGTCAATGTATTCTTATTCTTTAGAATTTTCTAATAGAATTGTTTTCTTTCAATTTAATTTGACATTATCAACCCCTCCAGTTCTTAAACACCCTAAAACACCTAGGGAAGTTTCATCACCCTTTTGAATGAAACCTGTATCGGCGAATGAGAATAAAGGACGTAGTGATGGTGTTGGTTATCTCGATGAAAGCGCATATCGTTTTGTAACGTAATAATAGCCGATCCGTGACGACAAAGCCACGCGACCGACCAATAGCAAGGTGATACAAAAGCCGCAAGGGAGAAAAACTTTCCCGACACGTTTCTCTCTCTCTCTTGATACAACGAAACTTCGCTTTAACCGTTAACGGGCCGACTAACGGCGGATTGTGGAAGACAGTTATCGAACCTATAACGTTTATTGCTTCGTTAAGCATCGCGGAAATTGTTTACGAAGCAATAAAACTCACCGATCCAATAAGCGCACCCTGCCTGCCTGCCTGCCTTCCTACCTTCCAACCTTCCTACCTTTCTTTCTTTTGCTTTCTCTTTATCTTTCCTTTTCTCGTTTTCTTTTTCCTTTTTTTATTCTCTGTATCCCAACAAACGTATAATTGGATGATATTTTATTTCATTGAATCATAGAACGAACTCGTCATTTCGATCGAAAGAAAATAACAACGTCTCTTTTGTTAAATGTCAAAGTCCTTGGTATTATGATCTGATTTCAATATTTATTCCTTCAAAAATAATCATTCAAATGAATATTAAATCGTATTTAATTGTTTATTAAAATTTCTATAATATTTGTATAAAGTTTAACTCTTTTGTTACTAATGACTTATATAGGAATCCTATTTTATATGAAATAAATTTAAATGAATACTCGTACAAATAAACATAAACCATAATTATAATCAAAGTACGCTGTAACGAAAGGATTAAAAATTTATTTCTAAAAAATTGTTAATTAATTATTAACTGCTAAGAATTTTAAGTATAGAAAAGATATCATTTGCAACTGTAATTTGTTTCATGTCTCTAGGACTTTTAACTACGTAGATATTCCCATTTTTAAGTTGGTCGATGGACTGACCTAAATAATTTCTTTGAGGAAAGGTCATTGCACCGATGACCCAGATAAATTTTTGTAATTCACAGAGATCACCAGCTGATCGTAGTTTTTCTATTTACAGCCTTGCGTAGTCGCGTCACACTGTGGTTCATTAAAAAAAAAATTATGAATGAAAAAAAAACTTCAAAGTGTTGTATCTTCCGAACGAAAAATAGTAGAGGGATGAAACAACGATCATTATAAAGAAACAAATGTCCTCTTTCTAATAATTTAACTCAAATACTATCTCGATACAATAAAATAATAAAAATATTTTTTTTCGAATATTTAACAAATACGAATCTATTATTACGTATTAAACGTATTCAATGAATTATAAACTTAATTATCTCGGTAATTGTAGCTTGTCTAAAATGATTACACAATGTTTCATAATATTATTTGATGTATAATAAATGAAATCATGTATGCACATGCATGAGGGATTAAAACAATTGGAAAGTTTAGGGCAGTAAATAAAGTCGTTACGAAGAGGCCACAATTTTGCCCCGTAGTAGTAGACGAGGCCGCTTGTGCATGATGGATAATCCTAAAACACAACGGTAACTCATTGTTAGTCGGACGTAGCGTTACCATAAAATATCCATACATATACATACGTGCGCAGAATGTAAAGGAAAACGCGTATAGTCTCTCTATCTATCTATCTATCTCTCTCTATTTTCCTCTCTCTTACTCTCATACACACTCAAATTTATATATTATATATATATATATATATATATATATATATATATGTGTGTGTGTGCTCTTGAATTCCTGCCGTTCAGCATATATAGAAGAGAAAGAGAGATAGAACGATACAATGTTATCGCAACTAAATCTAGACGGCACCATGCCAGACAGTTAAATTATTAGGGCATAGTATAATTGGCCGTAGCAAAGGATTGCGGCTTGCTTCAACAACCACCGCCCATGTTACCAGAGATCGGTTTGGTTAGGAATATCATTGTATTTGAGAAAAGGTCCTATGTGAAAAGGAAGAAGAAGACGAAGAAGAAGAGGAAGTAGAAGAGAGAAAGAGTGAAACTGTGAGTGGTTGTCCTCGTTCTAATCCCTAGGATTTTGTACGCACGGTCTAGAGTCTTTCCTTGTATCACATCGTAAATCATGGATGGTCTTCTTCCTTTCCTACCTCACACCACCCCCAACACCTTCCATCCTACTTCTTTCTAGCAAGAAAATAAATGTTATTTTTTAATTAAATGTGAAAGGACGTACCCTCCGATCCTAGCTTTTACATACTTTAACATTCGTATCACGCTGTGTAGAGATGAAGAAAACTGAGAAATAACTCTAACTGTCTTGGTATATTATTGAAAGAAAAATAACAACAAATTCAATAATTTGATCTTACGTTCGTGTCATCTAAAGAAAAAAATTAAATTCATTGAAATGCATGGAATATATTTTTCTTTTTATTTTACTATATTTAATTATATTATAATTAAGTTGTAAAATGAAAGTTGAATGAAGTATAAAGTTATCGTTAGAAAAATTTGTATACGCGTTGTGCGAATAACAGTGAAGTACGAGATGCACCGTTGATTGAGAAGAGAAAGAAAGAAAGAGAAAAAGAGTGAGAGAGAGAGAGAGAGAGAGAGAGAGAGAGAGAGAGAGGGTCTTCGCTTTCAGGTAATTACGGTAATGGTTTTGTTCGAGGAACGAGAAAAACTTGATGGAATGAAATACTTCGTCTACTAACGTCCTACCCGCCGAACGATTTCTTTTCGGTATCGTTTACCTGACTCGTCTGACGTTAATTAATTGCCGAATTTTATATGCATAGATACTACATTAGAAACTAAATCATTAATATATAAATAAATAAATAAATAAATAAATAAATATATATTAAGAAATAATATTATCAATATTTTCCACAATAATAATAGTGATAATAATGAAAATAAATTAGTATCAATTGTAAATGTAATTATGCAATTTGAATAACATTAATAAAACGTCTTAATTTAAATGTAATTAATTTGATGAAATAAATGAATATATTCAACGCTTAAGAAAATACTTTAAGAAACAATTACAGCACAGAGAACATACAATTCGACAAAGTAAAAAGATACATAAATACTCGAAGAATTAAGTAAAGACGAAGAAGAGGAAGAAGAAGAAGAATCCCTTATCCTTAACGACGAGAAGGATTGGCCTTTCTTCGTTTGTTTAGTGGGGAATAAAACGAAGGAACGAACGAATAAACGAACGAATGAAGGAACGAATCCCCCAGTTTACTCTTTTTCTAAGGCGCGTGCCGAAACGTGGAAAACGCTTAATCCGAGCTGCTGTTGCTGTTGCTGTTGCTGTTGCTGCCTGTTTTACGATCGAACGAAGAGAAACGGTGTTAAGGGTGTAAGATAAAAAAGAGAGAGAGAAAAAAAAGAGAGAGAAGAAAGATAAAGATAAAAATCTAAAGAAGAAAGAGAAGCAGAAAGGGGGAAAAAAGAAAAAAAAAGGGAAAAGTTAAGAAGAAGAATAAGAAGAAGAAGAAAAAGAAGAGTGTAAAAAAGTGTGAGCTCGTTCTCGTCACGTCACGTCCCTTCTCGTCGTCATTTATTAACCATTATTAAGCTGGCAAGAGAAGAAAACTAACACCGTCGTCGTAGTCGTAGTCGTCGTCGTCGTCGTCGTCGTCGTCATCATCGTCTGCGGATCTTTATTTTGTATACGCGTTGCGAATACAACGCTCGAGATTATCCTCGCTCAGCTAGCCCGCCGCCTGACTGACGCGAAATTCGAAAGAAAATCCTTTAATCCGGCTCTTTCCTCTCGTTCCACGTCGAACCGAATATAAACATCGGCGATGACAAAAAAAAAAAAAGAAAAAGAGGGGAAAACTACAAAACAAGAGAGGAGAAGAGTTGGAAAAGGAACGAAATACAATACAAGGGAAGATGAAAATCTGTCTCTCCTTTTACCATTCCTTTCTTTTATTTTCCCTTTTTCTTAGCATACTTTTTATGATTGCTGGCCAACCAATGTTTTTTTTGTTTGTTTTTTATTTTATCCACCCTTTTATACCCTTTACTAACAGGTAATACGTGTTACTTGTCATCTTTTCTTTCAGATTTTGGTCTATAAAATAGGAACGTAAATATACTCATAATTATTACTTGATCTAACGTTTTATCTTTTTCTTTCTATTTTTGTTTGTTTGTTTGTTTGTTAATGTTAGCGTGTTAGTATTTTTATTTTGTGTTATGAAAACACGAAACAAGATCGATTGATATGTCTCTCGTAGTAATGCATCAGTCTTTTCCTCGTTACTTTGCAAGAAAATTTCATGTTCGTTTTCTCTCGTATACACAAACACACACACACACACACACATATATATATACACTCGCGTTATCTCTCTCTCTCTCTCTCTCTCTCTCTCTCTCTCTCTCTCTATCTCTCTTTATTTTTATATTTTCGCAATGAGAAGTTGCATTAACCAAACGTCTGTTTCGTAATAACCGTGAAATGGCAAGTACGCGAAGAAGGCGTTAAAGATCACGCTAGTTTTCTTGCTCAGTCAGCTTACTCTACTCGACGAAAGCACAGGGAAAGAGGAGGAGGATGAGGGGGCAGCAAGGAAAGAAAAAAAAAAAAGAAAAAATTCGTTTTCATAAAAACAGTAGTCGACGGTGTGTAAGTCGACGGTCGGCGAACACCGAAGGATGATAACACACAGCTAGGCGAAAGGCAAAGAAGCTTCTTCTTCTTCTTCCTCTTCTCTAACAAGATTGCATACGATTTCATAAGATTTTATGAGAAACAATTTCATGAGGAACGGGATTTTATGAGAATCCAGTCAGGAAAGCTCTGCTGCTATCGCGTGGTGGTACTTTCCTTCGAAACTCTTATGTAAAAAGAAAGGAAAAGGAAAAAAAAGAAGAAAGAAAATGAAAAAAAAAAAAGAAAGAGAAAGAGAAATAGAATTCTTAAAACAATTGTTATATTCTTTTCATTAACGTCTACTCAAATTTATTCATTCGTTCATTCATTTTTATCTTAACACACACACATACACACGCACACAAATGCAAGATATTTTCTCTCTTATTCCGTCATTCTTTAAATTTTCATTCTAAACAAGCTTGTTCGAATACAACAAACGGAAATACCGTGTTAGTATCGAATTAGATGAAAAGTAGTAGTAGTAGTAGTAGTAGTAGTAGTAGTAGTAGTAGTAATAGTAATCGTAAAGAAAAGGAGTAAAATAAACTTTATTATATCTAAAGAAACATGCAGGGATATCGAGGTATCGAGCTTTCAAGTAAGTATAATTGCGGCGGCGTCGTTGGCGTCAGCAGGAGAAGAGGGGAAGAGGAAAGAGGTGGATAAAAGGTTGAAGTGGTCGTCGAATTGGTCGTAACCACCCTATTAAACGAGCTAGCAAAGGAACGAACGAAGGGAGTTGAAATAATGGTGAAATGAAAGCCCGATGGACGCCTGCCTCGTATCGGTGATCTGCCTCTCTACGAACCCTGGGTGCTCCAGGATCTAATTACATAAAAACTGCCTTTATTCTGAAGCCTTCAACGTCTTATATAACGAAAAATAAAAGAGAGAAGGAAAGACAAAAAAAACATGTGTGTGTGTGTGTGTGTGTGTGAGAGAGAGAGAGAGAGAGAGAGAGAGAGAGAGAGAAAGAAGGTTTCTCACTCATCTTCGTTTTTTACGAGCTTACGTCTTAGACATCATTCCCTTCTCTTCTATCTCTCTTTCACTTGTATTCACTCACACTTGACACTTTTTTTTGTCATCTACGATAAGAAATAATCTTATGAGATAGGTGATTTCAATCATCACCGTACGTCGATGATAAAAATCGAGAGATCATATTAACGACACCCTTTTCGTTTATTCTTCCTATGATTTATCAGAGCTATTCATTTTCAGCCCTTTAACGATAAAAAAAAGAAAAAAGAAAAAGATAGTGATGCAAGGGAAAGAAAGAAAAAATAAAGGAAATTATAACATACGAGTACGCGAAGGATGGGAAATAAAACTTTGCGTTTCTACTTTTAAATTGGAAGTTTAATGAAGAGCGTTACATGCAGGTAGTTACCTATCGTAAGTTTCCGTGAAATGGCTCTTTAAATCTTAGCAGGGATTGGAAGGATACGATTATCGGAGAAAGGTGTAGCGTAGGGTGTCGAACGGGTAGAGAGAGGGGTTGGGAAGGTTGGGAGTCGGAGTTGGGAGGGAACATGGAATGGGTGGAATCGGAGAAAACGTCGTTAATCGTCGAACAAAGCTGGCGTTGTGGGCGGCACTAATCAGCAATGAGCACCTTGATCGAAAATAAATTCTTACTGAGGTCCAACCCTTAAAGCTTGGACCCGATTCGGACCCGATTCCCACCCGAGCACGAACGCCACATTTCTTTATTGCGCTTTCATACGTGTACCGGATACCGTTTCTAAAAGTGTGAGAGAGAAAGAGAAAGAAAAAGAAAAAGATTGGAGGAGGGTTAAAAGGGGGGTTGGGAGATGCCAGAGTTGAGGTGACTGCTCGACCAACCCTTTAAATTCACCGAGCAACGGTATTACTCGAACGGAATACATATAAACCCTTACGGTTATAAATAAATCGCTGAGTGCTTTTCTGACTTTTCTTCAGACTTTTGTCGAGATTAAGTTATTATTTTTATTGTTATTGTTATTATTATTATTATTATTATTATTATCATTATTATTACTATTATTAGTATTATTTCGGGATTGTCTCAAATTTCACGGTAGTATCTTTTTATGACATTTATGGATGGTAATCGAGTTAAATGGTCAATAACACATTTATGGTTATTAATATTTTTATTAGTATTACTGGTATTTATATTATACCTGAGACGTTTTAATTTATAAAGAAAAATAAATATAATAAATTAATTATTTCTCAAAGGACTCTCTTATTACAAAAGTCAGTTAGCAAAGTTTGAATACGAATGTCGTAGTCCTTATGACGAAGATTAAACAGAGTGCATTCTTAAATATCAGTGATTGTAAGATTCCCTCGATGTTTCGCTGTAAGGGTCTATTACGTTACTGCCATTATACAACGAAAGCCCTTGAACCTCTCTCTACGAGCTCCTCCTTCTCTCTTTCTCATCCCTCAAACATTTCCAATACGTTCGAATCTCCCTTTGCAATATTGAAAGACCACCTTAATTGCATATTCTAATCAGAGCATTATTCGAGGAAAGGACATAATTTAGGGTATTTCAAGTCGACGTTTGAATCATTGTTCAACCTTATAGAATAGAAATAGGTACTTAATTATTCACGATATATAGATTATTCGTATTTTAATATACAAAATGCAATAACCTTTAAGAGGAACAAAATCAATCAAACGTCACTACTACTTTTTGTTTGTTTGTTAATTAAACTGAGATAATGTGTCAGCTGTGACGAACGAATTCATGGAAGTATTGCCACATATCCGATTAATATTAACAAAGTTATGAGATCCTATAGCCAAGTTATTTAAAAAAATACTAAGAGACTTATCACATTCAATGAAATATTATAAAGTAAGCATATCCAATTCGATAATATAAAACCTTCTTGTGTGTGCTTATTACAAAATGTCAGATCGATAACAAATATGCATGTTAACCAATATGGATCGCGACACAATATCATATACACAATATATATATTTATATATATATATGTATATAGGTGTATATATGTATTATAATATGTATTATAAGTATACATATACACGCGTATATGAAAGAGAATTTTATGAATACAGTAATGAATTTAGCGGAATTAATTTGATTCCTGCGAATTCAAATATTTGCCAACTGTTTGCGAATCGTTGGCTACAAATTAGTTTTAAATCGTATCTCATGGATGATTAATGGAACGGCTAAAACGTAATCGCGAAAATACGTTTTAGGTTGCATCGAGCGTGTGTACGATTACACACTTCGGATGGTTAATAATAATAGAAAATACTATAACGATTTCGCTGTGTTTTGCTCGAAAACCAATTGATCCTCCCCCCACCAGCCAAATGCTTCATAATATGAATGGGAAAAAAGCACTAAACTTTGATTTGAAGGATTCACCGAGTTTTAGGTCGGGGATCGCTCAAAAAGTGGAGATGAGAATAAAATGAAAAAGGGTTTGTGATGAATGTTAATTTTCGCTTAACAATCCGAAAAGTAGCTGAGCATAGTCGAATTTATCAACCCCTTTCGCGATCATCCAAAATACGAAATTGAATTTTAAATAGGAAAAAATTGTGCCTTTGGATTATTATATTATTGAACAAAAAAAAAGATAATAATATTAACATAAAAATTATTTTGCAAATAACCTAATATTATATTTCTGTGCGTAGGTGAACACGCAGTAAACGAATATTTCATTTCTGTAGAAAATTAATAGAATGCCTGCATCGCATTGTTGCTCTCGTACTTACGAGAGAATGCTTCTCTATCCAGAACGTTGCTACCAGCTAGCCAGCTAGCTAGCTAGCTGGTAGTCCCTTTTATGACGTTATAAAAGTATCGTAGATCCAATAACGCGTGAAACGCTTTTAGATCGTAACTCTGCCGTAATAATAGATCGAAATAGCCCAACCGAAGGTATTACATTTTCGAATTTCCAACTTTATGAGCTTAACCTCGGCCCACGCATTTTTCATCTATACAAAAATTCTTATATTTATTAAATATTTTTATTATTATTATTATTATTATTATTAATAATTAAAAAACGCGAATCTTTGGAATATGAATACTGCGATAACGATAACATTTTATAATAAACCACCTGTCATAGATAATTGAACAATTTAGTAATTTGTGTGTCCTATTTTTCCTGATTCCAAAGTTCTGATTCGATGAAAGCTTCTTTCCTTTCTCTATCCCTCTTTTTTTTTTTTTATAGAAAAAAATACTGTCGATCAATGGGAGAAAGTAATATAAATTCAAAGAGAGCTCTCAATATCTGGATAAAACGTAAATACTGCTTTATAGCTCTTGTACACATGTATAAAGGATTTTCATGGCCCATATCGTATATATATATATATATACGCGTATACGAAATGTAATCGATGAAAGCAACCACCCCACAGAGTAGTCGGTTTCTCCAAACGTAACACAACACACACCATTTGATACAATTTTCTAGATCTCTTAGTCGAAAACAAATTCAAGTCATTTCTCATGGCGTTGATACAAGAACGATCTAAACTCGCGACTTCTCAAGGCTATCATCATCAATCTTCGAGAACGAAGCTAAAACGCGAAGTGCAAAATACTTTGTCTCTCTACCCTCCACCCCTTCAACCTCAACTACACCCTCTCCCTCTCTCCCTCTCTCCCTCTCCCTCTCTCTCTGTCTCTTTCTTTCTCTCTCTCTCTCTCTCATTCTTATTCTTTTCGTCATTCTTGAAGAAAAACAAAAGTTTTTACAAAGTGCAAGAAAATCGAGATTGATGGTAACAGATGTATATTCACGATATACATTCGTTGTACATAAACAAACGTGTGTATGAATATCTGCATAAGCATACATACATACGTTTATGTACACATCATACATGTGTGGATAAAATGATACGAAAGAGAAGGCAGGAGGAGGACGTGGAAGTGATGTGAGTAAGGTAGAGAGGGGTGTAGGGAGAATATTATTATTTCGTCTAAATATTTCTTCGGTAAACGCGAGATAACGAGCAACGGCAATCCAAGTTGATAGGGAACGAGGAGACCAGTAATTATATACGGCGTGTACCCTTTTTAGTGAACGACGAAAACGAAAATGAAAACGTCATTGAAAATCGCACGAATCTCGCGATCGGAATTATTTTGCTCGGCACGTTACTATTTACTTTACATTAGGTAGATGTACGAGACTCGAAAACGCGAACGGTAACGATACAGCTAACGTACGCGAAAGCTGTCCAAATACGCGTCACCGCATGGGATGAGAAAACGTGACGATAAATCGATAAAGTAGAAAGAGAGAGAAAGAGAGAAAGAGAGAAAGAGAGAAAGAGAGATAGACAGATAGATAGATGAAGAGAGAAAGAAAGAGAGAGAGAGAGAGAAAAATGAGAGAAAGCAAGTTACATCGCCCGCGGCGGCTTGGTTTGATTTTTATTACATTTTCATTTTTCCATCTCTCCGTTTGCGCGTACACGCTCAACGAACGGAATGAAAAAAAGAAAGAGGGTTTTAATAAAAAAAAAAATGGAGAGAGAGAGAGAGAGAGAGAGAGAAAAATTGTAAAAAAAAAGAAAGAAATGGAAGGGACTCACTCGGTGCAACGACCTTTGCACTTTCGAGATTATTTATTTTACGAGAACGACATCGACAACGACGACGACGACGATGACGACAACGACCACGACGATGAATCGAATGGCGATTTTATTTATTCCCCGACCACCATGTTAACCCCACACACCCTTTCTCTCTGCCTCATTTTGCATTTGTGCTTGCCAATTATTTTCCTATGTATAAATTATAAAATCGCATCTATGCGACCAACGCGTAATTTTTACGTCAAATTCGCGTGTGTGCACACGCAGAACAAACTTTTAAAGCCGCGTCTTGAAAAACGCGTAAACGGTAAACTTCTTTCCTTTCTCCATAATTGAGAATAAATATTCTTTCTCTTTTTTTTTTTTCTTTCTTTCTTTCTCTTCCGTTTTCTCACTCGCCATAATTACCACCACCAAAGCGTTGGATTCTCACGAAAAAGTAAATTTACGAAGCCTCGGCGGACAGAATAAAAGCTAAAGTAGGGTGGAAATTATCGAACTCGTCGAAGCCCCGTTGTTAACTCGATTAATCTCACTTTACAGGTAATTATGAATTTTATAATAATACTAATAATACTAATAATAATAATAATAATAATAATAATAATAATAATAATAACATAATAATCTCCCTTCACTTCTGCTTACCCCTCCTCTTCAATTCATCCACTCTTTCACAAACGCAAAGTACCTCTCTACTAATTTTATATTATAACGGTAGGTGGTCCTAGCCAAAAGGGATGATGATACCTCGATCATAAATCATTAAAGCGAGAGAGTATCCTATCCTTTAATTTTACGAAGTACCAACCTGTTCAAACTTACAAATTTTATCAAACAAGATTTAACGAGGTTGAATTCGTTGTTTCGCGTACGTCCGATTTTTTTTTTCTATTTTTTTAGCTCGTTAAGTCGTTTCGTTTTCCCATAGAATATAAGCGTTATCTGATATCACCGAAAGAAAATCTGCAAGCCGGCCAAAATCCGACCTGGAATTTCACGTGTCACGGTTAGTCGTTGAGTTTTCGCATATAATAATTCAACTTGTATCGTGAGTAATCCGTACAAGCTTGCTCGTTCGTTCATTCGTTACGTATCTACTACGACGACTATGATGACGTTTGTAGTAGTGGTAGGTCGTAATAGTAGTAGTGGTGGTGGGATGGTGATAGTGATAGAGGGTAGTGTAGTGGGGTAACATAAATTAAAGCCAATTTTCACGCGAGGGAATACGATAGGGCACGCGTGTGGCGTCCAAGCTTTTTCAGTCGAAAATTGTACTCCCGGAAAAATACCTATAGGTATATATATCACCTCGGACATTATACTGCAGTTATATCGGAGATTCCTCTCGGACAAATTTCACGGGGATTTTTTCCCTACTTTTCCCCCACTCCTCGATTCAATGTGACCTCATTCTTCCTTTTTTTCTTTCATTTTTGTTTTACTTCTTTTGTACGAGTTTTAAACGGACAAATTTTGCGTATATTTATTTGGAATTTCTTTCTGTTTTTTTTTTTTTTTTTATTCTATTTGTTTCTTTTTAGAAAACAAAAAAATGTTCTTAAAAAAATTCGACTGTATTTTTGGAATAGCATATAACGTAGAAGTATAAGTTTGTAGTTGTGTATGTATAGACGACGACGAAACGCTCGAAAAAAGGAAAAGAAAGCTCGAATACAGTTTCCGTAGTGTCTGAGAAGGGTGGGTGCGGTCGGTGGTAAGATGGATGCCCGCACTTACCAACTGACTAGAGATCCTTTCTCCTTCCTGTAACATCCTCTACGAAAAGGGCCAGATAAAACGCATTTCTCCGAGTTAGCTCGCGAATTCCCCATACGATCCACATGCACCCTTTTTACTATTTTAAATTCGTCCAGGCTTTGGGTAAATTTACTCTCTCTTTCTCTGAATAGTCTCTTCGTTTGTTTTTTTTTCTCACCCCAAAAATAAAATCCAAAATCTTGAATTTGTTTTTTCCCCAATTTCTCGTAGTTCTAATCATAATGCTACTACCCCTACTATTTACGAGATACATTTTCATACTGATCTTCCCTTAGATAAGATAATTTCAAGTTCAAACAAATTAGTTGACACTAAATTTCCGATGAGTCACTTCGTTCACGGATCATCTCGCGGCTACAGGAAGTTTATCGAGGTTTCGCGTATACACGAGCTAATATATACACACACACACACACAAACACATGCAAACTGATACACGAATAACGTAATGTTCGAATAGATCAATACGTTTTCAGAGAAACACGACTAGTTAGTAGTTCTCGTACATATGTCAACGTGTTTCGTCGAAGTAGAACGATTAAATGGGGTCCCATAGCTGGTAGCTATTTTCTAAGTACTACATAAACTCGAACCCTTTCCTATAATCTATCTAATCCTTTATCAACGAATTTCACGGTTCGTTTGATTATCTATCACAAAACTAAATGTACCATCTAGCAACATGAAAATATTATCTATTTAACTTTAATCTTTCATTCCATTCAAAACTTTCTACAGTTTGTATTTAATTCTACTAATTTTCTACAAATTTCAATCAAAATGAATATATAAATATCGAGTGATATTATAATCTTTATACTCTTGTATTTGTTTTTTTTTTTTATAATAATTAAAAAACAAATGAAAATTAAGACGGTCATGCATAATAAACCGATAAAATTTATCTGTAGGAAATTTTGCTAACTACGACAAAGTTCTATAACGAAAATGTTGAGAAATACTGAGTTTATATAGTCGTATAAAATCGCTAAGCTTAAAAGAAGCTGACCAAAGTAACTATTTTGTTAGGGAAATATATTGTCGGGAAAATTCTCAATGGTGAAATCGACGATGGGGAAACGACCGGTTGCTCGTGATATCTAACAACGAATCGTACATATATATATTTCTATATATATACATATATACATGCAACAATACTCGACGACTCGTAGAGAACATCGTCGGGGTCAAAAAAAGAGAGAACGAGAGAGAACGAGAGAGAAAGAGAGAGAGAGAGAGAATGGGGTACGAGGAACGGCGGAAAACAGGGCTTCGCAGTTGGAAAATTTACAGCGGCGAGAGTTGAAATTGCGAGAGTAGAAATTCCGTAACAATGGCCTGCGGCCCAGTTTTTGGATGATCAAATAATGGTTCGTGTTTAATCTTACGAGAGGAAAGAGATTACTTTCTCGTAACATCCCGAATTTAATACGCGAAAAAAATAATCGACGTGAAAGCATCCTATACCTTCCCCCCCCCATCCCTCCTCAACACAATTCTCCGACCTCTTCTTCCTGTACCTCACTCTCTCCTCCCCCTCTTTTTTTTTTCCAATGTTATCCATATCTCTAGCCCCGGCGGATTAATAGTAAGGATTTTAATTTTCGCGATGTATTTTGTTTTCGCAAGTCCGTTAACTCTTTGCCACGGTTGCTATGTATTTATTTCATCCCCACGTATTTCACTTGGGATAATATCATTTCTCGATCGCCCTCGAGAATTCTTACAACTTTCTCCCCACCTTATTTTTGTTTTCTTTAATTTTTATTATTCATTTATTTCTAATATGCATTATGATAACTAGAAATATACGAAATTATATATGAAAATATAGACATATTTTTATTGTTCATTTATTTGTAATATGCATTTCGATAACAAGAAGTATACGAAATTATATATTGTATAAAAATATATATATATATTATATGCGAGACGAATTGAACCGAATAAAAATTATTTTATTAAGCTGAAATTATTTTCTCAATTTATTTTCGTATAAATTAAAATAAACGAGCCACAAAAAATTTTTAAAAATCAAATGAATAAAATATAACCTACTATATATATTTATAGTAACAAATATTAATTTTTTATTTTCTCAACGAACTGAACTTCGAAGAAGGGATGAAAAATATTTAAAAAGAAGCAAATGAATAAATAATAGTCTAATATAAATGGTGATCTGTAACTGATGATACAAGCGAATAGAAGAGGGTAACTCTAAATGAAAAATAAATTGAAAATATAGAATAAAAATTTTTCATTTGAGGCTTTGTTTTCGAGAAAATCGATTTTGAATTTTCGCAAAGTACGCGTATACTTGATCATATCTCGTTATACCGTACCTACGAACTTTTCATATAAAAATAACATATGCACAAATATAAGTTATACTTCTGAAAAGTTCGCAGGATATTTCCGAAAAGTCTGTAGGGTATTTCCAAAAAGTCCGTAGGGTATTTCCGAAAAGTTCGTAGGTCCGTTATAATGAGACATGATCAAGTGCACGCATACCTCGCGAAAATTCAAAGTCGATTTTCTCGAAAACAAAGCCTCAAACGAAAAATATTTATTCTACATTTTCGATTTATTTTTTCATGTAGAATCACCCTCTTTTCACTTGTACCACCAGTTACAGATCACCCTGTATATATATATATATATATTTATAGCAATAAATAATAATTTTTTATTTTCTCAACGAATTGAACTTCGAAGAAGGGATTGGCACGAATGGCAGGAAAATCGTCGATTAATATCTAAACGAGAAAGAACCGTAAAATGGGTACCGGAGCAAGTCCGCAACAATCCCGCGGACTCTAAAAAACGGCCAAACTTTGGCAAATATTTTTTCTCGGTGCGTCGTACTCGCCCTATCTCCTGGACGTTCTTTAATTAATTACCGCGGTAAGCGTAGAGGTAAAGAGAGTGTGCGTGGTTGGTTGGTAGGAATGAGAGAAAAAATGGAGAGAAGAGTAGGGGATGATACGCGGGGGTGGAAAAGCTCTACGAGGGAGGAATACGATAGAAGAAGTGGAAGATTAACTGGGAGGACGAATATAAAGACAAAAAAAATAATTTTAAAAAAAAGGATCATGCGGAAAAAGGGCTCGATAGTAGAGAAAATAGAAATGGACGATGACGAGTTAAGGGTAAAAGGAAAAAACTGGGTTGGATGGTAATAATAGTTGATACGTTTTTACTTTTACGAACTAAAAAAGTGTTTCAACACACAATTAAACGATATAATTCGACCTACGTGTTCTTTCTCTCTTTCTCTGGTTGCACACCGCATCCTCCTTCAATACTTTTTTTAAATAATACACGAAGGTGTGGATGTTGCATAACTTTGAATAATAAATTAAAAACAATATTTTTTTGCTTTCAAATCAAAGTGAATTTAACCGAGATAAAAAATATCTTTAATTTTCTTATAATATTCAATAACAAATTATTTTATTTTAACTTTATAATAACAGATATTCCACACACCGATCAACATATGACGAAGATTTTCTCATGGAATATTTGAATTAAATCTAGAAATTGTTCAAGAATGAATATCAATGAGTAAAGATGTTCAAGTAAAAAAAAAATCATAATTCGCGTATGATAGATTTATATTCTTTTCTCTATCTCTCTCTGTCTCTCTCTCTATCTCACGTTTTCTTTCCATTTCTTTTCCGATCTCTTACTGTTTGCCAAAGACACGTAGGAGAAAAATAAAGAAGGAGAATCTCGTAATACTCTTAATATTCCACACTGACAAGCTTTTAATTTCCGTTTCTTTCAAGTACTTCTCTATTTCTCTCTTTTTCTTTCTTTTGCGATACAAAGAGAAAAAAAGGAAAGAGATTGCAAAGTCGTAAACTTCGTTGGTTCGTTTCTCGACACTTCACACGCGATACTTCCTTCATTAAAAAACGTTGCTTCTATCAACGCCCATTGCCGTTTGTGGAACTAATATTAAATTAAAAAAAAAAAAAGAGAGACAGAAATAGAAAGAAAGAGAACCCAAAAAAAAAACAAATTCATACAATTTTTACCTTTGCGAAACTAATATAATGCTAAATAATTAAAAAAGAACAAAAAAACAAATATTTATACAAATTACAAAACTGAGGTTTCGTAAGCTAACGACTTGTAAATAAAATCAGGACTGTAATTTAACAATTATGAATAATAATGGAAGGTTTAAAACGATCATCCAGACTTCATAAATACGTATTATTTTTTAAATGCATGTATACACGTTTGTAATAGTAGTAGATAATAGCAAACAGGATGATATTATTTGTCAGAGTTTGTAGTAGGGTAGGATATTCGTTAAAAGAATCGCGAGAGAGGATGTATGTGGTTATGACGCAAACATAGAGAAAGGATGAGGGGGAGTTGATGGTGGTAGAGAAGCACGCTTGAACACAGACAAGAATGCTCTTTCAAATGTCTAATTTTGTACTCGGCTGACCAAGAGTGGAAGGAAAAAGACAAACTAACAATAAGAACAAGAGGCTACTGGAGTGGTAGAGAAAGGTACCGTAGAAATGAGAAAGAAAGTAAAGGGTAGAGAGAAATAGAAAAAGGGAAAAATGGTGAAAAGGGCTTGTAACATGGTTGGAGAAAACTGAGGACAGAAAGGGAAAGAAAAAAAAATAGACAGAGAGAGAGAGAGAGAGAGAGAAAGAAAACAGCTTGGGAAGCGAGCGCGTTGCACGAGTCGAGTCTAATGAACGAATGAGGTCTCTGAGAAAAAGAAAAGAGAAATAAAAATAAAAAAGAAATATATATAAAAAGAAGTAAAAAGAGAAAGAAATAAAAAAGAAAGTCCCATGTCACTTTTGCGGTCAGTTACTTCCCACCCTGTATGTTCTCTTCTTTTCTTTTCAGTTTCTATCTTCTTTCTTTCTTTCTCTCACTCACGACCACTGCAATACTACTCCTCCACTCTTTTCTTCCACCCCTTACTTTCATCCTTACTTTCTTTCCCGATCTCTGTCTCTATCTCTCTATGAAAACTTCACCGTTTGGGGAAAATGTTCAGGAGGCAAGAAGAAAAGTCGCCTAGCTTTTCGTCTTCACTGCTGCCCTACGGTACGATGCGAAATGTACTTTTTTTTTCTTTTTTTTTTTTTTATTAAGGTCATTCACGAAATTAAGAAGCTGCCAAGTGTTTTAAAGAAATTTGTCGAACTATGTTATTAACCATATTGTGTCTCTTTTGCTGCTTTTGCTTTTCCATCTTTTACTATTATTTTCTTATTATTTTTCTTTCTTTCTTTTATGCTTCAAATTTTTTTATATTTTTATCTTTCGTTATTCTTATTAAATTTGATACGTACAAATGCAAACTTTAACGTCATGATATATAATATAAAAACTAATAGAAAAATATATTTTTTACAGATATGATCGATGCAATAAAAATAATAATAATAATAATAATAAACGATTGAATGATGATCCCTAAGAAAGGTGCAAAAGTGACTTTTACAACTGATCGAAGATTCTTAACGAGTTGGATGGAAAAAAAAAAGGGAAGAAACGAGTCGATGGATTGCAAGGAATCAGTAGAAAAACGTGTCCACCATAAGAGAAAAAAAAGAGAGAGAAAGAGAGAGAGTAAGTGAAAGAAAGGAAGAGTAAAAGAATGAACGTGGTGCGGAAGCTTCGATTAGGTTCAATTAGGTGACAGGAACGGTCTAGCTACGTTCAGGAATTTACGAAGGGTCAAAGTGGTGAATGAAGAAACGAAGAAGAGGAGAAAAGAGGAGAATAGGGAACAAGGAGAAAAAAGGAGGACACAACGACATTGAAGGGAACCCAAGAAAAAGGAACAACACCGGGCACGTCGTCAAATGAACCGAGCAAATGAGGAAGCTTCGTGTACGGGAACGATTGTCGATGAAGAAGAAGTCTTCTTAGTTTTCTGCTTCTCATCCGGCACGTCAATGAAGTCACCGGGTCGCATGATCGATTATCGGGGATCCCTTTCTCCTCTTTCTCTCTCTCTTTCTGATCCACCGCGACTTTTTTCTCTTTCAGTTTTCCTTTTTCCTTAGACGGATTTACCACAAGAACAGAGATTTCTATCTTCTTACACGGGTCTTCTAATTTTTTTTGTCTTATATCGATTATTACTTTCTTAGATACTTCAATAACTAACGATAGATATGATAGAATATTTACATAAAATATTTTATAATATTTACAACTTCTTCTTCTTCTTCTTTTTTTTTTTTTTTAGTACCGATACTTCAAAATCTCTCAACGATTGAAATCTTTTTCTAACTTTTCTAATTCAAAGTTATAACTTATAACTTTTTTAACGATATTCGATACAATTTGTACACAACTACATGTATAAACCCATGAGTCCTTTGAAATATACAACAGCACGATTTTCAACATTTTATCGAACGGACCAATGAACAAGAGTTCAATGTATTCACAATCATGGTTTCTGATAATATTACTAAAATATCAAATAATGTAATTAATCACGCAATGTAATTCTCAATTTCGACAAACTATTTCACCTCTTCATTTCCCTTCCTAACTCCCTCCCACTTCAATTCTCTTTTTGTCTACCTTTATTTGGTAAAATTAATTGCAACAGAATGAAGGCTACACTTAGCAAGGATTCCACTCCATTAGCTGGTCACTACTATAACGTAATGACGTTCGAGAAGTAACCTTAATGAGTTTCAACTTCGTGGGAAAACATACGAAAAGAGAAACGGTAATCCAATTATGGATAATTATCTAAGAGAGAGAAAAAGAGAAAAAGAGAGAAAAAGAGAGAGAAAGAGAGAGTAGAAGGCATGTTAAAAAAGAGTTGGGGGACATCGTGCTGGCACCGTACGAGTTATCGAGTGATTAAAAATACTTTCTCGTGGTAGGAAGTTTGCTCGCGTGTAACCCAACGTCTAACTCTCCCTTACTGTTCGATCTACTACTTCGTGAGAACACCCTTTCTAACCATCCCCTATTCCTACCCCATCCCTTATCCCCCATTTCCTACTCCCACTCGTCCACCACTCCCACTCGTTCACTCTTTGATTCACCCTTTTGCAAATTTTTTTCACTCTCGTAGACTGAAACAAACGCGAAACGGCAAACCCCTTACCCTAAACGAGTACATAAGCAAGCCGAGCTTTGGCACGAGAAGCCCATAAAGTGTAATTAATCATAAGGTAAAAGCATAACTACATATTCTAGGTATTATTCGGACGTCACAACAACGCCCTTTTTATCTTCTTAATGTTTCTGAAACTTCGTACTCGTCTACTCATTAAGCGAAGATACCTTTGTTATCTTCTTCTCTCTCTTTCTCTCTTATTCTTTCTAATACTCTTCTATTTCTTTTATCTTTTTTTTTTTTTTGTACTCTTTCTCTCTTTATTAAATGGAGAGATAAAGACAGTGGTGATTAATTATGTTGACAGAAACAAAGATAACAGGCTAACTCGTTATCGAATATTTCATTGACTCTTATAATTTCCTCCCTAATTATTATTAAATATATATATATATTTTGATAACGATAACAAATTATTTTCTTTATCTTTCTTTTGTATAAATCATTTTATCATATTTAATTATTTTATCAACGAATGATCTTAAGTTAATAAATAAGAGCAACAATTTTCTCAAAGTAGGATAATGCAGATAACGATGGTTCACTTTTGTTTATTAATGGAATATATCCCGATAAATGGTAAAATCACAGCGGAAATTTACGTATACTGGAGAAACTTACCTTCACCCGTTAGTAGAGACGAGACGTTCCCTACAAGCACGACAAATTCGTCGGTAAAGCAGAGGGGATGAAACGGTCGGTACGAGGATCACGTGGGTAATGAAGAACTCGAACCCTATTTTCTTATATTAGCTGTAGTATCCAATTTTTTTTACAACCCTCTAAAATGTAAATTAAAAAAAAATATATACATATATAAAAAATAAAAGAATAATAATAATAATAATAATAATAATAATAAAAGAAAATAAAAAGAATTTCGGTTCTTCAATACAATTATTAGAATTTTTATCATTCATAAACTGGATATTGGTAAAATGAATGAGAATAATGACGACGAATATATATTTTATTTCTTTTCATTTTATTCTCCAACGATAAGAGTCTTGTGTTCCTTAATTGATACGAATAATTAAAAAAAAAAAAGAAGAAAGAAATAGAGGAATTACACAAGAGGAGAATCTTGAATTTCATTTCATTAATTAAATCGTATCCCCGTAAGAGAATCAAACTTGCGCAAACATCTTACTTAGCACACATTATTTTTTTACGACGAATAAAATTTGTACGAATCAAAGGATACCCTAGTAGCACAAAATATTGAATACATGTACATTTAATATTAAAAGGAGATTTAATGTCTTTTTAATATTAAATACACATGTATTCAATATTTTTCAATATTTTGTGCTACCAGGGTATGTAGTAGTAACAACGTTCAATTAGATCAAATAAATGACATGTAACATATAATTAATATATAATACTAACTATGTGCGTTATGAAAAATACAAAATCTGTGCTATAGCTGAGAAAAAATAATGTGCATTAACGAAGAGATGATAAAACAACGCGCGTCAACGTGCATGATCAACGACGATCGTTCGAAGAACGAACTCCCTTTTTCTATCTTTATATAACAATAATGATTTAAAATAAAAATTGTGCATCGTAGGAACGAGTCAATAGTATTATCGTGTTAAAAAAAAAAAAAAAAAAAAAATAAAAACATGAATAATATTATAAAACATGTGCAATGTAATAGACGAACGAGAGAAAGAGAGAAAGAGTCGTGCAAAAATTGACTATACGAAATATCGGAAAATAGATGGATTTTTTGCTTGCCGATAGACGCATTCCAAANAGGGAGACTAATTAAAAAAAAGAAAAAAAAAAAAAAAAAAAAATACCAACAAAAAAATTACTTTGGGCGAAATAATTTGTTATAAAAAAAAAGGGAGAAAATTTATGTATTAAACTTTACACATTCTTTCTTTCTTTTATTATCGTCTCGTTAAAAATACGAAAAAAAAAGAAAAAAAGGAAAAACGAACTTCAATTTTGACATCTATCGGAACGATTACGCTATTTACGCGTATCTGCGTATGTGTGTGTGTGTGTAATAAAATATGCGTTCGGCCCATACGCGCGATATTTACGAAGAAAACCCTATAAGCGTTCGTTGAGTGCATTTTTTTCTCCTTTCTTCTTTTTCTTTTTTTTCAGTTCTTCTATTTTTTTGAAAAGAAACAAAGTGTATACGTCAAACAAAAAAAAAAAGAAAAGAAGATAAAACAACAATGAAACAAAAGCTGTTGGTTGTAAAAGCATGCGGGCATATTCGAAAAGGGACGAAAGATTGTTTATGTTGCACATATCCATTCATACGTGCATACAACACACCATGTACACAAAAGAGAAAGAGATGCATAGTACCACGTGTACACGTTCAAAGTCCCGTAACTTTATTGTTAGATAATTGATACCCTCTTTTATCGTTTGGACATATGTGTATGCGTGTACGTACATGAGTGTATGAATTACGGATGCATATACCGTGTATATCATCTTCTTTGTGATAAAAACTTATCTTGTCAACTTAAAAGGCATTATAATATACGTTAAACAATCGACATATAAATAAATTTATTGAAAGATAAATAAACAAATCATTTCATTTATTTCATTTTTTTTCTTCAATATCTAATCATAAATGAGATTATTACTTTTAATAATTATTTTTCATAATTATTATTTAATGACTTCATTTCAATAACTTGACAAATTTTAATTAAATGATAGAAATTTTTGTTGTTGAGAGAAGAAATTACAAACGAATGAAATGAAATGTAAATTTCCTATACATATATTATTTCATCTTAATAATATGATTTTTTTTATAGGTATGCGTGTATACGCAGAAAAATAAATTGAAGAATTCTGTAGAAAAAAAAATACAAACAAATATTTATCGTCGAAATAAACGAGCGTAACGATTGATATAAGATAAAAGGACTGATGTAAATTTGATGCTAATATAAACGTAACTGAAATGTAAGTTGTTTGTTAAAGAATAAAAATTTGAGAAGAAAAGAAATATACTAATATAAAAAGATTAAATAGAAAATGAACGTACATACGTACATGCAATACGTTGGTACATTTAGATAAGTTTGCATCCCCCAAACCTAAGGGATGATTGTGTATGATAGGTACGCACCTGTGTTTAAAAGATTCGATCGTCGATTGGATCCGTCCTGTAATCAAAAATTAAAAAATTTAATTAGTTAATGTTTAAGAAAAACCAATTGTTAAAAAATCAACTCTCTTATAATACTTTGTATTTAAAAAAAAAAATAAATAAAATGACTCTCCAAAAAACTTGAAATATTATTTAGGTTGTAATTAAAAACATATTATTTTAAATTCCTATAAAAAATAAATGTACATATTTATATTATTATACATACACTTATTATATTATATTAAAACATATTAATTTAATTTTAAAATGATGTATAATAATAAATTTGTAATAAAGTGTTGTCTAAAAAATTTCTAAATAATTTAAACAATGTATAGATTAATATATCAATAAATAAATAAATAAATATTATTAAAAAAAACGAATTCCATTCCTCCCCCAATTTAGATTACTTCTCAATTTCGATAAGATTCGAAAGGAAATAACTGCGTGATAAGATTCTAGAATAAATTTTACGTACGTACTATATACATATATATATATATATATCATATTACACCTATAAGCTCGACGCGATACGAACGGTTAGAAGGACAAAAACCGACTGTTTATCTTTGGTCGTTGGTATAGGTCTCGTCGTCAGGCTTTACTAGAAACATTTTTCGAAAGTGTAAACACATCTATATCGACAAGTAGGTATGTATTCTATATACGAGGATGAAAACATACGAAATATGGAATCAAACACCATTTCCGATGTAACATTCACACGTATAACATATCTTTCCCAGCCCTCCCCCTGCCCCTCCTACTCCTTTTCGCGATTTCGTCTAGTAGCTTGCTTGCATCCAATTCGTATTCGCCTCTCGTCTTATATTATACATATCCCTTGTGCAAGCATGTGCCGGAAGGTAATTGAAACGTTAAGAAAATGGGGGGAACGGTATAGCAGTAACTGCTACGATTTTATAAGACGATAAAGTCTATCGCGTGTTATGCTATATTTTAAGACTAACTAAGAAAATGAAACGGAAAAGAAATAAACTCATTTTCTCTGCACGGATTTGTGTATACACTCGCACACACGTACACGCACACGCACCGTATGTAAGTACTCGCTAATCAATTTCTATGTATACATTTTTTTATTGATAAAGTAATTAACTTAATATGTATACTGATAGCGTAATTAACTTATATTGATAAATTATTAGATTCATATATGTATGTTAATTATTTTATCAATATAAGGTAATTAAAAATGTAGATTACATATATTATACGAGGATGTATTAGTTTGAATAATAAGCAATGTTTGAATTGTTGAAAATGTAAGGGTAAATTTAAATGAAAATTTATTTTTAACGAATTACTTTTTCTACGTAAGATTTTAAGAATATATCAAATCTTATTTTTCACAGTAAAAAAATATAAATTAAAGATCAAAGAGAAATAATATGCATACACCATTCCTTACAATGATTTTAATTTAGTGTTTTTTATTTCTATAAACTGAGAATAAAATATGACGGAAATGAGAAAGAATTTTCCAACGTTGATTTTATATATACACATATACACACTTACATACTTATACGTAAATAAGGATATGTGTATGTATTGTATACAGAAAAAGTATCGCGAAAACGAGCGTCAAAATGAAACAGCTTCGCATTTCCTCGTTCTCACGAAAAAAGGAAAAATTTCTGAACGAAAGCAAACGAAGAGATTTTCCATTGGACGATCGAATCGACGACGAGTGTGTGCAAACGATCCGTTCGAATGCCTTTTCTTCGTACCGTAAAAATGCAAACGGTAAAGTAGTTGTGAGAGGAAGAAATAAGAAAAGGAAGGAGGATAATAATGGTAATACTGATAGTATAGCAATGGTGATAGTGGTAATAGAAATAGTAGTGGTGTATCCAATCCAAAAGAATTTTCTTCCATTGAGATTTTCCATAGAGGAGTAGGAGGATGAGGAGGATTGCAACGAACGAATCTTCGTCATTTATAAAGAAAGAAATCACACGATGTTCTTGAAGATTTTCTTTTTCATGCAAAATTAACAATATCAAAAAATTACCAGTATGTGTGTAAGTATATAAAACAGTTCAAATATTGCATTAAACAATTGATAATTAAATAAAATCATTAAACAAACAACAAACAATAAATGTATGAGTGAAAGTTTAATTGATATATTTTACAATAAATTTAAATAATCTTAAATATTAATAAAGTACAACATTAGAATGTTCGATATATCATAAATGATTGTTAATTAATCGAAACAAATTTTTATTGTAATCTAAAAATATAAAATATAAACCTAGTGTTCCATCCTCTTCGAAATCCAACGTTAAACTGACTGATTGTCACCTATGCAAGTTGATTAAATAACTTTTATTGATTTTTGTTTATATGTTGACTTTCCAAATATACTACGAATTTTCATACGTTATATATGTTTTGCATATTCTATTATTAGTTTTACATATTTCTATGCACTTTCACTGCAAGACAATCAACAAAAAAATATATTAACTGACTTTCATAGAAGGCAATGAGCCATGGATTTCAAAAAAGACTATACACAGAGGACAAGACTATACTCCATCCTACTGAACTATAATAATTCATTTCCTTTGATTAATTATCAATCGCTTAAGATATATAAAACATTCTAATGTACTCGATTAATATTTGAGATTGTCAAAACTAAAATACATTCGTTTCAACGTTCCAATCTTAACTAAAGTTCAAATTTTCATCTAATAAAATACCAATATGTACAATTTTAAGATACAGACGTTTTCTGTACATTATATCGTATTTATTTAATTAATACTTTTAAGTTAAACTCATAAAATATATATATAATTAAAATGTATTAATATATTTGTTTCTAAATTGTCGTTTTCGTTCTAATCACATTATATCAATAATTTCGAAATAAAAACCAATTAAAAGTAACGAGACATATAATTTTTAAAGGGACACTCACAGAACATATAAAATTTGATCGAAAACGTGTGTGTTCGATCGTTCGAACGATCTCTAACGCGTAGGCGGCGTACTGCGACAACCAACGATTAGGTATAGAAGGGGGGAAAGGAAGGAAGAGAGAGGGACTAAAGAGGAACGAAGGGAGAAGGAATAAGAAAGAGAAAGAGGAAGAAAAGGAGGTGGTGAAAGGGGATAAGAGGGAGAAGGGGGGAGGACGCGTGCCGTACGGTGTTCCTGGCGTGGCCGCGATTCGTTCTCCTCCAGCTGTTGTGTTGTGCACGCAAAAGAGAAAGAAAGAAAAAGAGAGAAAGGGCTACTCTGATTGTTAGACGAAGAGAACACGACATGAGGCTAACGACGACACGACCAACGACCACGAGGAGTCAAACGGATAGTAGAGAAAGAAAGAAATAAAAAGAGAGAGAGAGAGACACGCTTACGCATTTACTATACACGTGTGTATAAACGTGTATCCCACACATGCACATATGTGTTGCCATAACGACGTTTGGTTTATTCACCGGCCGCGTCAACGACCGAGCCTAACGTACGCGAGGGACTCAAATCGCGTAAACAATCGACAATCTTACTCTATTTACTGCATATATATATATATATATATATATATATATATATATTTGTATATGTGTATATGCATGTATGGATGGTTATATGCAACTGATGGACACACACATATGTAGCAACCACGCTTCTTCTATTCGCGCGCACTTCTTCTCTCTCTGTCTCTCTCTCTCACACACACACGCTACATTCTCACTCACACTTGATCACTCACTCTCGTTTCTGATAAAAGTACGCATATACACATTTATATACACACGTGTTAGATGACTCAAATATATATGTATTTATTATCCTATCAGAATCTATGTATATGTGTGTATATGAGAAATCAACCACTTGTCGAGTAACGATAGATAATATAATACACATATTAATCATCACATCATTGTATATTTGTATTGATGCAAAAGGTTTGTTTTGATTCAAGAAAGTCATTTTTTGAATGAAACAAATGCAAGATAAAGAAAATATGTGAATGTGTAGTAAGGAAAAGAGGTTAGGAGTAGATGCTTTTTTGTTCTTACGCAATTCATTCGTTCATTCATTCATTATTTTTCTTTCGTAAATATAAACAAATGAATGAAGAGTAAAATGAATTGAAAAAATGAAAGGTTTTGTTTGGGAAGGATTTTCCAAACAATGCATATTCCACGTTAAAAGTCGCGTTGAAGTGCGTGCGTGCACGAGAGCGAGTGTACGAACGAATGAGAGAAAGAGAGAGAGAATGACAGGGAGAGAGAGGGAAGAGAGAAAGAGTGAGAGAGACAGACACTCACTTGCACTTTCTTCGTATTATTTTGTAGACGTCTGGTCGCGTGGTCAAAGAAATCCCATCGTCACTGTCACATACTCAATGCACTTATCACTCTTTGTTTTTACGTAATACGCGTTGCCGTTTAAAAAAGTCGTGAAAAATGTATAAAAAAGAGAATTGTTAGGAAAGTGACAAGAATGTCGCCATGGCGGTGCCAGGCTCCAGCCGGCCATGTTGTGGACCTGCGTACGTCGCGTCATCACGCGGCTATTTCTCGACGCCACGCGCTGATTGGTCCCTCGCTCGATGCTTATATCTATCTCTCTCGCTCTTACATATGTGGTTAGTCTCTCTTACTCTCTCTTTCTTTCCTCGTTTCCTTCATTCTATCGTCTTTCGTTACCTGGTACCACATGTGTTGTGTTACCTTACCCTCGTTCGATTCGCGCCAAAATTTTAAACTTTTGAATTTACTAATGTTCGTTTTGCATTTAATGAAAATAATATTTGTATGAATATATATCTTTGTTTTTAATTTATTTATTTGTTTTTAAGAT
Source organism: Polistes dominula (assembly GCF_001465965.1). The sequence continues at coordinate 1,478,613 of NW_015148985.1, forward strand.
CAAATGTAACAGGTAATCATAGAAATTGTTATAACTGTATCAAGAAAACGTGGGTAATATTTTATCGAGCGAGTAGAAAAGGAGAGAAGTAGAAGAATAGGTCGATAATTCAGGTAGCTAGACAACCAACGGTGTTTTCTTCAAAGAAACTTTCTGTTATACGACCTAGTTGACTGTTGGGATTACCGACAAGGAATTCGAAGTATTCCTAAGCGCGGATAAGTTTAAACATGTTCAACATTACTCGACGGTGGAAGAAATGTTACTGAGGTATGTATTCGTTAAAGATAATAATTATTCATTAAATTATTTGTGCATTTAAAAAGAAAGAAGAAAGTAATACAATTATTTATTTATTTTTATTTACTTATGCTTATTTAATAGTCATAAACAACAAATAAAAATTAAGCAATTGTATATGAAATGATAGTTCTATTTTCTTTTTAAAAAACGTTGATGTTTCGTAAATGTCGGTTTTATCGATTAACATATACATTGGCTTATCTGTAACAGTGTTAGAAATCATTTATGTGTCGTCTCGTGTCGGTAAGTGTGTACTGTAAATTGCATCAAATCTCATGGCTAGTTCTAACATGATAAACCATAGAGTTGCTTTACCTTGTATACACAGCACAGACATTACCAATACAAATAAGGGAACACTGTAGTATGACGGTGTTTATAGTTATAATCGCTGGACGATAGACGGCGCTGCATTAAAATCAATAAATATTCTCAAGGATAGCACTAGGGGAGACTAAAGCTTCCAATCCATATTTCTAATGTCGTACGATAAAATATCGTATCACTAATATTATACTTTATCGTATGTTTTAATCCCATATTTCATGTACAACAATTGCACAATATTTTTTAAATAACAATTGTACTATATATTTTAATAATTGCACATTACTTTTAAATACGCGTTGGTAATTATGATCGATGAGTAAGTCAAAATAAATATTAAAAATTGTTTTATTTTTGAATGATTTAAATAATTATTATAACATACATTTTTTCAGTTTTTTTTTTTAATCTATTTTATAATTACAGTTACAAGCACACGCGTATTTAACAATTTCATCGATTAAATAATTCAATAGAGTTGACTGACTTATAGTAAAATTGTATTTTTCTCTATTTCAAAAAAAAAAGTTCAATTATTTTGACTCTTTTACGTGAAATTGAATATTTTAAAAAATATATTTTGCGTGTGATTTATAGAAAATAAAAATTCGATAATATTCTAGCAGGAAAAACTTGTTATGTACCTGTATAGAACTATCAGGAAATATTGACGAGTTATGTGGAAAGCGACGTTTTAAAAGTTTCGAACGTCCGATTCGATTGTTTTACAAGTAGAAAATAAAAGTAATAGGTGGAGTAAAAGAGTTTGCGTTTTCACCGTTGAGGTACGAGAAGAAGTGAGAGAAAGTGTCACGAGACTTGCGTGTTTTATTGCGTGACACGTGTCAGGTGTCGCGTGCGACAAATTGCAAGCATCGTCGCAACCCTTACGTGCCTTCTCTTTCTCTCTTTTGGTTGGATGAGAAAGAAAAGGATAACGAAAAGATATGGAGGAAAGGCGAAGTTTGCGAGGCAACCTTTGTAAGTACTCGAGATATAGAGTATTGCGTTAAGAGTCGTTACGCAAGACGAGTTATCCGTTTCTGCTGGCTCCGTAAGTCAGCTAACTTCCTTAACGAACTAACCGAACGAAGCACTCAACGTCTCCTACCTCCTCCGATTTCAAACTTTGTCAGCGAAGCTTCTCTTCTACAGCTAATTGATATCAACGATTCGGTGTCGCTAGAGAAATCCTAAATCCATCCACAACCTTTCAAAAAAGAAGAAGAAGAAGTAAGGGAGGAAAAAAAAAAGATACGAAAGAAATGTCTCCTGAGGATAAAGACGAATCCAAGCTTCGAACTAATGTACGATCATTTCAGGAAAATATCTTCGAACAATGAACTTATAGAAAACAAAACATGCAACAAGTTCATTAATCTTTCCTGGTATTTTAAAATAATTTTCTAAATTCTACCAAGCATTTTATTTCGTCTATTTATCCAACGAGTTAATCGATATCTCCAGAATTAATTAGTTATGAAAGGTACTAATATATCCCTGTACGTCGTTTATTTAAAAAAAAAATAAGAAAAAAAGATCCTATCTGAAAGAGTTTGATATTAATAATATCATACAAAATTATTCTTTCTACCGGGATATTGGTTTTTTTTTTGGTATTTTTCTTAAATAGAAATTAATTTCTTTTCGGAAGTCAAATATTAGTTTCGATGTTTTTGCTAAATTCGTCTTAATATTCATGAAAAAATAGCTGTTAACCTATAAAACTCGTACAAAAAGTATAATAATAGTTCTAAAACTTTTTACGAACCATTTAATAGCAAGCCAAAAAAAATGTTTAATTAATTACCACGAACTACCAAATAATTTAACCTGATTGTGTTTTGCGTAGTTTAACTTGAAGACACGTAATCTTCATTTTTTTAAGCATAAAAACATGAAACAAATCATCGAATAAATCTCACCAATTACAAGTATAATAAATATGCACATAAATAAAAAATAACGTAAAGATGTGGTGGTTGTTTTCTTCGATACATGGACTTGTATATGTTGTTGGTAACCGAAGCGAGTTGAATTTGCGATAATAGAAGAGTAAAAAAGAAAAAGAAGAAAACCGAGGGGGAAGGGGTGAAGGTACAAAGGTGAGGGTAGAAGGAGCAACAGGGAAAAAGGAAAAGGGAAGTTGAAGTAGAACGAGGGAGAAGAGTTTGAAACTCGCATAAATGTGTTCGCCTAGCCAGTCTCCTTCTCCACGTTTCTGATTACTTTGCAAACTTTGCTTTAACTGAACCGACATAACGTAACATTTCGCATACTTACCTCAAGCAGAGTACCTATACGAATACGTACTTACATACCTACGATACTCTTCTATACATCTAGTCGGAATAGTCTAACACAGTGGATAGTATAATTTGAGATAACTCGATATGATATCTCTCTCTTTCTTTTTTAAGTAGATATTCGTCTAGATCCATCAAAAATTCTTTAGATGATTCCCATACAAATTGATCTTATTAGAGAGGCAAAAAAAAAAGAAAAAGAGATACATAAAACGTTTACAAATTTATATTCCATTTATATTTTTACATAGAAATACGTTTATAAAGATTCTGTCAAATGTATAAGAGATAAGTTATGAATGCTTCAAAAAAATTGTATTTTAAATCTATCCAAACGCGGGAATATGATGAACAAATAACGTGAAGAACAAATTTTTCTTTTTTAAATAATTTAAAAAATTATATGTACAAGTGATTAAGACGAGGAACCGTTTTCGTCCTCTTGGAAAATAAAAAAGTAGAAATAGAGAGGGGAGTGTGAGGGATAAAGATAGGAAGAGAAAGAGGGAAGAAGAGAGAAAAGTCGATTCGTTCCTTCGAAACGTTCCGCATGCGCGCTCGTGGCCACAATTTCGCTCGCGTGCATTCGAAGAACGCAGCTCGTTGCAATTCCATCGTGCACTGGTCTCTCACCCTCTCTCTCTCTCTCTCTCTTTCTCGTTCTCTTTTTCTTTCTCTCAAACATACAAACACACATATACAGAAACAAACATATACCAAAACGTTTATGCATGTCCAAATGCGGTAAGCCAACAATACACTCCCACGTCAATTTCCATCCCATGTACGTTAGTTTCGCGCGCAACTAATAAAAATATCTTTCCGGGATAGAATTTTCTTTCTTTTTTTTTCCAAAAATTTGTTTCATTTTTACCCTTTTTATTTATTTATTTTTTCGCATATGCTCAATGATGACTTCAAGAGAGAGTAAAATTTTCATCTAATTAAACATAAGATTGGAATTAATTAATACTCAAAGTTTGGTAACAGGTATATAATGTTTAAAACAATGCATATATGTTAAAGTAATTATAAGTATTAGTAGAGAACAGTACTGTATTAATTACTTGTTAATTAATCGAAAAAAAACTATGAATTGTAATTTAGAAGCACCTAGTATATGTTCGGATCATTGTCTTCCTCGGAATTCACCTTCAGATTGGCACGTTGTTCTCTATGGAAATACATTTATTCAATGTGGTTTATATGATTTTCCGAACATTGCGCATGTGTGCAACGGTATAATATTCCTAATAAAGAGAATTTAAGATTAAAACGTTCTAATTTTAACATTTTTTGCATTTTACGGTAATTATTTTATCACACCTGCGCAGTGATGATATGGAGGGTTAAATTTACATGTAATATATGTAGAGTTGTCCTCTGTGGAAATTCTCATATTAAATGTAGTTTATTGATCTTCACTGATATTATTACGTTATTAACAAGGTAATTATCTATCTGATCGTAAAAATACTTTGGGATATTTTTAAGGAATATCTTTCCACGATCTAAGGATAATTTATTTTTACACTTTAACCTGTGTTTTCTTTATTCCTTGCTTTTTTATTTTCTTTTTTTTTTTCTATTATTCTCTCATTTTATTTTTGTCCATTTAGCAAACTCTTGACTTATCTTTGTTCTCTCTCATTGCGTGCATTCGCGTCGTTCGTAATTGTCGTTGGGACTCGGACCAAGCCTGCTGCTACTTCTGTTGCACCCCACTAACATCTAGGAAAATACGACTAGGAGCGTCGCTGATCACGTAGCGCAATCTTTATTACACGCGCTAGGTAGTCCTAGGTATACATGTATACATTCACATATATACACACAGAGATACACATATGTACACGTAACTCGTGCGAAAGCACTAGCCACGCGTATAATTTCATTTACGATCTCCTCCCGGGATTTACGATCTCGCGAGAGAATGATTCTAACGATGAAACCGGAAATGAATTTAAAGTTCCTCTTTCCCAGTTCTAGGTAGGATAGATAAATAGATAGATAAAAAGATAGAAAGGTAGATAGAAAGAAAGAAAGATAGTTTGTTGGTAAGTATAGGCGGATTGTAAGTAAAACTAATCGCTAATACTCGTTTGGCTTTTAACGCTTTCCGTAACATCTCTATTTTCTCTCCGACTATGGTGAAAAAGAAGTTGCTCGAGGTTAAACAATGGATTAGCGTGGTGCTATTTAACGTGAGACGGAAAGAAAGATCGTCTTTTAGCGAACGTTTTCCTTTTCTTTTCTTTACTTTCGTTCTTTCTTTCCAGCTGACTGACCGAATACTTCGAAGAAATGGGTAGAAACGTTTGTAGGGTGATTACCGGACCCGGTAAATTCTTGGATAACGAAACCTCATTAATAACAAACCGAGGTGAAACGAATTACCGCTCTTTACCATCGCGTTTCTCTTCTTCACGAGTGTTTCGTCAAGGAAAGAAGAAGAAGAAGAAGAAGAAGAAGAAAAAGAAGAAGAAGTAGAAAGAAAGGTAAAAAAAAAAGAAGACAAAACGAACATCTTGAGAAGAGTAGAAAGTAAAAAAAGAAAAGATCTCGAAAGAGGAACAAAAATTGTCCACGTTTTTTTTCTCCCCACGGGAAACGAGAATGAGAGGGAATTGTCGAAACAAAAGGGAAAATACACATTTCTTTTTTTTTTGAAATTTTCTCTATTTTTCTTCTTTCTCTTTTTTCTTTGATCCTCGATGCTTTATAGGATATCGTTCAATATAATTCACACCTTTCTCTCTCGGGTCATGAATTATTCGAGAAAACGAACGGGACGAAATCGCGATGATTATCTGCGGATCCCCATTTTTTCTTTTTTTTTTTTTTTTACCTTTTGATCGGTACGATTCCTTTTCAAAAAGACAAAATAAATAAGAATCGTTCCTTGTTGAAGAGAGAGAAAGGGAGAGAGTACATTATCCCCAGATAGGTTGGAAGGATGTTCTCTCACATAAATTCGAAGGAATAGCATCGGCTATCGACTTTAACGTATCGACGAGCGATTATTCGGGCCTCTCCTCTAGCTACCTATACTTTACCTATATCTTCCTTCTTTTTCCTCTTTACAGACAACTTTCCCTCTCCCTCTTTCTCTCCCCGATCACCTCTATCTCTCTTCTTGTAACGTTGCGAATTTCGTTTGAGCGAAACTAACTGATTTCCCACGGGATAAATCCGAAGCTAAGCCACCGGTAGCAGCGCCTTGCCGGGAATTCGACGTGAATCGATTGCCAGCTGGCCCCGGATGCGATTTCCGTCGGTACTCTAGCCGATTCTTAACTCTGAATGACCCTCTAGATCAGTTTCTGACCGTTTATCTCTCCTCTTTACTACCATTTCTTCCCCTTTCTTCTATTTCACCTTCTCCTTTTCTTTTCTTCATCTTCTTCTTTTTCTTGTTCTATTAATAGTTTCCCTTCTTCTTTTCCTTTTACACCTTTTCGTTACGTTCTTACTTACTTTTTTTATTTTAACTCTTCTTTCATAAGAACATTTCATTCTCGTTCCATTTTCTAAAGCTGACTCGACCACGCGATTCGGGACACGTGTCCCCTGTCCCATTACCAGCTGGGAAGATTTGTATCTCTAAGCTCCCCAGGGCAACTCCATCTTGAAATAGCCGTTATTCCGTTTCACCAATCATATCGGTATCCTATGTTCTCTATCTCTCTCACTCTCTTTCTCTTTCTCTCTCTGATGGTATATGCCTTTCGTAATTACCTTCGTACTAATTTCTACTCGAATACGTACGTATGTACGTACTTACGTACTCTCGTTAGTCGGCTCGGTCGACCATTGTCGGGGTGAGTACCGTACAAGAGATCTCCGATAAATTCTAATTCTGTTCACCAAAAGTGTACGCATTAATCTCTCCAACTATATGCATATTTATAAGGTTTACATAAATTCTACCCAGAGATTTTCTACCTTAATGGAAGAAACATTTTTTTGTAGATTTTAAAAAAAGAATAACGTTAATAATTTCACTATCACTAAGTTAGTCAATTTTGGTCTTTAAATGATTTTTTTTTTTTTAGAATCATTAATAATAAAATAAAAAATAAATAATAACAACGGTAATGTGTAAAATTTCAAAATAGAAATGTAATATTATTAACATCAATAACAGGGTTGAAGATTTCACAAAGCGGGGAAAAAATTTGGAATTTTTAACAGGAGGACAACGTGAATGTAAAAATTCTAAAAATAGAAATGCATTTATATGAAATTTATGGAAAATGTAAGATGTCTAACGTCATGACTTGGGCTTGTGGGTTTAGGGGAAGCAAAGGTAAGGGGAATTGAAAAGTATAGTAGAGGATTGGAAGAACGAGTAGCAGATTCACCGGTAACTGGCAGTCCTCGACGTTTAGAGGCTTTTGGATATAGCATAAGGCAGTGTACGGTGGTGGTACAGGGACGTCAGTGGATCGATTGCCCCTGGAAAGTTATGTGCTCCTGACGTCGCGTTAAGGGGGTGGAAATTGAAAGATGAGCCTCGATATGACGTTGTAAATCGTAAAAGTTACTTCTACGAAGTGCCATCACATATCATCGGGGCATTGGTAACAACTATGACGGTGGAGGAAATTTAAGGGAAGTCGATCGTCGTGTTTCGACTGAATTCGATTCTTTTTAAAGGTTCGTTGAATTATTAATTCTTCGATGGAAATGACATTTGTCAGGATTTATAGATATAAAGGGAGGGAGAGTAAATAGTTTGAGGTTTTGTTTTTTAAAATGGATATACGCATAATCGAAAACGAAGCGATTCCTATAAAAGAGCGAGGAAGATTCATATTCGTTTTAGAATTATGTTTTTTTTAATAGAAATATATTCGTGTACCCATATGCGCGTGTGTATTATATATAAATGATTTTTTTTCCCCTTTTTCATTTTTTTTTCTCTTCTTCTTTCTATAGCAAAAGGGAAGCAACATAAAATATGATCTCTCGCGATCTAGGCGTGCTTCTCTTTCTCTCTCTCTCTCTCTCTCTCTCTCTCTCTCGATACTCGTACGAGTTATACTTGGAATTCAAACCCGAGGATATCCGATACGTGAGGAATTACGAGCTCGGAGCTGTTTGAGAATTCATGGCAGTGTCCCGTATCGGTAAAGTATCCAGATCACTCGATCGCCAACGGCGAATTCCTAAAGATTCCTTATGTCGTTGAAATAACTGCTATACGTGCCCGCAGGGAGTGTTCCAAGTGGCTTCGAGTTTTGTAAGCAGGAACATTGAAATCCTTACGCGATAAAATAAGAGAAAGAAAATTGGATTAAAATAAAGATAGATACAGAAAGGGAGAGAAAGAGAGAGAAGGGTAAAGGGAGAAAAGCATTTAATCGTTCGACGATCGCATCATAAAATTATGTCTTTGACCTTTCGATCGAGGGGTTGGATCGATATGTATATTTCATCTTCCATGGAATGCGCAAGGGCACGTACCGTCGAGTGGCCTTTCCACGCTATTTGCGAAAGGTCACTCGAGGGGTTGAAAGCGAGTTCAGGGTTGTGCACGTGAGAGGTCGTCCAAGAGAAAGAGAGAGAGAGAGAGAGAGAGAGAGAGAGAAAGGAAAGGAGCTTGGTTTTCTCTAATGTTAGATCCTTTGCTGTAAGATCATACTGTGATTAGTCTCGATATATCCCAATATCAATGGTGTTAAACTTTTAATATCGTCTATGTCAAAACTGGATAAAACTTTTCGTTAAATAATTTTCATTTATTTTTTTTCTTTCTTATAAATTTTGCTTCTGTTTTCTTAAACGTTTAACATAATCTGTAACATTTATCTTAATTTTATCAAATACGCGATTTTCAAGTTACTCTCTTTCAAGTTTCCTGTTACATTCGTTAGTTTACATAGACTTGAAACACAGGTACAAGTTTCCCTTTTCGTAACGAGAGAAACGTAACTTTGAAATGTTAGAAACAAACGTCCGCTTCGAAGTTTTGAAATCGTTTGCTCGGTTATCAACTCCTGATTACATTTCGTTGTCCTCAACAATTTGTTTCTTCGTCCAATGTTATTTACCAAGAACGATTTAATTACAATGTCTTCGATTTATATACCTTTCACGATTCATCCCTTTTAATTGACCTGCTATTTAAACGGGGGAAAATAAGGAAAATTAAATAGAATCAATTATTTAGAATCACGTTTACAATTAGTATTAAAACAAGGCGACACGGTGTTAGAATATATTCTATAGGTTAATGCAAAATTATTGTTGATTTTACTGCAGACTTGTTTTTTATACATAAATTTTGTTAGAAATATGTTATCTTATATCAAGAACTGTATATCATTTTACAGTTTATTCTATTATCTTTTTTCTTAAATGATTGTTTTTATTTAAATTGAAATTTTTCTTTTAGTTTTTTGTAGGCCTTAGGATATCAGATCTCTAGTTACAAAAAAGTACAGTATTAATCAATTAAACATCGGGAAATAAATTAACTAAGAAATTAGTTAACAAAATAAGAAGATAGATCATCCTAAAAGTGAGTATCAAATCTTGCATTAAGTTTATATTTAAGAAAAAAAGAATATATATTAATATAGTAAATGAAATTGCTGTTATAAAAACGATCTCGTAATGAGATCGGTGGTTATGTCGTCTCTTTTGGAAGAAAGAAAATGATGATGGCAAATTAGAGAGGAGGAGTATAAGGTCTTATGACGAAGGGTAAAGTAGATCCCCCTCTGAGAGTGGAGCTTTCAAGATCAAGGCTTTTTGCGAGAAGAGCAGGTTATTTACGCACTAACGGTCGTGCTCTCGGAAGTCTTTGGGATGGATGATGCTCGTTGGCTCGTGCCTTGGACGCTGAGGGATGTCAGTAGGATAGTAGGAGGTGGTGGAGATATAGTTGTAGGCTGAAAGAGGAAGAGGAATATAGGGGTTGAGGGAATACTCTGCTGGCAGATCGATGACGACGCACGGGTGTTGGACGCACGTGACGTTACGACATGTACAGGCCAACCAAATCGGGGTTGGACAAGCCTAAGCGGGCCACGAGCCATCATGCTCGCCCTCTCACGCCCATGACTACCGCTTACACCCATTACACACACTCCCTCCTTCTATCGTTCCTCTCACCACCCTTTACACGTCCAACCGAAAATGTGCGCGGCCGACCGATAGAAACGCGTAGGGCTATCGTCCTATGGCCCTTAATACTATAGCTACACTTTCTACATATATACGTATATACGCATACACATTCTAAAACATATACGAGCTTGTATTTATATATTATATACATATATATACAGGTATGCATACGCGTAATACTCTCACATCAGTAGTCATCGTAAGTGTAAAAGCCTCGGTCTCGCTTAGTTATGCATTTTCGCGCGCGTACAAGCACGAACGGTCCTTTGCTGAAACACGAAACATTCAAGGGACGCGTTTCACGTCACCTGCGAAAGCTGCTAAAACGTTAACGGGAAAATCAACCCTTCGCATCGCGACTCTCTCTATGTTACCCAACCTTTTCCTGAGTAAATATCCTCAAACATACCATGAAACTACATCCGAATAATTCTACAAATCGTTTACTTATTCCCAAATTCAAAGAGGTAAAACAGATCGGATTGGAACCGGTTGGTAAATAATCATTTCAAATGCATTCCTTTTTTTCTGTTTTTTTTTCTGTTTTCCTTTTTTTAGAAAAATCATTTTACCAATCGTCTTGTAATTGATATTAAATAATGATAATAATAATAATAATGACGATAATGATGATGATGATGATGATGATGGTGATGATGACGACGATGATAATAATAATAATAGTGATCGTAATTTGCAGCAGATATATATATAAAATATATGTATGCACATACGCCGTTAAATTACCGCGCCATGAAATATATCGTTGCCTTGTAAAATAGTAATCATCGCGCCAACGCGCCCGATAGAAACGCTATAATTTAACATCGCCAATTAACGCCGCCGCCACCGTCGTCGTTCTCGCACGCATGCATCCATGAGTGCGTGGGTGCGTGCGTGAGCGCGCGTGCACGTTTATAGGACTTGGATAGGTAATGCTTGGATAGAAGGGGTTGCATGGGTGCGTTCGTCGTTCGTTCGTTCGTTCGTTCGTAGGTATGGGTGCCCACGCAAATTATATTTGCCGACGATTTGGGTATTTCATCGTCGAGAGATAATTATATCGGTGACAGTCAATAATTAATTAGTGGATCAGCCACGAGATATAAATCGATGATCAGCAATGACGTTAGATTTTAAGCGTTACATTTCTAACTCATCGTTTATTCGACTTATTGTTATTTTAATGTTATCAATTTTTACTTTTTTGGGGGTTTTTTGTTACTTAAAATAATCTCTTTTTATTATTGCTTTTTTTTTCGTTTATTCGTTAAATGTTGTATTGTAACAAAATTATTGACTTATTTCAATCGACCAACGCGAGTATTTTGTCGAATAAATCTCCCAATTCGTCGTTGTTTCTATCTATTTATCTATCTATCTATCTATCTACCTATCCATCTATCTATCTATATTGATATACGTATATCGTTGTCATCATGTTTATACAACGTCATTTTTATCTCTCGCCTCGTTGTCCAAATTATCGAACTAATTTTCAATAACCGTATTCGATCCTTCAATAAAAAATCCCTTTTCTAAATTTCTATTTAAATTTTATCGGCAGCCGCAAATATCTCATTCATCATTTTCCGATCTGATCGACAAACGAACGTGAGAATGTGAAAATCTCTGAAAAGAATTTAAAAAAAAAAAAAAAAAAATAACAGGAAAAAAAAATAAAATATAAAAGACAAATTCATATCGAAATAATCGAGATATTATTTGACTAGGTACGAAACGATATACATGCATACGTATAGGAAAGATATCTGATATACCCAATTCACTTTATTTTATTTTATTTTTTTTTTTTCATATCTTTTTTTCTCTTCTTTTTTTTTTTTATATCGTTCATCATATATGATTACTCGTTTTATTATCACACCTATCACGCACACGACCCACGGCTCTTTTTATCGAACTAACAATTTTGATGAAAAATCATCATTAAAGGTCTCTCCTTGCTATTAACGGTAAATCGTGTGTCGTAGGTTTTACGGGTCGTTTCACCGGGCGCTTGCTAATCGGATTAATGATTTTCAGTATATCCGCGCTAATGGTTGTCACATCTATTTAGAATAGAAAGAGGAACGGAAAAGGATGGATTGACGGACGGGCGGACGAACGGACGGATGGACGGATGGATGGAAGGAAGGAAGGAAGGAAGGAAGGACGGAATTGGTGAAAAAGAGATAAATAGAATAGATAGAATAGAGTGATAGATAACGGGGTTGGAGGAAAACGGGGAAAAGGTTGGGTGGCATGTAGGAGGAGGTGAATTGGGAAGGGGGATAGTAGCAAAGCGGTGGACTGCAGTTACGATTAAATGCCGAAATTCGACCGTGCGAAATCCTGTACGCGCTTAGATTATTGCCAGGGCTTTTCGAAAATTACCATGGCATTGATTGTGAGCAGATATCGCGCATGCGTACTCGCGGACCGTATGTTCGTAAGCGCCGCTTAAAATTAATCCTCGCGACGACGCATTTCTGTTCGTTGTTCTCTCTCTCTCTCTATATATATATATATATATATATATATGTACGTCGATTCTCGAATCTATCGATTTATCGATTCCCTCGATCAAATTCTCACACCCCTGTGGTATCTGTATGGTGTATGTATTGCATGTATACATGCGTATAAACGCGTCTACGTACATACGTATATTCGTTCTAACGCAGTATACATGCATTTGTGTCAGTATGTCTAGCTTCACTTGAATTCGGTACTGGCAGTCTCGATGTAAAGCGACTCACGATCGATTTTGAGGCAACGCGAACGCGTTATCGGCAGTTTAATGTACTGGAAAGAACGGTTACATACCTAGAAAGAAAGAGAGAGACAGAAAGAGAGAAAGATATAGACAGACAGTCAAGCAGAGAGAGAGAGAGAGAGAGAGAGAGAGAGAGAGAGAGAAAGATAGAGACAAGATAAAAAAGGAGAGAAATATCGTTTTATTTTCGCCAAGAGACTTGTACTTACATGAGGTATTACGTTATCATGAAAAAGCATTAGGATTTTTCTAGGTAAAATCGATTTTATATATATATTTAAATATTTTTCATCGCATATCTATTTGTATCTATATCGTATTAACGATTAAATCAAATCGATTTATAGGAAGACCGAGTAGATTGGTTTCATTTGTTTCGATAAGAATAATCTATTTGTATTATATTATTTGGAAATAAAAAAAAAAAAAAAGAAAATAGAACGTAGTGACGAAGACGGTTAAAAAGGAAATACAAATATTGATTTATTTGTTTAACTTATTATTTATACGTTTTTATACTATTCTCACTTTTTGAAAAAATATTTTACGATAAAATAACAACTACAAATCATTCAAACGAGTTCGACGCTCGACCTCTCTCGGTTGCAATTTTGGAATATTTTTTTTGTTTTCATATATTTTTTTTTTTCATTCTAACTCCGTCCCCCCCCTCCCCTCTTCTCCACCCTTTTATATATATATATATATATATATATATATATATATATGCATATGTATATTCG
>NW_015148985.1:1492747-1510311 GCF_001465965.1 Polistes dominula
GAGAGAGAGAGAGAGAGAGAGAGAGAGAGAGAGAGAGAAGGAAAATGGGAAAGAGAAAATGAGTAAGTTCGCGATTTATTATATAATTTGATATTTTTCTCATTTAGTTGGAGTTTAATTCAAATATACCGTGTATATTTCGATTCATTAAATACGATTATTAATTAGGAAGGAAAATGTACGTTTAATTATTATTATTATTATTATTATTATGAGTATTATTATTCCGAGATCAATAATTTTGTTCTTACCAAAAATTTTCATTGCAATTATTTGTCAAAGAAAACGGGTTCATCTTTAACTCCAAACTGGAAGATAGATTGTACCTATACGTAAGAGGTAAAATGGGTGGTAGATATAGGATCGAAGGGTGAATGGTTTAAGCTCGCGGCAAGATACATTGACAGCTACTTCCTGATAGGCAAATATTTGCGGTAGGTGTAAGTAATAATATCCCATAGTGAAAGGTAAACGTTTGCTGAGAGAAGAGCGTCTCTCGTTGATACAGCAAACGAGGAATATAACGTGCGTCGTTGCATTCTTACTAGACGTTCGGTACCTTCCTAGGAATATCGTAATAACAATTATAATCGAGTCTGTCGAACGTCAACGAGACTGGGTAAAGCCATTTAATTAAGAACAGAGATGTTCCTTTTAAGAGTTTGTTCAATGTAAAAGATGAAAAAAAAAAGAAAAAAGGAGAAAAGAGTATGCTTAAAGAGACGTGATCATATCTTATGGAAATATTTCTTTTATTTATTAGCTTCAATATTTAGCATAAAAATATTTTTTATTAGTATTCGAAATAAATAAAATATTAATACCGAAATGTAACCTTGACATATTTACTACTTTCAGTATAAATTATAAATATTCAACAGTCTGGTATCCACATTTTACCCCGTGTCCATTGAAATTAAATATTATATAAATTCTAAAAAAAATTTATATAATAATAAAAAATTCATTGATTTTCTTTTTTTTAAATTTTGTATACTTTTCTAGGTCTCCAATGACATAGGATTCTATGTTCAATTCGCACGTTTATAAATAAAACTTTCATACTGACCATCCTTATTTAATAAAATACGTAATACCCACGTATACTACCTATTTCTACGAGCATTCATATATATGCATATATATACATACCTATCGAAGAGAAATATTTTAAAATATTGATAAAAAGAAAAAAAAAACAAAATACGAGTGGGTAAATATTTGAAGAAAAAAGAAGCAACCCCCGATCGTACTTGTCGATTCATCGATACATCAATCAAAAACGGTCGTCGAGTGACACGTCTACTACGTGCATCGCGAAGTCGTTATCGGAGGATCGTTTAGCGTCACTCTCGAGAAGAGAAGAAAAAAAAACAAAAGAGAAGAGAAGAGAAGAGAAGAGAAGAGAAGAGAAGAGAAGAGAAGAGAAGAGAAGAGAAGAGAAGAGAAAAGAAGAGAAAAGAAGAGAAGAGAAGAGAGGGATCTCGTCAAAAGGGAATATATAGCAGGTATTACGTTTACCGATACGAAAGAGAAAGAGAAAGAGAAAGAGAATGAAAACTAGAAAAAGATAGAAAAAGAAAGCTCATGGCCCATAAAAGTATTTTTACTAGGACATTACAGGCCGTGCTTATCCATCGTCTTCCGGATCAGGCTGGTCTTCTAACCCCCCACTTCCTCCCACTCCTCACTCCTACTTTCTCTGTCCTTCTCTACACACGCTGCGGAAATCGCTTTTCGAATCGGTGTTTAGTTAACCGTAAAAAGAAAGAAAGAAAGAAAGAAATAGAGAGTAAGAGAGAGAGAGAGAGAGAGAGAGAGAGAGAGAGAATACGAGGACAGGACAAGTAGACGAGATTGCTGCTGCGAAGTATACTACTATCTATCTATATATGTATATATGTATGTATGTAGGTGTAAGAGCGGTGGTTTTAGTTCTCCATGATAGAAAGAAAGAACAGAGAAAGAAAAACTTAGGAGAGAATGAGTTGAACAAAGAAAATGGACTGTAGAGGGAAGAACGGAATGACGCACTGGTTGTGGAAGAAACGCCAGAGAGGATTAGCATAGATATTGAGCACTCGACGGTCCACTGGCAGAAAAACATTGTAGACTTCGTTACGGTTTCCACTTCTCTTCTCTATCTCTATCTCTCTATCTCTCTCTTTCTCTTTTTCCGAGATAGCAGGAAGGTATCTACCGATCGTCGATCTAGTCCTCTTTCTCCCTCTCCCTCCAACCCCTATCTCGCATTCTCGATAAATCCTCCGAGTTTCCATCCTGTTCGATGCAAATCCAAGCGTAAAAGCGCCCTCCCTTGCTCTACCCTTCCTTCCTCCCTCCCTTCCCTTCTTTCTACCCTTCTTCATCCACCGACGTTACAACAAACCGCCCTTCACTATTTTCGAGATTCCCTTTTTGGCAAACGTTAGCTTTAACGCGTACTTTTCCAATTTGACTTGTTGTTATATTTTTGTCGATTAGTCGCGAGTAAACGCAATCATTTGAGGGGAAAATGGAAGGAAAATACGATTCTCGGGAGATTAACGCCTTTCCCCGAGACACGTCGGATTTATGTTTTTTCTTCTCGCGAAATAAGAGCATCGAAATCCTATGGAGGGAAAGAACAAAAAAAAAACAAACATAGTGATGAGAGATAGTGAAAGATCGTGGTGCTTCAGTAGTTTGTTTTTTCGTAGACCAGTAATATCAAGGATTTCAAACGGAAGATTAACTTTTTGCACGATAGAAGAATTTTCTCCGTTTATTTTAAGACACGTTTCTTCTTGACATTCTAATTTGCTGCCAGATATATTTAGCTAGATTCGAAAGCTTAATTAGTTAATTTAAAAAATAATTGAATAGTATTTAAATCCGCAAATTGTGTAGTAAAACGATAATTTCTCTTTTTTCGTCTGTAGCTTATTTTACTTATTCGAGATTATTTTTATTTAATAATATACGAAATATTCGATGAAATAACGAACACGTAGCGAGATTAACAAAAAGTAGTATTATATTATATTAACGTCTTCGTCATAAGAATCCTTTCTGTAATCGGATCAAAGTCTATTCGAGAATTAAAGCGTGTTACGTCCTTAATGACTTACCTAACTTCGTTATCTCGTCTGTTGGAATAAAAGACGTTTAAAAATCGCATTCGAGACTTGTTTGAATCTAGAACTATTTTTGTTTCTTTTTTTTCTTGCTTTTTTTTGAGGACCAAGAATCATTAGTATTGTTTTTAAACGAACGTTTAATGTTTAAAGGTTCCTTCTCATTCTTTATTTTTCTTTTAATTTTGTTCTATTTTCTCTTCTTTTTAATGAAGTTTTTTGTTATTTTTTTCTTTACGTTTGTTAACATTTGAACTTATGGATTAAATATCAAAAACTTGTATAATGAGGAAGCAACGAGTTTCGTTGGTCTCGTTTAGGTAATCACGCAGATGTACCTGACTCGTGAAACATGCCGGAGGGTGTTGAATCGAACCTGCGGCTGTTAGCCACCTCGTTCCCATTTCTCTATCTGCTGTTTCCAAAGCCAACGTTATTCACTGTCGAATCTATCGCGAACTCTACTAATGTGAGATTAGAAAGAAGTTGAAAGTGCCAGTGCCAGGTATACGGCTTAAAAACACTGAGTATTTGATCGGAGCACCGTCCTCCTCAAAAAGTACCTTCAGACTGACACGTCGTCGTTCTTTATGAAAATGCAATTTTATTAATTACATTAGAATGCAAAAAATGTTAAAATTAGAACGTTTTAATAATAAATAGTCTTTATTTGGAATATTATTACCGTTGCACACATGCGTAATGTTCGGAAAGTCATATAAACAATATTTAATATAAGAATTTTAACAGAGGACAACTTGTCAGTCTGAAGGTGAATTTCGAAGAGGACGGTGCTCCGAATACATACTCGATGTTTTCAGGTGACAATACACATTCTTTTCGATTATTTAACAGTTATTTTAATATTTTAATACACTCTTCTTATATTACATGTAAATTTTACCCTCCAAGTTATCACTGCGCAGGTGTGATAAAATAATTACTTTAGAATACCAAAAAATGTTAAAATTAGAACGTTTTAATATTAAATACTCTTTATTTGGAATATTATTGCCGCTGTACACATGCGCAATGTTCGGAAAGTCATATAAACAATATTTAATATAAGAATTTTGACAGAGGACAACCTGTCAGTCTGAAGGTGAATTTCGAAGAGGACGGTACTCCGATCATATAATTCGAGCTTTTAAACGTCAATACACATTTCCATTGATTAATTAACAATTATTTTAATATTTTAACACAATCTAATTATATTTCAGATTGTTTCAACGCATATACAGTGCTTATAAATTACATACCTATTAACATACATCGAATAGAAAATAATTCTGATATGTTAATTTGTAATGAATTTTTTTAAATAACTTTTTCTACTAACACACTATGTTTTCATTACTTACATTTTTAGCAATGTGTTCCGTCTCCGTGTAAGTGTTTATTACCGTGTAATATAAATAAAATTTTAATATGAAATTTTAATAATCTAATCACATCTAATTAGATTTGCAGGTTTATGCAGTCATTATCGATGATGTGAATGTCTTAAAATTAGGTAAGAAGATTTACAATGTCAATTAAACTTAAATTTTTGTAATTTTCGATCTTACCGTGTAAAAACACAAAACATTTTTATAGATCGTACAGTGTTAATGTACAGAAAAAAAATATAATAAATAAATTAATAATTGTATAACGTAACCACCAATATGATAATATTAAGAAGTTTCATTTCAGTCGCGTATGGGTTTTACGCTCTTTTTATTTGGTGAATGTCTGGTAAGAAAATTATTAATTTTCTACTCGAGAAAGTCGAAAAATTTATTCAAGAAACCGTTGGACTGACAGAGAAAAAGAGAGAAGAAAGGGACGGAGATAGAAGTTGAAAAAGAGAAGGGAAGAAAGGGGAAAGGAAAGGAAAGGAAAGGAACGGAAAGGAAAGGAACGGAAAGGAAAGGAAAGAGGTTGCTCCATCGTTGAGCCCTTAAGATCTCCTAGGATAATAAGTTTGTACTCGTACCGTGACTCTCTTTCTAAGGCAAAATCCGAGAACCTTCTCGCCAATTTCGTTCTCGACTAATGCGCGATAACGTCTTTTTTAGAAAATAGCACGCGGACCTCGACATTTCTCTTGGAATAAAAGTAGGATCCTGATAATTTTTCTATTACGATAGATTAAATTCCTCTTTTTTTATCTTTTTTTCTTTTCTTTCCTCTCTTTTCCTTTTTTTTTTTTTTTGTAAAAGAATCTTTATTTCGTTTTCCTGCGTGTACTTTATTTTTCTTTCTTTCTCTCTTTTTCTTATTTACAAAGCATTTTATTTTATATTTATGTGCGTGGCAGTACTAAATTCGAGTAGTTCGAAAGAGAAAGAAAAAGAAAAAAGGGAGAAAGATAGAGACGTATCTTAAAGATTTTCTTTACTTATCCGAAAAAAGGGTCGTGGTTGATCGTCACTGGAGACGAATTAGCACGGTCTCCATTATTTAAATTCAGTGGATATAAAAGAGGGATCAGGACTAAGTCGCACTCCGAGATATTGGCTGCCGAACCCCACCAACGGAACTCTTCATCGGTCCCATCTTTTTTTTTTTTCTTTTCTTTTTTTTTTCTTTGAGTGAGTAAGAAAGAAAGAGAGAGAAAGAGAGAATAAGAAAATAAGAAAATAAGATAGAAAAAGATAGAACGAGATGATATTCTAACGTAAAAGAAAGAGGAAGAAGAAAATCTATCTAATAAAGTTCTCCGTTCGACGACGGTGTGTCTCGTTGCTATGGATGATGGCTTTAGGGAAGATAGATCGAAGGCAAATAGGCCTTCTTCCTTCTTATATTATCCTTTTGAACGTCACGTTTTTCCCCCCTTCCCTTCTCCGATAAAAGTCGCGAAGAAAAGAAATTATTCGATGTGAATATAATCGTCATTTAATAATTTATATATATATATATACAGTGACACTCACTAAAGTATTTAAACATTTATCATAAAATATTTTATTAATTATAATAGGTATATTATTAATTATAAATAATTTAATATATTAAGTATATTATATAATTCGAAATATATCGAAATATATTTACGATAGTTGATGATAGTGATACTGAAAGTATGGAATTTCATATCACCAAGTGTTACCGTAAATTTATTAGAGTAAAGTGTACCTATGCATAATCATTTTAAAGATGTTATTTGTGCCAAAAATGTGGTCCCATCAATTATTAAAGATATAAAAGTTATCTGTTGAAATACTTGAGTAGCTATTAATTTGATTATACACTTATATTTTTAATTAAGAAAGTATTTCATGGCAAGTGTTCAAATAATTTCGTATATCACTGTATATACAGTAAAAGAGAGAATGATTAGAGTAATAAGAAAGATTAGACGATTAGAAAAGTTTTAAAAAATATCGATGATAATATAAATCTCTACAAACAAGATGAAACATTTCTAACGAAAATTAGAAACGGGTCTTGTTCGAATTAATTGAAAAACGTTGTAGGTCGTAGATACTGTAGACAAAAAAAAAAAAGAGAGAAAAAAAGGGAAAATGTAAAAAAAAACGTTATACGCAAACTGCATAACCCAGGAAACTTTTTCAGCATATTAAAGAGAAACGGGTACAGTTTTCTTCCACATAGAAGGAAGCCGAACCGCAGAAAGGACCGCAGTCGGTGTTCTGAAGCGTGCTCGTCCGAAATTCAACGGAGCACTCTCAAGCCGCACAATTTTTATTTAAACGTCTTATTTACACGAGACTCAATTCCAGTTGGTAGAGGGAAAACGGTGTTCGCGTTCCGCAACCTGGCCAACACTCTTTTCTCATTCCTTATCTCTCTCTCCTTCTCTTTTTTTTATTTGTATTCTTTTTATTTTTCTTTCTCATCTTTCGTAATATCAACGACGAAATATTCTTCCTCCTCGTTTTCCTTTCTCTTCTCATCCTACGAGTTTTGTTTCAACTTCGTTCTCTCGGCTTTTTTTTTTTTTTCTTCTTCTTTTTATTTCTATCTCGACGACTCTTCATCGTCTTCATCGTCATAGTTCTCGTCGTAGTTTTCGTCGTCGTTTTCGTCGTCGTCGCTGTAAAAAATGCCAAGGTAGAATATTTGATTAGACATTCCTCTTTTGTATATATATATATATATATATATATACTTTTTTCTTTTTTAGGTCTTTGATAAATTTTATTTCATTTTTGCTTAAAGAAAACTTTATCATATATGCGAATTTTCTGCTCTGTTTTTTTCTCTCTCTCTTTCTCTCTCACTCTTTTACTGTCACATTTATAAATTGATAAGTTTCAGATCATTTGTTAAATTTCAAATCTCTCTTGTATTATCGATTCCGTGTCAACGTCATACCATCTTTGTAAAACTTGTATCATTCATTCGTTGTATCTGTCGTCCAAGTCATCGGTTAGCTTAGTTGCTTTTAAATTAGAATGTTCAGTCAGTCGGTTTTACGCGCAAATTCCGAAGTAACTTCATGGGGGTTCAAGTTTCAATGCACACGCTACTCACCTAGTACAAAGGCCAAATTTCTAAGCCATTAAATACTCGGAAATTTCTATTATTCGAGTCATTACCGTTCTCTATTCTCTGTCGAATGTTCATACTAACTGACTTCATTCGTACACGGGATGGTATTGTTAATGTTTATAACATTTCAAATATATTAAGGATACTCGTACGTCTTTTCATTTGATAATATAAATATTCTAAATTAATAATTAATTAATTATTCAAATAATATAACATTTTTTCGATCCAGCAAATATTTTTATTACATTTGTATATTTTTGTTTAATTTAATTTGTATTTACTTGCAAACATATATTAATAGATTATCTCATATTTTTTTTTTTTTTTTTTGGTACACGAGGATAAAACGGAAATAATTTTGAACGTTATTTCGCACGACATTTTGACGACATCGAGAAAATCTCAAAGATGCGTTCTCTAAGAAGAGGAAAGGGAAAAATCTTGAAAAGCGCGAAATAAGTCCTCTGCAGTGCGCTTTGCGTTCATTCGATGAAAGAGGGAAAATAGGTGGTCCTAGTGCCGGTGCCTGGAGCAGAGCCAGGAAATAGTGAAATTGATAAAATTTGCCAAATGGAGCCGACGCTATCGTACTTTTTCTTTTCCTCTTCCCCCCTCCTCCTCTTTTATTCTTCATCCTTTTCTATCTACTCTTTTATCTCATCTTTTGCCACTTCACTGGCTCCTCATAAGACGATAGTTTCACCGGGTCAACAAACCTTCTCAGTCTATTGGCAAATTCTCACGAACAAAGTTTTCACATTTGATTATTATTATTATTATTATTTTTATTGTTATTATTATTATTATTATTATTACTAGTATTATTATTATTTTAATTATTTTCTGGTTCTTTCCTAGCATTAAAATACAATTGTTTTTTTTTTTTTAGTTTTATTATTTATATTTATTTAATTAACCTTTTGACTGCTATGAATTTTTGTTATCTTTTTTTAAACATACAAAGTAAGTTTGATATAAAAAATAATTATTATCAATTGAATGATAAGTTTATAATTATAAAACATATGTAATTAAGAATAATGATTTCTTATTGGAATTATGATGTTTGATAGATTTTTGATTTCTGATAATCTTGGTGATACTTAAGTATAAAATGAAATTTAGCATATTCCGAACTCCGTAGCGAGTTGAGCTTCGTGACAATAATTAATGATAAACATTTTGTGAAATAAATGGTCACGTCACGTGAATAATTCGTTCTGGTATAAATAATGAAGTGTCAGTAACAAATGATATTTTATCAGTTGCATTATTGTTTCTACCTATTACTGACAATGAGTGCTTTTACAAAACACAGGAGGTGGACGAGGATGAAAGGGAGAATCGCGCAGATGAATTAAAATCATAATTTACAACATGGTTTCTTTTGCAGATTGTTAAAACGATTATTAATAACAATATTTCGTAAACTAAGATAAACAAATAATTTTGCGTTCATTTGTCACAAACATAATGTTAAAAATAATAAAATTTAAATAGAGTTAACTCTTTTAATCGACCGATCGATAATCAAACTCAACAAAAAACTTATTAAACAGACAATAACGTGGTCAATTATTATTATTTTATTATATATTATTATTATTATTTTATTATATAAATACAAATAAATTATAATCCTGTTATATATTTTCATGAAAATACCGTAACACTGATCAATTTACATTTCATACGAATATTCGATTACAAATAATGATCGTATATTTAAAAAGGAAAAAAAAGAAGTTATTAAAAATATAAAAAAAAAAAAAACATATATGTAACCTGTGACAAATAGGAGTCTCACTTTTTTTAATTTTCTTAATTGTCTCAACTACGTTAAAAGGAAGCAGAGTCAGTTTCTCATAGAAAAATAATTCGCGATAAAAAATAGTCTTGAAATGGTAAAAAAAAAGTGTATGCAAGGGGGTAAAAAACAGAACGGTGTTTTACCTGTAATATTTCGGATTTTACACGTGAGTGTTTTCTTGGAATAATTTCTGACGAAAGTAGAAATAAGCATGTTTTTTTTTTTTTTTTTAATCAGCAAAGATATACCAACCCACTAACAACTTACGAGATAAGCTTCCTCTTTTGGCGAGAGGAAGAGTTAGTCGATCGCGTGTCGGGATCATCCTAGTTGGAAAGATGAGAAGAACAAAGCTCGAGAAAGTAGAAAAGGTTTTTCATCGGTAATCGATGCGCGTGTTCACGTACACATTCGGAGCATTAAAGGTATAACGAAGGAATGAAAGGACAAGGCGTGCATTAAAACGTATATCCGGTATCTTCTTTATTCGAGAACAATGCCAACTTTGAAAAGAAACGAAACATTGTGGCGAGTTCTTCTATGCTAGCACGAATGCACACCTATTAAACAGCACACGCACACACACACAAACACACACATACATACATACTCACGCAAGCATACGCACACATAAAAACCAACATATACGTATATTATACATAGATATCTATTTATATACGTGTAGGCGCATATCATATATACTTGTACTACTTGCGTACTTGCAACACGACAGGCATTTTTCGTGCTTTATCGCGTGTACAATCAACGGGAGAAAAATCCTCACGCACGTTGCGTACGATTTAGTCAGAAAAAAAAAAGAAAAGAAGAAAAATCTCTTCTCCTAATTCCTAAACACGCAAAACCATTGCCTCAAACTTGGTGGTATCTTCGAATCGTTTCTTTTTCATATTTTATTGCGATGTTTTACCGCCACACGTAGAGTATCATCTAATGGCCAAATGGGACTTAAACGAAAATAATAAAAAAGAAGAAAAAAAAAAACAAAAATAATAGAAGAAAGAAGGATCGTGTGCACTGTGAAAAGAAAGAAAGAAAGAAAGAAATGATGGTGAAAAGAAAGAAAGTGAGTGAGAGGGAAGGGAGAAAAAGGGCTGAGAGGATGGTGCTAGGAAGAGAAAAAAGGGTGTGAGTTGTTGGTGGAGGAACGAACGAACGGTGGTGCCCGTAATAAACCGCCCCTGAAGAAATTATATTTTATGATTGCCGCAGCGTTTAAGCTGCCTACGGTGCGATGCACTCGCGCAATTATTCCATGCATTCTAAGCTGCGATTATGACTACCGGATTCTCCTTCTCTCTCTTTTCTTTTTTTTTTTTTTTGCTTTCCTCCCTCTATCTCTCTTTCTCTCTCTTTCTGTTTCTTTTTTATTTCTATTTGGCCCAGCTTGGACGGTTTTTCCTTCCCTCGAACACCTTCCCATCGTATTTCTTCCTTTATTCTTTCGTTTCTTAGCTTTCCTATCTTCTCGCAATGTTTCTTACCAGAGCTTTAGAAGGGATTCCCAACGTTCCGTTTATTTCTTTTTTTCTTCTTCTGCATTGTTTGCTTTTTTCGTTACAAACCTTGTCCCTTCTATATATCGTTGGAAGATTATATGGGTAGAAAAGGTATACTTATACAGTATAACTACTGTGTCCTCTAAGTATTTCGTAATCAAAAATGAAAAACTTCATATTTTATTTCGTTTTATTTATCGAATATCAACATTATACTTTATTTTGATCATAAAAAAAATAATATTCAATAAATTATTTGTTATATTACGGAAAGGAAGAATAAATTATATATGTAGTATAAATTGTTTCAACTTTTATCAACTCTGTCAAAGTTTAATAATTTTTCTCTTAATGGTGTAGATATTTCGAGTTTTGGAAAATATTTCGAAGTAAGGTGAGTGTATTATATAATATTACGCTAGCGTAAAATGCTCCATTTTAAATTTTGTAAACGTCCTACAGTTCTTTTTTTTTTTCTTTCCTTTCTTTTTTACACGGTATACGGTTTAAGTAAAACTAGGGATATGACTCTCTGCGTTGTCATTTTTTAAAGAGAAATATTCTTCCCTCATTCTTCCTATGTGTTTCTCTTTCTACTTAAACGTCTCCCAAACGTTTATATACGATCTTGTGTGTGCGTGTGCGTATGCATGTGTCTTCGCTTACGACTTTGAATTCGTGTATGTTTTATAAAGTGATAAAAAAAGCGAGATCTTGTTCTTCTATGTCGCCTCTTACCCCTCACGCTCTCAACCCTCAGGTTTTTTCTCTTTTAAGAGCGAGAAATGGCCGAAAACTTTGGCGCTGATGGTATTAATGCTTGTAAAAAATTTACTTCCCTTAGCGAAGCACATCTGTCTCTTATCCATTTATTTTTTCTTTTTACTTAAATATTTTTTTTTTTTCTATTTTTTCTTTTCTTCTTTTTTTTTTTTTTTTGATGCTTTTATCGTTCAACATGAATTATAGCGAATCACAAAGAATAACGTTGAAAAAGAGAAAGAGAAAGAGAAAGAGATGGATGGATATTCATACTGAAGCGTGCAAATGAGTAGTAGAGGGTGCAAAGAAGTGGTCTCGATTAATTAACGTCTCGTACTACTAGAAAGCGTCTACTTTATTAATAAAGATCTCGTAGAAAATGCGGTTGCGCGGTTACTTTTTGCCACTCGATTTACTCGTTGGTTTTCCTTCTTCTTCTACTTTTCTTTTGAGGGATAAAGAGAAAGAGAAAGAGAGATAGAGAGAGAGAGAGACGATAAAGCACATCGGTCATCTAGGGTGTTCTCACGTTTTTCGAAGGTAGTTAATAAAAATATGCCCTCCTGTAGATTAACTTAAAAATAACGACCTAAAGGTAAGAAAGAAGCTTTAGTTGATAAATCGTTTTATTAGTTTCAACTATCTTTCTAATTTGTGCTTTAATACTTTATAAGAAAAATGAGATTGAGGTTCGTTCGTTCGTTGCTCGTTTCATTTATCTATCTATCTATCTATCAATCTATCTATCTATCTACCTATTTAATCTATCTCTCTTTTTCTATCAAAATATCGACGGAAATTTTCATAGAGAAGTGGAAATTGTAAAAGCGAGATAGAGAACTATTTCGTTACGTTCGTTACGTTTTGTGTTCAACTTCAAAGAAACCACCGACTAATTATCGGGGAATCGATTGGGGAATCGGTTAAAAAAAAAAAAAAAAAAAAGAAAAGAAAGAAAAAAATAAAAATCGGATCAGTGTCGTATCTATGGAATTAAAAAAGAAAAAAAGAAAAGGAAAGAAGCGCGTGTTTCGATCAATCGATCGATCTCGTTTCGAAGAAAAAGAGACAGATTTTACATCGAATTCCTCTGGTGATCCAATTAGCGTGATTCCGATTGATTTAAAGGTAACTCTCCCCCTTCTGATTCACCCCTTCCCCCACCTTTTCCATCTCTTTCCTTCTCTTTTCCCTCTTTATGGAGGAGGATGCGTTAGTGGCACTCGAAATCCCTGTTGGCTGGCGTAAACGCGACTAGGTAGCCTAGGGTTTTTACTGTCCCTTTCCTCCCTATTTTCCCTTCCCCCCTCCCCCTCGAACAACCTTTTTTTCTTTCTTTTTTTTTTGTTTGACTTCTTTTTCTTCTTTCTTACGGTGGCACATTAGGTAGTTTTTAGAAGTAGAAGTAGAAGTAGAAGAAGAAGAAGAAGATATTCGTACGTTGACCTCCTTGTGTTTGTGTTTGTGTGTGTCCCCTTTCCCCTCTTGCTCTTGGGAACGGTTTGTTAGAAAAGTTATTGGGATACTGAGACGTTATCGAAGCCAGAAACGAACGCGTTCCTTTAGACTTTTACGATCGGTCAGTTTATCTTTACGTGTCTGGACAACGGAACAAACGAATCGATCTTTTTTTCTAGAAACGTGCAGAAGACCCTGATGAGTCTAAGCACATGAACTGAACTATTACTACTAACTTTAACTTTTTATTGTATTATTTAAATAATATTTAGATAGCTAAAAAAGAGGGTCTTATAAAAATAGTATTAAATGATTATTATTCCTATTACAAAAAGAATAATATATGTAAATCAAACGATTTCATGTTCAACTATAACATAGATAAAAGGATTGAAAATATAAAATATTGTATAATATTAATAATAATAACGATACAGGGTGTTAGTATAGGAATTTTATTTTACGTAGGATAGAACGTTAAGAAAACAAGATTACAAATGCGAAAGAAAATATGGATTTAAAAGCATCGTATAAGTGTTTCGTGCACGAGTATTAGTAATAGTAGTAGTAGTAGTAGGTGTTTTCTCTTTAAGATAACGTCGAATCACCTAGCCCTTTGATCTATTCGTGCGATCATTTCATTCGAATGCTATGTAGCTTTTAAGTTCTTCCTTTTTCACCCCTTTCTCTCTTTATCTTTCTTTCTTGATTCCTGACGATCGTTTCGAGTTGAGATCCTTCTCAGGTCCTTGGTGGTCAATGAACCGGATAGTAAAACTTCTCGTCAATTCGAAACGATCTGTAAGAATGTTCGGATAGTATCGTAGTGTCGCGTGTGTTATCTCATTTTCTCTTCAAACGATATTGCCAACTTTCTTCTTTACTTTTCAGTATGTTACAAGGACAAGTTTCACGTTAGATCGATTTCATGTCTTAGTCCTCGAGAGGTTCTTTTTCTTATACTTTTTCTTTTTCTTCATCTTTTCATCTTATTTCTTTTTCTTCTTCTTCTTTTTTAAAAGTGATATCGTTTCGTTTAAAAAAGAAGAAGAAGAAGAAGAAGAAGAAGAAGAAGAAGATGGAATGTGGCGTTTACTTCTTGTTGGTGGTTTCTGAAATTATGTTGCGATCGTGAAAAGACCTTCTTTTTCTTCTTATTTTATGCTTTTCATGTTTTCGATGAAAGAGAAAATGAGAGAAAATCGTGCAGGATAGGATGGATAGGTAGATAGATAGATAGATAGATAGATAAAGAGAAAGCAACGGATATAAAGGAGTAGTAGAGCTACTTGGAACGAGGTCGAACGTGCCTCAAGTCCTTTGGTGAGAGCTTTTCATTCGTAGAACTCTGACGACGACGACTACGAGGAGAAGGAACGGATGTAACGTTTGGGAAACATCGCGAAAAAGCTTCGTCCAAGTCAAACAATAATCCCGAGTTATCCAAAGCAATCGTAGGAAATATTACAGTAGTCTAGGGAAGGTAGTTTATTTTACGTATCGTCGAGGGATGAATCGAAAATGGGCTTTACTGAAAATATCATTATTCCTTTTAACAATCGAATTGAAAAATAATAGGTTTCGAATATTTTATAAATATATAACATATGTATATTTATATAGAATTGCTCGAAATAATATGTGATCCATTATTTTCGCGTATATATATATATATATGTATATAATATTATAATAGATAATAATTTGAAATAAAATATTTTGAAAGAGAACGCACAAAAGGTTCTTCACGAATAGAATAGAAAAATATTAATAATTCGTAGATATCATCGGGGGTTCAAATTTTTTTTTGCAAAAAAAAAATACTACGAACGTATTTTAAAAGGTTATCGATACAATAAAAAAGATAAAAATCAATTTAGAAAAAATATATATATGTATAAAAGCATAGAATAAATTGTAAGAATTGGATAAAAAATTTGTCTTGAAAATATACACGCAAAATGTATTTCAAAAAGGGTGATCTGGATGAAAGAAAATAATATAAAAGTAAAAGAGAAAAAAAGCAAAATTGTACTCGGCAACATGGGAAGAGAGTTTTCGTGCTCGATTTGAATAGAAGTGCGCGTCATCGAGAAGCTTTGGCCACGAGAAAATTGCACTTTGCGATCCGAAATTAAAGCTTGTTGGTGCGTGAACCAACCACCGTACTGTAAACGATATCGAACTGTCATGGGATTTATAGCACGATAGGAATTGCCGCCACCATTAAACTCGAACGAAGTCTCCGTTTAAATTGTCGAAGTAGTTGCTCTAACTTACTCCTATCATCATAATACTTTTGCCGTTCCTATGTTTTCAAAGAAAATTTCTTATCTATGAGATCACGATAGTTAAACGTCTGAATATGTCCGAACATTTTTCATTATGAAAAATTATTTAAGTCTCGTTCGATAATTAATTATTAGTTCAAAAAAAGAAAGACAAAATATTTCATAATATTTTCGAAGTTCAAGGAAAGTCAGGTCTTGCAAATGTACAATTTTTTTCTGAATTTGAATACAATGATTTCTACAAAAAGAAGAAAGAAAATAAAAAAAAAAAAAAAATAGGAAAAAACTGGTACGGTCTACTACAAAAGAGTAGAATGAAGAGTAGTAGGAGGATGAGGATAAAAAACGATTTGTTCGAGTACGTTTTCAGAACTTGAAATCGATTCGTACTATTCTACGCAAATGGAACGCGGCAACCATCCGTTTGATAATCATGATTCACTAATTACTCCGTTTAATAATCGTTGGTTCTGGAAAGAGCTAGTGAAAGAGAGAGAATGAGAGAGATAGAGAACGCGGCAATGAACGGGTGGTGGTGTGCCAGGTAAAGCGAATGATAGTGAGTGAGAGAGAGAGAGAGAGAGAGAGAGAGAGAGAAGGATAAAAGGACACAATTTGGTTGAAATTACGGTAGCAAGAGGGGACCGATCGAAGAATCGAGTTCGATTAATTCGATTGTACAGCTCTAACGCAAAAGCTACCGGTCCTACTACCGTCGATATCACGGCCGTTTAACGACGACGTTACGATCGAGATTCGAATTTGTGAGCTAAATGCAATTTTTGCCGATCGAATTTCGTGACGTAGAGACCCAGAGATAGAGAGATAAATAGATAGAGAGATAGATGGAGAGAGAAACAGAGAGAATGAAAGAGAGAGAATGAAAGAGAGAGAGAGAGGGTATAGCCCAGGGTTTGAGGGTAGCATTCTCGAGTTTTCGCGCGTCCACAAGTTTGCGTAGCTATTTGCGCATCCTCGGTTGTGTGTTTGCTCGAACTGCTATAGCTCGCGTTAGGGGTTGAAAGAGGTGAAGAGGGAAGGGTCTCTTCGAACATCCCCGAGCGATTTAACTCTTCTCTTGTTATATCCACTTTGACCCGGTCCCGGTCTCTCGGTCCCGCGATGTTTTGCGAAACGTTCCCACTCGGGGGTTTATATATAGGGGATATAACCAAAAGCAGTCAGAAAAGAAACGTCAACGAAATGTTTATACAGTTTTATATATAAATGTTTTTTTTTTCTTTCTCTTTGTGTTTGTCATTTTTTGTGTTTGTTGTGTACTTTTCTTTAGAAAATTTTTAATGGTTTTATTAATTGTACAGATATTATATGAAAAAATTTTCGAAATTATGAATTGCTATACATAACACCTCCTATTGCTACTTCATTTTAATTAATAGAATATCTCGAAATGTAAATTATTATTATCGGTATATAAATTTATTTAAATCAGTTTATATCATCCATCAAACATTATCTAAATTATCTGTATAATTATCTTTATTTTTACCTCTGACCTTTTTTATAAATTATATATTTTATAAAAAAAATAAAAAAAAAAAAATTAACGCGTCGATCATTCGTTCATTATTATTACTATTATTATAACTTTAGGAGAGATATTTTGAAGAAATACGGTGAAAAAAGATTGTATATATTTTATTTCGTACGTTTGTCCTTAAGCGTGTTCTTTTATTTCTTTTTTCATTTTCATTTGGATAGAAAATTTCGATGGGGAAAATCGTTATCTTTTTCGGTCGCGTTAGCATTATTTCCCGTTTGTATCGAAAAAACCCCCTGGTTGATATTCATAACATATGTATACGATACAGGAGTGTATGTTTTCGTTTCCGAACTGGAATAAAATTTAATATTAAAATTCAATCCTTTTGCATATCGGCGATGAGTTAAAACAAGGAAGTACTATGTATACCGAGCATAGATATCTGTATCGACGGTCCTGGTAGACGAAAAAAAAAAAATTCTTGTCAGAATGCCAGGAGCGTATCGGTTATCGTTCTTCGTTTCTTTCATCGTTAAAATTTTTCAAATAACCGACGAAATTTTGTCGGGCGATGGAGAGTTTCAGCGGGGGGGGGGG
>NW_015148985.1:1510326-1572144 GCF_001465965.1 Polistes dominula
TTTTTGAAAGAAAAAAAAAAAAAAAAGAAAGAAAACAGTAGGTAGGAAAAATCGGAAAACTGTAAAAAAAATAACAAGATGAGAGAATGAAAGAAGATGGAAAAGAAGAAGAGAAAGTTAAAAAGACCAAAAAAAAAAACAAAACAAAAAAATAAAATACACACGCAAAAATATATAAGAAAAAAAAAAAAAGAAAAATTATACAGAAAGGGATAGAAAAAAGGGAATAGTTGCGGGTAGAGAGGGAAGAATGTCGAGTAAAAGAGGAATTTAATTAAAAACAACGAGAGATAAATTACAATTTTAAAGCTAGAGCAAATGGAGTGGAATGTCCAATAGTCGGTCACCCTACCGGAAGAGCAACCGTGGTCTTTTCTCTGGTTAGGATGGTTGTAAAACGCTCGAGTACTATGAGACATCGAAATAAAAATGCTACGAGGATGCTTTGGGAAAATGGAAAAATAGGAGAAAAACGATACATACACACACACAGACACACATTTTGAGAAGGAAAAACCAAAAGGTTGTTCATTTCATCGATATCAAGTCTATTTCCTTTTTCTGATCACTTTTTGCTTCTTCTATCTTTTACCCTCTCCTCCTCATTCTCCTTCCCCTATTTCTTTCCCTTCTCTTCTTTCTTTTCTCTCAGCAGCTTTCTTGTCGATTAATAATAATTGAAACATAGAATTATAATCGTTGTATAAGTTTTTGAAACTTTGTTCATATTATACAGAGATCTTGATTTTCAAAGTATTAGTTAAAGTATACGCATATGTGAACAAATGTAAAGTAGATTTATCGGCTTGGGATGCTTTAAAATGGTATTCGTTCGATACGATCCTATAATCTCCATTTTATTATTAGAGCTTAACATGGGACATTGGTTTTGCACAATTGAAAATAAACTTTCCTCATATATGCGTATTTCCTGTTTGTATGAACGCCTGTGTGTCTTTGTGTGTGTGTGTGTGTGTGTGTGTATGTGTGCATAGTAAACAATCGAGTTTATTCATTCGTTGGTACTTTTTACGCATGATCAGCTTATGTATACGTTTGTGCATATGTTTAAAATATATATGTGTTTATAAAATGATGGTCTTTTCGATTAAGTTACGCAATACGTTTCTAGAATTTCTGAAAAGATAATCACGTATAGTTATGTTAATTATAAGCAAATGATACGGTATACACGTTTCAATAAGTTTTTTTATACTTTGAAATAAAAACAATAATTTTGAAATGTACATACGTTAACATTTGTTAAATAAATTGATGCATTAATCGTTGACTTGTTGAAAAAACGTCTTATATTAAAAAACTTTAACGTTTTAAATATGTTGTAAGAGGGATTGATGTAAATGCATTTCAACGACAAATATTGTCTCGCTATTGTTTCTATACGGTAAACATTGGAAATCGATAGTACTGTGAAATCAGCCGATTGTTCAACGGTATTGCATACCGTCTGACAAATTTTTCAAGTTCTTTCTAAATACATTTATGCGAGTTTTAGAAATCTCTCGTACGAGTTTTTATTTTCCAACATAAATTAATGAAATTTAAATTCGAAAGGAAAGAAAAGGATAGGAATGGAAAGGAAGATTTTCAACGAATTATTAAATACATTAACATGTGTATAACGTTGGAATAAAATATTGATAGAATATGTACGCGATCAGGGAATGATGATGGTATTTAAAGATGGCGTTAGGAAATAAATACGCTCGAATTAGTATCTTTAAATGGTAAATATTTATTGAAGGAACTCGATCAAAGTTTCAAAGCAAAAGCGGCTTGTAAAGCTTGCTGCTGATCGTTACAAACGTTTGTATGGATTCGAAGTACGTTCTGTAAATACGTCCAGTAACGTTGTTAATTGTTTTCGGATGGATTTATTTTGTCTTCGTCGATCGATTGATTCCAAGTCGATGATTGTTTTTTGTATGCATAGCACTCATACGTTGGGAGAGAAAAAAAAAACAAGAAAATATTTTCTATTATCTATTATTAAATAACATTAAAATCGAATTATTCGAAGAAATCTTTTCCTTTTCTGTTTTTTTTTTTTTTTTTTTTTTTTTTTTTTTTTTTTTTTTTTTTTTTTTCATAGAAAAATTAACGATATTTTTTCAAACTTCTAATTATGTTAAAAAATTATTAGCTTAATTAATTAATTTTTTCTTGAAATGATTACGCGCCAAATTTGGATTATTTTGTGTTGTCGAGTCGCTTAATTAAACTAATTTATATTAAATATGAAAATTAATTTTACGATCGAGCGGGTTTGATAATGAAATAAACGAAAAAAAAAAAAAAAAAGAAAAAAACTTGCGTACAAAATTAACGAAATTATATGCATTGTCTTATCAATTATTTATGATAACACTCGTTGAGCTTGTTATAATCCTATAAAAAAAAAGATTTATTTTTTTTTTTTTTAATATAATGAATTAATATTATGACCAAACGTTATGATAATAAAACAAAAAGAAATATTCCAATACCTTAGATTAACCCAACAATATATTGATATTTTTTATATCAAAATATAAATTGAAACGTGAAATATAAGGAATAAGGGGGCGTATCAAAGAATGAAGGAAGGGTATTATCTAAGCAAGCCGCGTATTCCGCAACGATTATTTCATTGTTTCGGGGACAGAAGTGGGTGGGTGGATGGGTGAATGGGGGTTGGTT
The DNA here is from genome assembly GCF_001465965.1 of Polistes dominula. The sequence goes on from NW_015148985.1 coordinate 1,513,027, forward strand.
TGGGTTGAGAGAGTTGAACGCGGCCAACGGAACCGTTGCGGTTCAGGCTTAGCAGCTTGCGCTCTCGCACGAAATTCCATGGGCGCGGAAAGCTGCTAATGTTAATTCGAAACAATAGCTCGACGGTTGCCCGAGTTCGTAGCCGAGTCGTACTACTGCCGCATCGTCAGTACTAACCTACTACTACACACCTAGAAACACATAAATGTATATGTTTTGTGTGTGTGTATATTTATATACAGATTGTTGAGGGGACACTAACAGTGCCAACTAGAAACAGCAGCGGCAGCAACAACAGCAGCAGTAGCGGAACCGAGGATTGTGGCTACGGAATTCGTGAAAAAAGCGTAAACTATCGTAGTCAGACGATGACGATTCTACGACTATGACTACGACGATGATGGTGGTGGTGGTGGTGGTGGTGGTGGTGAAGGGATGAAAGAGAAGGAGGAGGAGGAGAGATTACCGCAGTTCGTTTTGTTCGTTGCCTAGCTCGTAAGCTTGTCGCTCTACGACCACCGAAACAAAGTGCATAGGGAGGAACGGGAAACGCAGGGAGGGTTATGACAAAAACGTGGAGTTAGGGGAACAAAAAAAATGAGAAAAAGAGGGAGTGGGAGGGAGGGAGGTAGGGAGAATGAAAAAACAGTAGCCACGGCATCGGTGGACCGAAGCTTTCTCTCTCTCTCTCTCTCTCTCTTTCTACCAGTAAAACTGGATGAAAGGGATAAAAAAAAAGTGGGACGCGACCGAAAACCTACTTGTTTATCCTTATTTCGATGCGGCAACCGCATTCTGGAAAATTGTCGCATCGTGCTCGCTCGAGGGCTTTTTGCTCCTCTTCGATTTTTGCTTATCCGTGCTTCGTTAAGTTTCCTCCTTTTTTTTCATATATATAGAAAGAGAAAGAGAAATAAATATATATGTATGTACTTCTATTGTATCTCGTTTTTCACGTTAGGTTACTCGACAAAAATGTAAGTTCCTTCGATGAATCTTTCAATCGTAAAATAGTAAAAATCCAATCGGAAGGTTTACGGATAACCAGAATAAAAAGATGAATATGTGTTTTTTTTTTTTTTTTTTGTATCGATAGGACAAGCCGATATTCGTACGAAGTGCCAAAGTGTTAATTAATCTTAACCGTAGGTTTGCGATTTATCGATTTTCCGTCAAGTATCTATTGGCTTGTCTCGTAGGTTAATGTATCTTTTAATAAAACATTCGTATCTATCGTGTACGTTTCTATGGATTATCCGTACCGTTGTTATCTATTTTTGTTTTTTCTACGAATAAATAATATCGAATAATTATTATTTAAAAAGTGTGGAAAAAGTAAAGAACAATAAAAAAATACTAACAACTTATAAAATGTTCGACCAACGGTGTCTTCTTGGTAAAGCTTTTGAAAAATGTTCGACTTTAGCGAGTTAAATCTCACGTACCAAAATACATTATTCTCAAAAGAGTGTTCACGAAGCTCGTGGTAAAACTAGCTCCCCGTATTTCATAGATTTAATGGTACACCAAAGACCTTATCTATTATAGACTATCTCGTAACAATATAAAATATACAAAGTTCACGTTAATCGTATTTCGAACGATCCCGAGAGTCACTTCGTACTCTCTCTCTCTCCTCTTTTCTCATCTTATCATTCCTATCTATCTTTCAGAACTATACGTAGTAATATTATAATGTGTGTTATACGTGTATAAGTATGGGTTTATGTAGTCAATTCTCATACATGAATTCATATATTATGTATACACATCAACTAGGACCGAATTCATGAACCGACAGTTTCAGACACAGTTTCGTACGGAACATCATAATCGCTCATTTTCGATGATACACGAAACACCGTTATTCTCTCGTTGATATGACCAAAGAGAGTGAACAAGAGAGAAAATCAGAGAGAGAATGAGAGGGAGGGAAAATCAGCCCTACGTCTCATCTATCTCTATTCTCACCTGTCTCTCTCTCTCTGTTCCTCTTTCTATTTTAGTGTCCGTACTTGCATAGAGGGTAGGTAGTAGGTAAACACGCATGATTCTCGTGAGCACGTAGATTAAGCATTGTCGAGCTGGCCTGAAGCATGCAGATAAGGTGCAACGCATAGACTGCGAATGTTGGTAGTATTCGTAGCAGGTTGAGAAGAGACTTGTGTGAAATGGCGGAAATCGGGCCGCGGGTTCGTTCGAGTTGCAACAGAAAGAGAAGAAGGATTGGGTAAGGGAGTAGGAGGAGGAGGAGGAGGCTCGATAAAAGGATACTTCACGTTCGATCGATTCACGATAGAGTCTACAAAGCGTAAGAGAGAAAGAACGAAAGAGGAGGGTGAGAAAGAGGGAGAAGTGGTGGTGGGGGGAGGTTGGGGCAGACTTTAAGAGTGAGATGAAATGATCGAGCTTTCGTAAAAATCTCTCCAATTGTTCCGTAGCTATTGCTCGCTCGAGAGCTTCCTACAGCGGGATAGATTGAAGAAGAAAGGAAAGAAAGAAAAGGAGTTTAGTAGGAGGAGTAGGTGGAAGAGGCAGAGGAGGAGGCAAACCCTCACGGAAAAATATTTGGACAACCTTGTTTACAGCGGAAACTTTGAGCTTTTCCTAGCTCTTACGAGTCTTTAGGACGTACATATCTTTCCCTTTTTGGAAGAGCACTCAAAGCAGTTGTCCGTGAGAGCATGTAACTTTTCCCGACCATTCACCAAACGGAATCCTCGAATAAGACGTTGTATAGAAATCGAGATTTGATCGATCTAAAGTCGTAAGCTTCTTCTTTTTATTTTTTCATTTAAGAAAATCGTTTTTAAATTTCGTTTATTTCGTGTGTGTCTGTATATTTGAACGTATAACTTTGAGAAAGTAGGCAGATTATGGGAGAATACTGTTATGTCATATTAAATCTTCTTTTGTGCTGAAGTATTTTCAGAATTTTTGAAATTGAACGATTTTTTATGATTAAACATCAAATCCTATTGTAGTTTTTCAATTGTATCTCAATGCAAAGTTAATGATACTTAATTTTTTTTTTTGTATGCGAATAAGAACAGAGTGTTTTATGCTTGAAAATATTTTTCTTTCTTCTCTTTTGATTATTTAAATTAAATGTCCTAATAAAAATATTGTTTTGATATTAAAAGTTCATATTAAAAAACAAAACAAAAATTAAAGTAAACTGTAGTATTCAAGATTTGAACTTTGAAGTCCCCCTCACTCCCATGATGGAAATGATATTTAATCTATAATGCAGTATAAGACTCATACATAGACACGTATCGATCCTAAGGGAAAAAGAAGAAAAAAAGACTCCCGGGAGCTAGAAACGAATAGAAAGGAAGAAAAAAAAAGTAGAGAAGAGGAGGAAATATGGAAGCTAGAGCACGTTCATTATGCGCGTTTGCGTTGTCGACATCAGGATTCCTCGAGGCACAAAGGAACGCGCCCGGCGAAATATCGAATTTCAGTGGGAACGCAAAATTCGTCGATTGTATAATCACAGCATGCTCGCGATCGGATTTGCTTTTGTTTTCGATGTGTCTTTCATTCCGCGTTCTCAAATTGGTTTCCCTTGTCTATAGCGAATCACTGTGCGAGAGTAACTCGTTCCATTGTTATAGTCAACGTTAGATATGTGACTCGAGTGATAGTCATAGAAAATTAAACTCGACTATTCTTTATAATCTATTTTTCTCCTTTAAGAATATTATATAACGTATATTAGTCGTTAGCAAGTAAATTCGGTTAAATCCACTTCTTTTTGCGTATATATTTCTGTGTGAATATTTTCTGATTATCTTAAATTTTAATGAAATAAACAACAATATTATTCGTATAGTTAAATCAAAAATTTAACAAAAACCGATGCATAAATTATTTAAATTTAACCGTTTTGGTACAATTATATTTATACGCGTTGATAATTAACACTTAAATTGGTTGGTAGAAAATTGTAATAAATAAAGTAATTCTAACACCTACGGTGTGGTGAAACGTTTCTAGGGAAATTTTTCATTGTAGAATGAAAGAGAAATAGAAACAGAAAGAGAAAAAAAGTTAAAGGGAAAAATAGAAAGAGATAAAGAAAGAAGAAGGAAAGAAAAAAGGCAAGTGGAAATAATATAGGACGATTTATGTAGGATTTAAGAGCGCATAATCCACGTTAACGTAAAACGCGCACATTACTTTCTTGATCTGCTCTTCTCGCTTTTGTCTTCTCATTCGTTTTCTGTTTCTTTGACTCGTCGAGAACTCGGTGAAAAGATTTAATTGTAAGAATTTCGTTGCACGGGTTCGGACCGTTCTTTCTCTTCCTTCCTTCCTTCCTTCCTTCCTTCATCTCTTTTTTATTCTCTTTCCCTTTTTATTCTTTTTTATTTTTTCTTTTTTTTTTTACCTCCATTCTTCAACTCCTTTTTTTCACGAACTTATTATGCTACTCGCTTGTAATCCGGCATTTAGGCTTACTCATTCTCTTTTCACATGAATCCAAAAGTTCATTTATATATAAGTGTGTATGTATATATACGTTTATATAGAACGTATATGCACGTGTGCATGTGAAATACTTACGTATTAGTCCAGTAAAGCGGTACACATCTGCATGGTGGCTTTTCAAATCGTGTTTCACGTCTCATGAAGCCGAATGCTGTTTTCGCGAAGCGATTTGCCAACCAAATTCGTCGTTTCTATATCGTCAAAATCCGAGACCGGATTCTCGTCATGTTATTCTCCTATATTTCACTTCATGGTAATTATCATTTCTCGGTTTATTTATTTCCCCTATTATTCTTTTCAACATATTGTGTATGTTAATTTATCGATTAAATAATGTTCTATACGATTATTTGGAAGATAATCAAAGGAATAATTTGTGAAATAAACTGTTAAATTATTGAGAAAAGTAATCTCGTTAGTCGCATTTAACGATACCTAATTTTAATCTAATTGTAAACATCAAAATAATTCAGGTTGCAACGATAGATACTTCGAGCATGATTGAAATTTTTATCGTATTTCCATTTGTAAGGTAGTATTTTTGTTTCTGTTTTTTTAGAGAGAAATTTATCAGAATTCGATCATATCCTGTTCTGATTATAATGTCTTGAATATTAAATCTGAAAATAATATGATTTTTTATTTATCATCGAAAAAATAAAATACTAAATTATTTTTCGAATATAATAAATGGATATTGCACGTATCTCTTTCTTTATAGTCCTGTTTATGTCATTTTTTCCTACGTCGAGAATATTGTGAAGACTTTTATGTTAAGATTTTATGTAGAACAAACATCGAGTTGAGCGTAAATTATTAGCTACGAGCACCAGCTGTTGTCGTATAAAATTCGCCAGAGTTTTTATGAGTATCTACATATGTCCTAAGTAGTAGTACGGAATATATTTTTTTTTTATTCTTCTCTTTCTTTTCTTTTTTTTTTTCCTTTTTTTCAAATCAATGTTTTATTCCAGATATTCGAATTCAAAAGCAAAATATATGGACATATTGCATCCTGTAAAATATGTCAGTTATTTATTTATACGATTGTATCGAAGATCCTCCAGGATATCCGATTATCTTTGATATAATTATTTTGAGCTTTGGAAAATAATCGAATCTTTAAAACGTCTATTGTAATATTTTACATTCATAAATTATCTTGAATCATTTTTTCTCAACGCGAATATTTACACTCTACCAAAGGGAATAATATGAATATTTATGTAAGAACAATATTAGCAATTTGGTGACATTCGTCAACTCATTAACGTTTTTCTACAAAATTTATATTCAAGATTAATTAAATATTTAATAAAATAAAGTCAAAATTGAAAAGTAATTCTATGTAAATGTGTTATTTTTGTTTATATATATATTCTTATAAATTTGTAATATTTTAATGTTATAAATCTTGTAAAGAAAATCTGATTTACCATTTGGACGTTTTTTTTTTCTATTTTTAAGTATGCTTATTAATGTATAAAATTGTTCTGAAAGCTTGTTTAACATTTATTTTCATTTGAAGTGTTAATTAACGTTTAACTCTTCACAGAACTTGGTTCATCGTTAAATAGTAGGAAAAAGAAGAAACAGAGAGAGAAAATCCTTGAGATGTTGAAGTAGGGCATGATTTAAAATAGGGTTTGAGGAAACACACTGTGTAGAAAATAAAATCGTCGTCCTTTTCTATTGGCTACTAGCAACTTCCTTCTTCTATTGGTCCAACATTTCTAAAACGTAACTTCACCTGTAAGTATCTTTACTGGATACCTTTAGCAGGTACCTTTACTAGGTACCTTCTTTCTTCGGGTAGCTTTCGATCGATCGATCGTTCGTACGAAAGGCAATTTTTGTGCTTCGAAAAATTGGATTCCGTTGAAAGGATTGCGCGTTTTGTCGTAGTTCGCATTCGACGAAGGCATCCGAACGATTTATATTTGCAACGGGTGTTAGCCGGAGCTAGTGTCGAGCTCACCGACAGCTTCAACGTTGGCCTCCGGGCGACCTCGTAACGTTTGCTGGCCCTTCGCATCCTTTATCCCTTTTTTCCCCTCTCTCTCTCTCTCTCTCTTTCCCTTTTCTCATTCGCCTTCTATTTCTTTTTCTCACCTTTTTCCTTTTCTTTTTTTTTTCAGCGGAAACGCTCGGTCGATTAATTTATTGCCCTCGAACCTACTTTCAACCTAGCAGTCATCTTTTCTCTCACTCTTTCTGTCTTTCTTTTTCTCTCATTCTCATTTCCTCTAGTTTCCTCTCTTTTATTCAGCGAGAATATAACGAGATAGAAAGAGAAGAAAATAAATAAAAAAAGAGAAGAAACAAAAAATCCTCGTGCAGATTAAGAAAATTACTATCTTCCTGTCTTCCATCCATTTATATTCCGATAAGTAAATATCTTTATCTATCTATCTATCTATTTGTCTTTTATAATAGATAAAGTTACAACAAGTTAAATTTATCCTAATTAAAATAGAAAATAAGAAAAATGTCGTATCTCTTTAGAATGATTTTAAAAGAAAAACGATATTTCTCTTTGGTGATATAATATATAAGATAAAAGAGAGAGAGAAAACGCATTTGACTTTCTGTTCCGTGCCAAATACGTCCAACCGTGGAAAGTTATGCACGTGCGTCACGATACCAACCCTCCTCGCATAAGCTCGCAGACTTCACGCTCGTAACGATTCCTTCGAGCGTTAAATCGATTTCCAGTTTGTTCGCGTTGATATTCTCTAAACCGTTCGACCGTAATGCCCAAAAGTTTCAACCTACACAATTAGAATATTTCCTCTTTCATCTTACCTCCTGCTCTCTTTTATTTTCCTAACATAAGTTAACAAAAAAGATGTCGCAGAAGAAGAAGTAGGTAGGAAAGTAAAAAGAAACACCCGTTATAAAAGTGACAAGCGCGCGCTTATTCAAGCACGATCACGTTGGAATGTTTCCCTATATACGTGCTCACGCGTTCATCTACATAGTAAATGTGTACGAATATGTGTTCGTATATATATATATATGTGTAACTCTTGGTCTATGCATTTTCGGTATACAGTATACTACTATGTATACCACGAGTAGAAATTCCATCGGCCTCGAACCGCATTTTCCCTCGATTTCTGTAACGCACGCGATCCTCTTAACGTATACGTGTTAGAGAGAGAGTGAGAAAGGGAGAGTTGGTTTGTATGTATTAGTATATATGTACGCGTAAGTAAGGGTTGGGCGACACAAGAACCAACGAGAAAGCGGGAAGACCGCTTTATAACGCTTCATTCCGTGCTCCCTGTAAAAATGTAGACTAAGCTTGCGCCTCGATGAATACGGTATGCTTGCGTACCTACCCTCACCTATTATACCATAGTATAGTATATGTAAAAGTAATGGCAAAAGGAAAGAGTGTTTTCAAGTATCTTTTCTTCGATATATACATACAACTCCTATGCGTTATCAATTATATTTTTTCGATGTTTGTTGCTAGTATATAAACTTTTTTATTTATGCACTTTTTCACCCCTTCATCGGCATCATCTTCATTGAACACACGTTTCGTCTTTTCCTTTTCAGTTTTCTTTCAATATTTTATTATATCCTCCTTTATTAATTTTTATTTTTCTCCGTCCTAGATTTTTTTTCCTCGCGTAGTATTTCCTTCTTCTTCTATATATTTTTTCTTCTTTTTCTTATTTTAAATCTGCACTTCCTCGACCATATATAATGCAGATATCACGTTGGACTAAAATATACAAACGTTAATTCCGTTGACATTTATTTTTCCTTCTCTTTCTCTTTTTCTTTCTTTTTCTAAATAAATAAAAAAAGAAGTCGATATCCTTCGATCGATCATTTTGTTCTACCGTATCACGAATCGTACATCTGAACTCATTTTCTTTCGTATTTCCAGGTAATGATTGAAATATCATGTTTTTCTATATTTGTATTTTATATTCGGCATAGTACGATTACGGTATTGATTCTAGCCTACGTTTCATCGTGATAATCAACGAACAAGGGGGTGGTGTGGGGTAGGTAGGAGTGTGAGAGCGCGTTTATGGTGACGCTCCCAGATCGAAATCAATTCGGCGCAACGATAGGATGAGAATGGCTCCGATAATTTGCCGGGTCAAACGAAATATTTTTGCAAACACGCAAAGACGGAAGTGTGCGGAGAGGGGTTGTTTTTTTTTGAGGTGCAGGTAGGGGAGTGGTTTGGGGGGGTTGGTATGATATAAAAAAGCGAGGGACGGACGCGTCGAATATTTCCGTACGAGCTTGTGCACCTGGTCGCGTTATTTGTTTCTCTCTCTCTCTCTCTCTCTCTCTTTCTCTCCTTTCTCTTTTTTCGCAGAGATATTTTTTGTTCCTTTTTCTGTTTTTCTTTTTTTCTTTTTGTAGGATAGTCGAAAAATCGAGTTTCATGCCGTGCGAGAAACGGCAACGCCGGAATTTGTTGTGTTCGATTTTACCGCGCGAACAGTATTTTCGGAAGAATACGAGAAAAAAATAAAAAAACAAATAGGAGAAAAAAAAAGAAAAACGCAAACGCATCAACGACATAGTTCAATTCAACGATACCGATCGTTTTGTTCGGTGGTTCGCGTTTTAACCGCGTAAGAAGGTGAAGGAAAATTATTCGAAACTTTTCTTTTTAATCGACCGATTCTTTTGCTTTTTCTTTGCTACCCGTCGGAAAATATTTCCTTTTTTTTTTTTTTTAATTTCTTATTATAAGCACGTTCTACTCTTATTGCGAGCCAAAAAAAAGAATAAGAGGAAGTAAGTAAAATAGAAAGAATGAGTGAGTAGTGGGAGGGAGGAGGATGAGGATGAAGGTGAGAGGGGATGCAAGAGAAGCGTAATAGAAAAGTTTTTAGAATCGAGGAGACGATGGGTGGCTGAGATTCTCCAAGCAATGAAATTTTCTCTTGGAAACCAAGAAGAATCGAAAAAGAAAAAAAAAAAATATATATATATATATATATATATATATATAGTTGTATGTACATATTTTCAACGGTATAGTTTTCGTCGATACTATTCTTTTTTCCTTCTTTTTTATTTTTTCATTTCTTTTATTATTTTATTTTTATTTTTTTTTTTTTTACGTTCCTATTGCACGAAATAGAGATCATTATTAATAACGACGTCGACTGTTATTTATATTTTGTACGTATGCGTGTTACGTACACGTTGTACATGTATGATCTTCTATGTATTTGTTCACGTACGCAATCGTGTATATTTGAGAAAAAATTGTCGAGGTTGTCCTCCTCCTCCTCCTCCTCTTCCTCCACTCAGAGATACGTGAAAATTACTATCTGCAATTTTATTTTTTTAGTTATATCTATTTCTCCCTGTATCTCTTTCGTTTTATTTTTTATCTTGATTTTTTATTTTCTTTCCAAAAGCTTCGACAAGAAAAAATCTTTCTCTCTCTTTCTCTCTTTCCTTTTTATCTATCTATCTGTCTCTTGTTATGTATCTCTTTTTTCTTGTTACTTTTTCACCCCACTTTTATATATCTCTCTCTCTTCGACAAAGCCTCGTTAACTCGGTCCGATGCTAACAAAATCCATAACCCGATCGGTTCACACATACAAACACACACAAAGACATATTGATCCCCGTGTACGTATACACTTCTCTATACACATACTAACAACTTCATGCATAGGATAATAGTAGGTAGGTGGATACGCACAGGTACACGGACGAACGGTGATGGATTAGGCGTCGAGCTTAAATCGCCATCCATAATCTACGCGCGCAAGAGCAACAAAAGAGCCATTGCATTGGCTGCTGCGACCAAAGTCTCACCTCTCTCACTCTCTCTCACTCTCTCTCTTTCTCTCTCACTTTTTCTCTTTTTACTCTCTGTTCTTTCGGTCTCTCACATTTTCTCATACTCTCTGCTTGTTTATTTCCGATGTTTTGGCACTTTCTCTTTTTCATTTTTTATTTTTATTTTTTTATTTTTTTATTTTTGGCGAGCTGTGTAGAAAAAAAAGAAAAGAAAAGAAAAGACAAAAAAGAGATAAAGAAAAAATAACCTAAGCGGAGAAAGGAGAGAAACCACCATGGACAAAGGGGTAGGAGACAAATGTGCTTTAACTTGGCAAATATTGACTCAAACCTGTTAGTATTATATTCGATGAGATATATTCTAAAAAGAGAGAAAAAACGTTTTATTTTTTTTCTATTTTATATTTCTTTATTTTTTTTTTGTATTCGATACATCGAACAATTTAACGAATACGTTGATTATTTATCAAAAACATTATAATCGATATTAATCGGTATTGATTGGAAGAACTCAATGTAAATTGAGTAAGGGATGTTTCATTCATCCGTTTTTTATTTTATTTTATTTGATAAAAAAATATTGTAAATGGATGAAGAGAGAGAGAGAGAGAGAGAAAGACAGAGATAGAACGAGATGGAAAAAAATTGCTTCATTTTCGAATTTTTATATTTTTGTATTTTGCTTTTATATATATAATCGATACATCGGTAATTAAATTAATCCATTGACATTCTAGTAGAAACTAAAAAACGTTACTATCTTTATTAATCGTTATTAATTGTTATTAATCGATATTGATTTGAACTCAAAAGATAACAGAAGACAAACCAAGAGTAAAAAAAAAAAAAAAATAAGAAAAGGAATGTTTTTCTTTGTCGTGTTATTCCCTTTGGTTTGTAACTTTACAGGAAAATTTTGTATCGTTCACGATCGGCGTTGTAGTTCGAGTGTAGTATCGAACTAGACACGCCGTATATCATTGCCTTATTCCATGGGGAACCATGAAGAGTCAGCAAGGCGAACGAAATATGCTCCAACTTTCAGGTTTCACAAGCGAAACGTAAATAGAAGTCCAGAACTTTTCACGTCCTATCTCGTGTCACCAAAGGAGGAGAGAAAAATAGGAAGAACGAACCAGATAGAGAGAAAGAGAGAAAGAAAAAAAAAACAAAAGAAAGAAAGAAAGAAAGAAAGAAAATAAGAATCGAACGTTTCCGTGGAACATCTACGAAATCATAAAAGTTATCTCGACTTTTTGACCGACGTAGTCTATCGAATTTTCTTTTCCATAGTTTATTTGATATTTCAAAGAAATATATATATGTGTTTGTGTCTGTTTGTGTGTGTGTTTGTGCACACAATAATTTTATAAATAAATTGCACGATGCAAATGAGACACGAGAAGATGTTTTCCCAATATTTTATAAATTTAACGAGAAATCGAAATAACAATCTTGATCTATTTTTTCTTTCTTTCTTTCGTTCTTTCTTTCACCCTGCAATATTATTTATTTATTTATTTATTTTTTTTTTATGTCCTGTGTCTACTATGTATAAAAGGATTGAAAAGTTTTGAGCGTGTCATTCATAGAAAGGGTGCAAAATTTTTGACGATGATTTGGAAAGGATTGTGTCAAGAATTTTATTCCTTAAACGAAATTAATAAAAGTATATTAAAATTATTCATTAATCGATCTATAACGTGTCGTTTAAAAAAAAAAAAAAAATTATAAACGTATAACACACACACGTTGAAAAACAATTTCGTTGATTCGCATTGTAAATCTTTTCGAGCTTTACTCGACGTTCTAGAGAGATGATTGAACGTTTGACCTGAAACTGAAAGCCGTAATATGTCTGCTTGAATTGCCTCGAAAACCGCTTTCACCCTTCCTTCCTTCCTTCCTTCCTTCCTGCTGTCTTGCTTGCTTACTTGCTTGTCTTGTCCATCTTTTTTTTCTTCTTTATCTTTTCTTGACATTCTATCTCTCTTTTTCCTAGTTTTCGATTAAGTACCTGAATATACAAGCAATATTTTTGTCGACATGTTCTTCCTTTAAATCATCGATTTTTTATCGAAGTATTTTAAAAATTAAAATTTAATTAGTCTCAGTATTGATATAATTATAGGATAATATAACATATCAGATTTATCAGATTGTATTTCAATTGAAAACTGACAATGAGTAGAATACTTTTATCATTTTTCCTTTTTTCTTAATACATCGAATTTCCTTTTTATTTTCACTTATTTTATAAACACACTAATTTTTAATCGAATTAACAAATATTATAATATTTTTGTCTTATATTTCTACTTTATCGGCTTTCAAAAGGCACGTAAATTTGGTCAGATCCGATCGACATAATCAGAATTATGAAATCTTAAATTAATTAACCATAAAAATACGAAGAAACTTTATCTCCAATGCAATAATAATAATAATAACAATATCTCCAAAGATAAATTATTATTTACACATTGATTCATCTTTATCGATTGTTAAGATAAATCTTTTCATCATTCGTCATATTTTTTAACAAACGATTAATACGAACCATCTACCCAACTGTACTTTTACATTTTTTTCAGTAGTACGAGTCAGTGATTTTCGCAGGGAATAAAAGTTGCTCTGGAGATCTTTTCTAGTCTTGAGGAAAAGATACGATCCTTCTCCTTCTATCTCGTCTTATTTTTCTTCGTTCACGGCGATAAACCGCAGGAAGAATGGCGTAGAACGAAGGAAGGGACGAAGGGACGAAGGAAGGAACGAAGGAACGAACGAAGGAACGAACGGCTGGTTCGACGTTCTGTAAGACAGTAACGAAGTTCCCTCGGTACGTTATTCCAAACTTTTAAAAGTTAAAGTCCTCGAGCATTGTTACGAACGGCTCGGGAAAGTTATCTTGTCTGAATCTTGAAATCTGTAACTCTTTTTTTTTCCTTTTTCATTTTTCATTCTTCCCGTTTTTTCTTCTTCTTTTTATCGTAAGTTGGTAAGGAATGCAAGAACAAATTCTTTTTTAACGTTACTCGTTAAAACAATCTTGAAAAATATTACTCGTGTGCACATACTCTTTAAAAGTATGTACTAATTTTGTTCGTAAAAATAAACCAATCTTGTTATAATATTTTGTTTCTTTTTTTTTTTTTTTAGATTTCTAGGAAAAGAAAGAGAAATGAGTTGGAATAATTTCTTTAATATCTTTGATCAAGGAATAACGATATACGTATGCATATAAGTGTATAAGTGTGTTCACGTACGTATTCGTTTAATCGACATTTACGACGTTAACATAACTCCAAACCGAGTTAAAGATCTATCTAGCATTTCTATCTGCAATTACCTTTGATTTTCGTTGTTAACGTTACGTACACAGGTACGTCCGACTTTGTGTTGCTCGAGAACTTGACAAACTGCCTCGTTTGCTGCCTTTCTCTACCTTTCCCTTTGTATATAGTATATAGTATATATATATACGTTTAGCTACAAATTCTCTCTTTCTCTTTCTCTTATTCTCTGTCTTTATCGCTATCTTTATTGTATGTCAGAGAAAGACAGATAGAGAAAGAGAAAGATAATAACCTCTTCAGTACACGTTTCAACGCGAGTTACGTTTGCTTTATAACATTTTGTTCCACTGTTACGAACGAATTCAATCGTCCATCATGTTCTGTATCTTGAAATTGTTACAGCAAATCAAAGTTCTAGGCGTCGATTATCGAATAAAGCGAAACTTACGGTGGCACGTTTTCTTTTAAAAGAGATTTTTTATTGATTTCGATATCGATAAAATCACGATTGTGTTTATTACGTCGATTTGTGAAAGATTTTCTTTCAAAGACTCTCACATTTTTTTTATTTTTAATTTTTTTCTATTTTTTTTTTTTTTTCATTTTTGTATCGTTTAACAGTAAAATTAAAATTAGTCGAATTTGTAATGTGTAATAATATCATTTAGTTTCATAAACGTTTTATCTTTTCGAATCTTTAAAAGAAAAATAAAACATGTCTTTTTCACTCTCTTTCTACCGTAAAATACCGTTCTAAGTGTTAAGAAAAAAAAAACAACCCCAAAGCTTATCCAACAGGAGCTTGTGTTCGCTTACCAAAACGGTTGGAAAACGAACAAGATTACTCGTTTAACGACCGCAAAAATGCAACGTTAGGAGGAATTAGTTTTTCACGCTCGTCGAAACGATTTTTCATCGGGTAGTAAAACACACCTTTAAAAACCACCCCACTTTGCCATTATTTTCTTTCATTCATTTCTTTATCTTTTTTTTTTGTTGTTTTTTTTTTAAGTTCCTTAATCATAATTATACTTTTTATTCCGTATTATTCTTTTTTTTTTCTTACAAAAAGATATTTAAAAGAAAAAAATATCATGCAGTGAAACCTTCAAAAAACTAAGTTTCGAGAGAATAAGACGTATGCAGAATATCAAGTGTAGGATAATTATAGGGTTGTTTTATAATAAAATTAAAATTATTATATTGTTAACACTTTCAAAAATTAATTTACGTTTTATTAATATATAATACATAACATATTTATACAGTAGAAAAAAAATCAATTCGAAGAAATGAGACAAGATGCTTCTGATAACTAAAAAATTTATGGTAACTAAACACATCTCTGCATGCAAGAAATGCAAAAACGCCTTCCGTCGAACTCTTTGAAACTTCCCTAGTATTTTCATTCTGCAGATTTTCACGAAACTAGCGTTAAAATTCAGTCGTAAGACAATTAAATAACAATTTACAACATCCAATTGCAAATAATCTGAATAGAAAATGAAAAAAAATGTTACAAAAGTGATCTATTAGGATTATGTTTGTCTAGAATGAGTAAAAAGGATGAAAAGAGATATATAATGATTAGAAGCTATTTAATGAAGTCCGGGAAAGTAGTCAGGTTTTTTCCGAAAAGTAGTGAGAAATAAAAGACCCTACGGAAAGACCCTACGGACTTATCGGAAAGACACTACGTTGTCTAATTAGACACAATGTTGTCTAATTTTTTTTCTCTTATGTATCTTATAATCAATTTTTTTTTTGTAAAATTTTGCAGACAATACAATTATTTTAATCTATATATTTCATAATCATTAATAACAATAATATTTATGAAATAAATAATTTAATAATAATTTTGCAATAAAATACAAACATTTTTAAATAGAAAAGAAATGACACGTTTGGTAAAAAAAAAAAACATACCACGCACCTTCTTTGTTTATGTCGACCGTCGGTTCGTTTGGACCTTATAGTTTTGTCGCATACCTTTTACCCTTCTATCCCTCCTACCAACAAACATTTCGAGTATCGAAAGAATATGTGTGTTTACGCTTTGTACTATGCAGTCGCACACAAACTCTCACATATACAACCAGGAGTGATAACTACGAAGCATAGCATAAAGAGGAGACCGAAAATAGGAAAAACTGTATATCTATATTCCGTCTCATTCTCTCGCTGGCTAAATCCTATATGTTTGTCTCTCTTTCTCTCATTATTTAGTAAAGCAGCCGTTTCATAGCTCCGTTTCCTGACCGACCGCGTTTATTTACTTTCCAAATCACTCCCATTCTAAAGAAGTTTTCACTTCAAAAATAAAAGTCGAAGGAATAGTTCAAGGAGAAAAACAAGAGAGACGAGATGTTGTGAGTTTACGTTTATACGCTCGAATGTGCAAACGTCGAGGAATTTCCTGTAGAAATTTGAGCGTGTAGGAGGTCACGACGCAACCGAAACCGAAAACCTATCCAGTGATCCCCATAGGAAATCGCAAGGAACGAGATGTAGCAGCTTTTTTTTTCCTAACCACTATTCCTTTCGGCAACTCGATAAAACGATCAGAGAAATAGGTGCGTATGGAAAACCACCGTAAAATCGTCTTACCAATTTCTCACGTCATTCCAATTTTTACGATGCTCAGAAGAAAAAAAGTGGAATAAGAAAATCGTGAACAGTAGGGTAGAATTGGGTGGGGTATTAAAATAAATTCGACGATCAATTTGTGTTTTTTTTTTTTCACGAATTCCTCTCCGTTAAATTCGTAAAAATTCTTTTAGACGAGATATTGAAAAAAAGAAAAATTAAAAAAAAAAAAGAAAAAATAGTTGCAATTAACGAGTATCATCGTTATAACTCTCGTTATAATTAATGCGTTTGAACATTGAAAGCGTTCATTTCTCTAATTCTAGTTTACGAGATTTCTCAGCGAGCTTATTTGCTTGCATTTACCGGACAGTGACGAATGATTTTAATCCATTCATAGCAATTCCAATTTAACATACGCGTTGGGGGTGTACGTCCGGCATTTAACTATGTGCAACCGCATTGAATTTTGTCATCGCATTTATATATTACAATCACCCTCTGTCCCTTTTTCTTATTTTCGAATAGATAAATCTTCTTCCCTTGCAGTGATATTAACGTCATCGTTGTTCTTTCTTTATATCATATTTAATACTTTCATTTTCTAATAAAAACAAATACAACGAATTCACGCGTACGAAAAGTCGTAGTAATTTAAAATAGACTGTACTGTTTTCATTTGAACGATATCGATCACATCTTAAATATATATTTCTTTCATATTTTATATATTTCATAATTATTCTATTTATATAATGGTAATTAAAATAAAACGAATAAATAATCATGACACGACTCTACTATTACCTCTGTTATTAATAAATATTGGCAAATTAATATTTATAGCGAATGAAATATTCATATACATTGACTGAAAAGGCTACTATAATATTCATTGACCGATCATTGATTAAACAATTTTCAAATATTTTTGGTTTGCATACTACATAATTAATCAATGTTTATAACAAAATATCAGTTTGTAATAGAAGCGATTAGTGTTACATTAACTAAAACAAGATAAAAAACAAAATTTAGGATTAAATATATATACCATCTATATCAATATGTAGCATTATCCAAATTATAAATTCTAAACAAAATTCTTATTTATATTGAATGAAATATACATATATTACGTTTCAAAACATTGATCAATAATTTAGTATGATCTGGTTGAAAATTATTGAGTAGAATACTGTTACATAGAATCAATTTTATTTTGATTAGAAACTAGTTCCTCTAGTTTTACGATATAAATCTTAAAATTAATAGAAGAATGGGATGTAGAATTTTGAACTAACATTCCAATTAAATATTTGACACCAAACACCATTGATGAAATGAATGAAAAGAATATAGAGAAGTTTGTAGAACAAAAAGTGATAATTCGTAGTTAGAAATCATAGATGGACTAAATATATAGGTCGATCAATGGAATCACATAGATATATAGAGCAGTCTGTTGCATACCAGGATGTCATATTGACGATACACGTAATATAGGTCTGCTTTTACGAGCGATTAGTCATCAATGAACCTGATTGATCACAAAGCGAGGCATAATCCGGTGCTGCTCGCGCCTAAGCTTGTCCCGGCTGCAGCACGAACCGCTAAACTATTTAACCATCAACCCTCTCTGTCACTCTCTGTGTCTCTCTGTGTTACTCCCTTTCTCTCACCCTCTTCATAGAAGGTTTCTCGTAACTCCGTTGTACCCGATGATCCTATCTCGTCATGCCAGTGTGCTCGATATGATTGGTATTACAGAGCTTGTTCAACGTCGTACAGAATAGTCGTCCCTGCTTCTCGATGTTTGAAAAGCGATTACGCTTGGATATTACTTTTGATCGAAGAACTGATTGATTTTTCTTTTTTTCTTCATCTTCTTCTTATTCTTCTTCTACTTCTTCTTTTATTTTATTTGTTTCTTTCTCTTTTCTGTTTTTTTAATAGATATGAAATATAATTCCTATCTCACTCAACACGAGATTATTTTAATCCTGAATTTTATCGACATTTTCTTTTTAATCTGTCAAATAACTGTTTCATTTTTTTTGTCTCTTTATAATTGAATGCAAATATTAATCAATTCAATGCAGGATTATATGATATTGAACATTATCGTAACAATCAATAAATTATACTTACAATTAATATTTTATCCTACTCTAATGTGTACATTAAATCGAATAATAAATTACAAAAATTGATCTTTGATATATTTATGTATATATCGTATAAAGAAGCATTTTAAGTTTATTCCAAAAAAAAAAAAATAATAAAAGATGTTCTTAACTCTTTCGTAAAATCGTTCCTCTTTTACCTATATAAAGAATCGAGTTTAAAATAAGAGGAATAGGATGGATATTGAGTTATTGGCTCTGCCGAAGAGTATCGGTACTTTGGAATCGTTCGGAAAGAAGTGGGAAGAAAATGGTTGAGAAGGTGACTGTTTCACGTATCGAAAAGTAGGTAGACTTTGCCGTCAATTTCTAAGTAAGTGGCATACGTTTTACGAAGATACTCGATAACCACCGAAAAGAAAAAGAAAAAGAAGAAGAAGAATTTTAGACTATCGAAAAGGTACCTACATATATATATAGCTGTGTATTCGTATGTGTATGTGTGAAGAGTTGAAGAAGCTGGTAGAGAAGTAAAGAAAAAAAAGGAATGGAAAGGACGAATGAGTGAGAGAGTGAAAGAGAATACGGAAGGGTCGAGTTACTAGAGAAAGAAGTAATGCCTTGTGTTTCCGCTTGGAGACTTGCGGAGGGTGTAAAGAGGAAGTCGATAAGATATATTGCTGCGGAAGTAGAATGGTATGCGCACGGATGGACGTTCCTACGAACTGCGGAACTGTAGAAGAGATCTGGAACGCCATGTGGCCGAGGTCTCACCAAGATTTTATATTGCGATCACCTCTATCGTTTCGATCACTTTTATCTAGAACCATTCGTAGACGTAGTAGTATTTTTATCGCATTCTCATTGCCCCGCACTCAGCATCATCCTCCTCCTCCTCCTCTTCCTCCTCCTTCTCCTCTCTTTCTATTCTTTCCTATATCTTTCTCTTTCCTTTCCTTTTCTTTTTATTTTTTTTTCCTTTCCTCCTAATCCTCCACCCCTTTCTCTCTCTCTCTCTCTTTCTTTCTCTTTTTGTTTTTTATTTTTTTTTTTATTTTTCGCTTCCATTCTTCTTTTCCATTATTTTCTATATTGTGTGTTTCTGTGATTCTCCATCGTTTCTTTCCTTTCCTTTACTTTCCTTTACTTTCTTTATTCCAAAGAAAGGCAAAACGTGTTCCTATAGTAATACGAATATATGCTCCTTTTCAACCACCGTGTACCACCGTTCGAACTATTCGAAAAATTTTTGCAAATTCTTTCCTTTTCTTCTTTCCGTCTTATTTTTTTTTCTCTTTCTCTTTCTTTTCTCTTTCCTTGAATTGGTAAAAGACTTCGTACACGTTTGTTCGTTCTACCGAAAAAGTCTCGACATTTGAAAAAGTCGAGGAATATTCGTAGCCACTTTCTTGGGATCAAATCGAGATCGGAGACACATTCCGTTTTCTTATAAATTTTACATTTATACGAAATTATCTTTAGATACATCTTAAAATATATCTCTATTAAAATAGAAAAATCTTTCCGAGTATTTGTAGATCCGGATAGGAGGTGGGTGAGCATCTATCACTTTCGTGAAAAATAAATTTTTTTTTAAAGATAGAACTGTAATTCTTAATTCGCTAAGAAAAAAAAAAAAAAAAGAAACAGAGAAAAGAACAAAAAAAAAATGGAACAGGGGGAAAAAATAGTAAACGAAAGAATACGCGAAGGATTAAACTAACAAAAATAAATTGCTAATGAGTAAGGAATAACAAAAGAAGACCGTAGGATTTTTCTTTTTTTTTTTTTTTTTTCGTTCACTTCGTTGGCCAACGGAATGAAACAGGTGCATCTCCGAAGAACGGGACGAATTCTGAAGAGGAACTCTACTCCCACCATCACCACCGGTTTCAGGAGGGAAGCGTAAAGAGCCCGGAAATTAAGCTATTCAAATAGAATTTAACTGCTGATTTGCTATTCAAAAACGCGGCCGTACTCTCGCCTCGTTACCCATCCTTTTGCCCTGTGTCGGAGTACCATGAGAAAGAAAGAAAAGGATGAGAAGAGATAGAGAAAAGAAAGAGAGAGAGAGAGAGAGAGAGAGCGAGAGAGATAGTAAGAGAGAGGATTCTCATCGTAGGACAGAGAAGGATGTTTTAATTCATTTGTCTCGTCGGTAGTACCTCCGAATATTCCATCTTTCTACTACATCTATTACGTTCTTTCCACTTTTTTTTCCTATTCGTATTATTTCTTCTTTTTTTTTTTATTTTTTTATTTTCCCCTTATTCCTCCCTCTTTCTTCTTCTCAATAGAAAAGTTACTTCAAAATGACTTTAGTCGATTAACACCTTATCTTCTATTTTCTATCCGATATCCTTCTCTATTTTTTTAATTATTAAAATATATAAATATATATATTATATAATATTAAATTTATATATGTGGGACGAACGCCTCCATGCCAAACTTGATAAGCATTCGTGGAAGGGAACTGGTCGGTGGGCCCTGGATAGCTCAATTGGTTAAAGAGCAGTCGCCCGGGAAAGCGAAAGATCCGTGGTTCGAGTCCCGGTCCGTCCAGTCAGTCCAGCGGTCCAGTTTTTTTCCACGAATCTTACATATATATATATAATAGTATAATTTTTTTATAATAATTAATATGTTATATTATATTATATATAATTATTATATTTATATATTAGAATAATTAATATAATTTTTTCTCTTTAGAGCTGATTTCTTTTTTCCTTTCTTCGTTTCTTTTTCTGTTATGTTTTTCTGTTTTTTTTTTCTTTTTTTTTTATTTATTTTCTTCTTTTTTTTTTTTAATTCGTCTCAATAATTCGAAGTTATTACACAATCAATTTTTTCTTTTCACTCGAATTGACACCTCTTTTAGCCAACGTACCTATTCGTTCGAATAACGCGCGAATAACGGACGAATGGAAGTACGATGATGCAAATAACTGAAACGCATAACTCATTAAAAGATGTCAATGGGACAGATGATACAAAAGCGTCGTATTATTCTCGGCTCGTTTAGTTTCGGGACTGGTAGTATAGCGTAAAATGCGTTAAATCAGGTTTACTCCTCTATAGTCTCTCTTATTCTATTTTCCGCAATTCCACCTCCCCCCTTCCTTCCATATCCTCTTTCTCTCTCTCTCTTCTTTTACAAACCGAGCCTTCTCGTTTACGAGGAACTTCCGTTCGCACGTAATAATGGCTCAGCTTTGAGAAACTTTGGGAAATTTGTGCTTGCGAGCCACATAAAACTTGACGGCGACTTCAACTAAGCCCATTCTCGTCATTTTCTATCGTCTATAGGCACATATGTTAATACCGATCATGTCCATATTCATTTTTTTTCTTTATTATGTATTTTATTTTAATTCGTATCATAGAAGCATGAAATGAATTCGTGAAAAAAATAAAAGAACAAAAATAAAAAAGAAAAAATAATAATCCGAATAAACGGGTGTGTGTCACATTGAAAAGCAAAAGGATCGTTTTCCTGGGTATTGAATGTAGTTTCGATTAAATTTTTCATGCTTTTGTCGGGAGGGAGAGGGGAAAAAAAGCGATTCGTCGATAAAGCGAAAATTTTTTTTTGATCGCCTCGAGTGTCCTAGGCTCTAATTGATTTTAATCCGTCACTGGTTATTATTACTAGCGGTGAACAACATTTCAATGAGATTAAAAACTGGTAATAGAGTTTTTTTTTTAGACGTGTAAGAAAAAGAGATAAAGACAAATTTGAAATCCTAAAATAGGGAAAGAAAAAAAAATTGAACGGACTGATTTTAAAATATGATTAGTTTCGTCATTCGTAAACTGTAACTTTTCTATTTTGTAAAATTCAAATGAAAAAAAAAAAGAGATATAGAGAAGAAAATTTATTCTACATTTTTATTTTTCTCAAGGAATATCTAGTCGTATTCGAGTTTAGTTAAATGCGGTCATGAGCAATCCGCGAATTACGTTTTTTCTCGACCGAAAACGGATTTCAAGGGTGTTTTCCCTTCAATAATTCCTGAAAGATCACGAGAACACGAAGAAACTCGGAAAAATGGTAGCGAAGAGGCTCGGTGAAAGATGAGAGACGTTGAACCGGTAAGTGGGTGGAAGGAGTTTTTGCGAGAAAGAGAAAAAGAAACGAGAGAGAGAGAGAGAGAGAAATATATATGAGAGAAGAAATAGAAGAAGAAAGAAAGAAAGAACAGAAGGAAGGAAGGAAGGAAGGAAAGAAAGAAAAAGAAGAAAACGAACTTGACGTTTTATTTTTTTCTCTAGCGTTATCTCTTTTCTCGAAAGTTCTTCCAGTGGGGGCGCCAAAACAAGACGGAAACTCCCGGAGTGTTCGTAACACGATTTCTTTTAGTGTTTCACTCACCCCTCTTTATTCCTTCTTCATATTCGCTTTTTCCGTTTTCCTCCAACCAAGCCCCTCCTCCTCCACCTGTCATTTCATCTCGTTCTTGCAAATTTGACTCGTCTTTTCTATTTTATCTTTCATATCTTTCTATTCTTACCTGTATTTTCACTTTTTTTTCATTCCCTAAGATATAGATGAATGTATGTATATGTATATGTATAGATATATATATGAGAATATATTATACATGAAAACAAATTGTACTAGCTGTCCCTTCTCGGTGATAACCATAGCCAATTTTCTAGATGCGGCTAGCTCGAGATCCTTTGTCACGGGAACTCACTTAAGAAGAAAAATCGTGTCACATAAGTTACGTCCTGTTACTCGTATAATAATAATCGTTTTACGTGTTACCATAGTTTATTTGCATAGCATCAAATAAACGATTCGCTAGAATATATTTATCTATTCGGATCTCTCTTTCTCTCTCTCTCTCTCTCGTATACTGTGGAAAAGAAGAAAATAATGTCATTTGTTTTGTACGTTCGGACTCGGATGAGATTCGGTATAGTTATTCCAGTGGTATGTCTCAGTTACGTGTCAGACATAATAGTCGAGCACGTCGTCGTACGTATATGAATACATCGAGACGTAAATTGAACGTACTCACGTTTGTTCCCATCCCATATCTCTTATTATTTCTCACCCTTGACGCGAAGATATTTACGAGGATCGATCGATCGGAGAATTCTCTTTACGAGGGTATCCAACTAAAGGAACGACGACCCTTATACGCTAGCTCACACTCCTTACACACCTGCCTTCTTTTACACGAAAAAATATGAAACCATTCTTATACAGACTTTTGTTTCTTTCTTTTCTTCATTTCGAATAAATTTTATTCCGTCTTCTATTATTTCTCATCATTGACAATATCCAATTCGAATCATTAGAAATTTTAATCAGATGTGTTATTACTTATCGTATTTTTAGAACTAACTGTATGATTAATTAAATGTAATAAACGTTTGTGTTATAATTTCTTTTTAATGTCGGTTAAGTATTTGGACGACAAATTGCGGAGAAAACTAAAACCACAATTATTCTTTTTATTCTTCTTCTTGTTCTTGTTCTTGTTCTTGTTCTTCTTTCGCGATCCTTACTCTCAACGTGTATCCCGTTGTATTTTATGTTGTAAAATGTAAGCCCTGGAGTATACTCGCGCTCGGACAGCTCTGTAACAGCTGCCTTACCTCGAACATTCATTTCTCACGTCTCTTGTTTGTTGTCGTTGACGAAATACTTTTGCGTCTATAATTCTAAAGGAAAATGTTGTTAATATCGTTGCACCGACGAGAAAACTTCATCATTCTCTATACAATTAATAATCTTTTTGTTGTAATTACTTGCAGAATAATAAATTAAAAAATTATAAAGTATTTGTATTATTTTTTATAAATATTTTACTCACATCATTTTTAATTTCGTTCATCATTAAGTTATCTGAGTAAATTGAATTAAAAAATTCATTGAATGTTTGTACTTAGAAGTTAGAAAATTTTTAGAATAATCGATTCTATTATATCGATAGTATTTGAGTAAGTGGTTAAATAGAGAACATTATTTTTTTTAAAATGATGATGGTTCTATGTCTCTAAGGTTTTCGGAGACAGAAGATAGAACCTTCTGAGAAATTTTTGAAATTGGTCATTCATAATCGTAATAACGTAGTACTATCGTAGTAAATAAAAAACTGTTTACGTAACTCGACTGACGTGGGTAATTCCTAGAATTTATGTAGGTCAAGGGTTTTTTTTTTTAAAGAAATATGTAGGTCAATGGGTCAGCGAGATTTAAATTAAAATATCTCCGGAACTAAAAGTCATAGAAACTTGAAACAAATTCCATTATAAATGATTGTTTTCTATCCATATTCTCCTCTTATTGTTAATAACAATTTATTATAATCAATTTCGAACGAACATTTGTAAATAATATAATTCGTAAATAATATTATACGTATGTTTTAAAGCGTATTGAATTATTATCTTTTTTTAAAAAAACTTTTATTTTTTATGAACAATAAATTTTGTTGGTAACTTAAACGATCTGATGGGACCAGCACATTCGTAAGGAATTGTAGACAAATTTCGAGGCTATCGGTTAACGAAGTTCGTAAAGTCTCGGTTAAAGTCATTGGAAAGGTCATGAAACAGCATTTTAACGCTTATCAGCGGGTCTCCTCCGAGCTATGAATTCCCATTTCAGACGTTTCCCTTCCCCCTATCGTCGTTCGACTTTTCCGTGGTTTGTGATAGCTCGCGGTAAGGTGGTGGTTCTCCTATGACATTTAACGAGACCCTAAAAGTGACCGTAAAATTTTCCAACGGAATTTAAACGCTCGTAGTCTAAGAATTCACCGTTACACGACGCATTGTTCACTTCCACTCTTATTCGTCGTTTTGTCAGATATCTTCTCGCCAGAACTCTGATACTTGCAACCGAGAAAAGCAACTATCTGAATCTAAAAAGAATAAGAAAGAAAATAAAAAAGGGGGAAAAAATAAGAGAGGAAGTAGAAGTAGAAGTAGAAGTAGAGGTAGAAGTAGAAGTAAAAGATTCAGGTCGGGTAGTCCTTCCGTCTATTCTCGAAAAAGAATAATCTTTCTTTTCTCGCTAGTGGCATGGTATATATATATATATATATTTTGAAGACATTGTATTTCTCTTCATTTTCCTTTCCTCTTCGATATACGTATCTTCCTGTTTTACTTTTTTTATTTCATTCTCTCTTTCTCTTTTTTTTGTATTCCTTTTTCTTTGCTTGTTTTTTTTTTCGGAAAACTGACTTCCCTATTGTTAGAACAATCGGAGTTGCTTGAAATTTTTCCGGTACAAGAGACAAGATAAATATAAATATGAGGACAAAGAGTGTCAGAAAAAAAACTATATGGGAAAGAAAGATAAAGAGAAAGAAAGAAAAGAAATAACATAGAAAATATATACCTATGATATACCAAAAAAAAAAGTATAAAGATGAAGATAAAGATAAAGATTAAAAAAGAGAAAGTAAAGTACACATTCTTGAAATTTACTCATTCTGTTCATTTTTTTTTTTTTTATCTTTATCTACCTTTTTAATCTCGTCGCCTATCGTATATTCGCTTAGAAGATTGAGGAATGTAAAACGACTCTGTGTGTGTTAAGGTAAAAGAAGAGAAGGAGGTCGAAGGGTCGACCATTAGACGTTGCACTGGGTGTCAGGGAACTTCAGGAGTCACGTAGGAGAAACTTTTCTTTGGGTGGGTTGCATTGAAAAATTTATCATACGTTTTTGTGCGCCATTATGCGCCCCGGGATGAACCGTCCCGCGGTATGCTTTTTGTTTTTTCTTTCTCTCTCTCTCTCTCTTTCTTTTTTTCTCTCTTTGTCGTTATTTCACTTTGAGGGTGCACGCTCGCGTGGATGCGAGAGAGTGTTGCCAGTGCATTTCGGGGTCAGCCGAGCGCTCTTTTTTTCTATGAAAACTCTCTTTCTGTCTTTCCCATCTCTTTCTCCGTCTCTGTCTTTGTCTCTCCATGTTTTTCTTCGTTTTTTATTTTTTCGACCAAGAGGAACTGGCCGCTACATGGAACCGTGCCAAACTTTAAGAAGATCCGACTCTCGTGGTGTCCAAGCTATTACCGATCGTTAGGGATCCTCCTATCCCTTTCCTTTCTCCTTCTTTCTCTTTCTCTCTGTTTTTCTCAAGGGATCTTACTTTTTCTTCGATCACTGGGATTGACTTTAAATCGTTTTTCTGGTTACAAGGAGGTCCTTCGTTTTATCGCTATTTTTGGTTCCCTTCCTTTGCCCCGTCCCACCCTAAAACCACCCCTTTCTCTCTCTTTCTTTCTCTCTCAACCTTTCTTTATATTCCTTTTTCTTTTTTTTCGCTTGTTCTTCTTTCCATCGATCGTTTAAGACGCTTCGCTATGGCCTCGTTTACGGTTACGACTTAATTAAATAACTTTCTACCTTTTTTCCTCCATCCATCTCTCTTTCTCTCATTTTTTTTTTTTTAACGTACATAATAGTTCTTCTTTCGTTGTTATATTTATTCTTTTTTGTTTTTTTAAACACTCGAAAGAAAAAAAAATATATATTAAAAATATCGTGAACGAAGGTTGAATCAATTGAAATCAGCTTTTAGAACGTTGTATGGAGGGGGTGGGAGGAGGAAGGGGTTTCGTATAGTTGACGTTAAGTTGATCGAGTTTATTCAATAGGATATTTTACAGGAAACAAGTATTTTGTCGATTAAATATAAACGACGAGGAAAATAAATTAAATACTTCATATAACAGTCCGTGCGGACGAAATTAACGCGAGAATCCAACGAAGCCTATCTAACAGTGTTGGGTGGGACACCGTTTCGATAAACATATGGAATATCCCGAGCTTTTACAAGCAATGCCATTTAATAGCATTTACAGTTACTGGAGTTCCTGTTAATTCTTTAAGCGTTAACGCGATAATACTTTATGTATACGCAGTACAAATATGCAGAGATCTCAGCGTGAACTCGCAATTAATGTTTGCCCCCCTCCCCCCATCCCAAAAAAAAGAAAAAAATATTCTCCTTGTGGATTTTGGATTTATTTAACTAAAATAATAATAAAAAAAAAAAAAAAATAAATAGATACAAAAATTGACGAGCTTCTTTTTGTCTTTTTTTTTGTTTGTTTCTACAAATCGAATTATACGCAAGTGCACGGTTGAATAGCAACGAATTTATTTTTGTTTTGTTGTTTTTTTTTCTCTTTCAAACGAATTTCAATAAAAACAGGCATTTATGTTTCGAGTTCGAAAAGCAGATTGTACGGTACATAACGACAATATTGAGGTGGCTTCGAGAATCGAGTTATATCTCTTTTCGAATGAGAAAGTACCAAGTCTATTTCCCGTAAGTTATCAACCTTCTCTCTTTCAACCCCCCTCTCACTGCTCTCCCTAGTTCTCTCTCTCTCTCGCTCTTTTTGATGTGGTATTCGTGCCGGCAGCAGGACGCTTACGAGCTTACCGAGAAAATAAAATGTCCCTCTCCAAAATGGATTTGTATCGTCCTATTGGCTTATTTTACGACAATTCGAAATGGACGCTCCAAATATTTTGGTAAAACTTGAAAAAAAGTTTAATGATTTTGGTCGTTTATATTATTTAATCATTTTGTTACATACGTGTTAACATATTCGCAATAAACAAACATTTATTTGATAGCATGAATTATAAAATATTTTAAGAATGATGAAATATAAATATAACGAGTAATTAAATAAATTAAACAAGAAAATATAATATAATATGTAAAACAATTAAAATTGAATATTTAATAACTCCAGAACTACGTTTGCGGTCTCGAATATGTTAATTATTGCATCATCAAAAATATTTTGAATTACAATTAACGTTTTTACTATAAACCAAAAGATTACAGCTTTTAAATGAAAAAAAAATGAATTAAACAAATTAAAAAATACATAAAACATTAGTTGTTTCTTTAGAAAATTTTTACTACAATTATTCAACGTCATCTCGAGGTTTATTGATTCCCAGTTTAGAATTCTTCGTCGATGAATCTACCCTCTCTACCCAACCCCATTTTACGAGTTTCTTCTTATAATCTAAAGAATCTCGGAATCGAGATTCCTTTAGCAAAACCGTTCCTAAGATGCGAAGTGGCAAGGAAACTAAAACTAAGAAAACGAAGAGGATAATGGTGCTGATGCTGGAGGACGAGAGGTGGACAAGTGGTGAAAAAGAGACGAGGAGTCAGCCGAGTGTAAAAAAAGAAAGAAAGAGAGAGAGAGAGAGAGATTTGAGTGGAAAGGTTTTCGTTCAAAACTTCCAACCAAAAGTCGTGGGAGAAACAAATATAATGGAAATTGTAGACAATACGGCAAAGTTTTGTGAGAAGGTAGAAACTTTTCTTACACGAAGATCTGCAAGTCCAGTTATAGTTGAAGTAAAGAGAAAGCTGCGAACGTGCGATTGTTGAGAGATAGAGAGAGACAGAGAGAGAAAGAAAAAATATATAAAAGAGTGAAAGTATTATTATTATAGTTACGTTTATCGTAACACAAAGTGAAGAACAGACTTTAATACCGTTGGTAATAAAAATATCATTCGATTTACATCGAAGAAGGGTGTGTTGAGCTGGTGTGTACATTTTGAAATATGTATTCCCTATTGAATGATTCAAGGAACGAAAGACTTAATCAACTGAATATGGATAAGGCGTGTTGGAAACACGAGTGTCGACGTTATTATCACAATCATTTTTGTTTTCATTTTATCTCGACGCTAGCTGCGATTCGAAAATGACTAAATAATAAACTCGTACTAATTCGTTCTGAAGTTTTAACAGAAATATCGCGTGTCTTTTACTTTTCCATTCTTCATGAGCACGAAAAAGAATATCGTTTTGGTATGATAAGAAGAGTACATGCAAAGTTCTATACAGGTGAGATGTTGTTGATGTTGATGTTGGTGCTGGTAGTTGTGCTAGTGTTAGTGTTGGTATTGGTGTCCGGAAGAGTGGCCAGTTTCTGTAAAGTGTGGTAAAGAATAGGTAGATACAGTATGAGAATGGGATGAGAAACTGATGCGAAGGATAAGAAGAGTAAGAGGATGAGAGCCACGAGGTAAAGAAAGAAAGAAAGAAAGAAAGAAAGAATAAAAGAGAGAATGGGACGGAAGAGAACGGTACAACGGCCTCGAAATTTATGTGCAGTTTTTAGTTTTGCACGCGCGTTAGGCGTTGCTCTCCCTTTTCTCGTCTGGCAAAGGGAAATATGTATACGCGATGCTAGAGACCGGGGTTGGCTCTGTCCGTCGCGAAAATCGATATCCAGGGTGCGACTTCGAAGCGAGAAAGAGTAAGAGAGAGAGAGAGAGAGAAAAAAATGGTGAGAGATAGATAGATAGATAGAATGGTAGAAAGAGCATGATAGAAAAACGCTGACTTTAATAAGCTTATTTAGCAGGATTTTACTCTTTACTGAAACATACACACACAGACACACATAGAAAAAGTCAGAGATAAAATAATTCGCTCTTTTGTAACTCATTTAATAATCTGTCACGAGAATGGGTCATAATTTATTTCACCCTTTTCTAACTCTTTGCTTCTTAAAAAAAAAAAAAAAAGCGAAAAGAAAGGAAAGGAAAGGAATAGAAAAAAAAAAGAAACAAAGAAATATATAAGTTATTCTTTAAAAATCCATCCACTTTTCCCGATAACACGAGACTGATTTGGAAAGCTTCCAGCCGAACTTGCAACGATATTCGCCGCACGGGGATATTCTTCCGGTTTGAAGCTTTTCGAGCTCGAAAAGTCGGTGAACCGCTCGCGTGCGCTTGATTAATCCTCCGTAGGCTTTTAATCCTGTGATCGTCGAGGTATCCCACCACTTGACCGTTTATTACAATCGACCGGAATGTTAACCTCCTCCTCCTTCTCCTCCTCCTCCTCCTCCCTGGTACCCCCTCGTCTTTCCTATTCACTCCCTTCCGCATGTTGAAATGGGACGACCGATATATGTGTGCGTGTAGTACGGTATGTAGAAACGTACTACATATTTCATTAACGACTTTTGTTCGTCGTCTTCCCTCGTTAATTCCGTATTTAAATAACCGTCGTCTCTTCCTTCTCTTCCTACCCCTCACCACTCTCTTTCTCTTACTCTCAATTAGCAAGGATCATGAAAATTTTACCTTACCAATTTACATTTTTTGTTATTCCTTCTTTTTTTCTTCTTCTTCTTCTTCTTCTGTATTTTTATTTCCAATAATTTATGAACAATTAATTTTGTTGATAAATAATTAGTCATAAATTATTTAAAATATCGTAAATTTAAATGCTTGACATATAGATATTTTTCTGAAAAAGAAAAAGAAAATGAAGAAGAAGAAGAAGAAGAAGAAAATCTTGTATCGTACTATAATAGTAATTTCTCAGCGTTGAGGAGTATGGGGGGGATGGGTGGGAAGAGGAAGGAGAACGTCCCTTTTAGAATATCCCTAGATATAAAGGAATTTAAAGCAATTACGTAGCGAGCTTGGCATCAAAAGCGGTAGGACTTCCGTTCCGTTCCGTTTCGTTCCGTTGTTCGTTTCTCCTTCCATCCTTCCTTCCTTCCTTCCTTCCTTTCTGTTAGCGTACTGTCCGCCTGGACAGGAGGACCAATTAGAGCAAGAACATGCACAAATAAATTGCACGGTCGGACGTGTAATTGCTTTACGCGCCCGCAGACACATCGTTACTGTCGATGATTATTCATTGTTTTATAAATAGTCGGACCGGGGCTGAGTGTGCTACTGTTGCTGTTGCTGTTGCAGTTGCTGTTGTAGTTGCTGTTGCTGCTGCTTCTGCTACAAACAAAACTGTTTCTCTTTCTCTCTATCTTTCTTTATTTCTTTCTACGTTTCTCCGCTTGTTTCCCTTCCGCCCCACCCCTTTTTCGTTTGCATTATTCAACGAGGACCTTCGAGAGTAGAGACGAATAAAAAACAAAACAAAATAAAAATGAAAATTGCCGGGGAATAAAATTGTACAACATTTTTTTCCTCCGTTTTATAACAAATCTTTTCGTCGATTGATTATACGTATAAGGATAAAATTATTTATACATACTTAACACACATACACACGCATACACACTCGAAGATGAATAGAAAGAGAGAGAGAGAGAGAGAGAGAGGAAATAAAAATAGTTTAATGGAGAAAAAATGATATCTTCCTTTATAGTTGGAAAATTGGAAAGGATCATGAAATAAATACTAAATTGATTTATAATTAAAAGTATCCTTGAATTTGTAAAGAAAAATTGTAAAAATTATTTACAGTCTTGTTAAAATTGACGAGAGTTATGAAGAAAAGGATTTTAATATTTGAATTAGAGTTCTAATGAAAAAAGGGGTGGATTATATTGAACGTATCAGATCGTTCTACGTGAAATTCATTGAAATGTTGCCGATGGGTTGTAAATATTTAAAGGTACCTTTGATGATTTAGCGATAAGTGTACTTACATAGAAAAATGAACCAAAAAAAAGGGTAGAAAAAGAAGGAAAGAAATAGAAGTAGTATCGTGTATTTCGTATGTCAAAGGCAGACCTCGTGTACTACGAATGGTAGAAAAAGAAGAATGAAAAGAAAGAGAAAGAGAGAGAGAGAGAGAGAGAGAGAGAGAGAGAGAAGAATAAGGGAGAGCAAAACGGGCAACGTTTTAGACGTTTCCGTTTACTGCTGTAACAGTAATTCACCGTTTCTCGCGTATTGGATTTATCGAATCGAAAAATTATTACCTATCGTGGAGTGGGAACGGCAAGCAAAAAAAAAAAAAGAAAAAAACGGAAGGAAAAGAAAAAAGGGAAAAAGTAAAGTAGAAAAATAAAGAAAGAAATGCGCTCTCTGTGCTTTGGTAGACGAAGAAAAAAAAAAGAGAGAAAAGTGAATGAGTAGGAGAAGAGAAAGAAGAAGAAGAAAAAAAAAATAGAAAAATGAGGGTAAAAAGAGAAATATCAAGAAGGAATGAGAAAAGAGGGATAGCAGCTACCGAAGAATGTTACGTTATACCTACGTGTAATGGTCTTAGAATCTCACGACAATTATTGGAGGAAAGTCGTCAAATGGTTTTCTCCTTCGGTCGAACGAACCTTCTTTCTTTTTTTTTCTCCTTTCTCTTTCTCTTTCTCTCTCTCTCTCTCTTTTTCTCTCTCTTTTGCTCCCAAAGGAAAAGGAAAAATCATTTCGCGTTGGTGCGCAAGGTTATCGACGAGCTAGTAGTAAGAAAAAGGGCACCTCTTGGTCGTCCTTGCCCGGCCCTCTGAGCAGAAAAAGATGGTGCGCCATTGGCAGAACGTAATTGGCGGCATCTGTGACCTAGTGTTCTACGAAATTGATTGAGGTCTTGAGCCTCAAAGAATCGAGGCTAATTGGAAGGAACTACCAATGTACGAGAAGCCGCCCGTGTTCTTCTATTTCCAGGATAAGCTTTAAACGTTTTCCCGATTCGACGTATTTTCTTGACATTTTTCTTTCCTTTTTTTCTTTTTCTATTTTTACCTTTTACTTCTTTTTTTCCTTTAATAGATTATTTTGTTCTTTTTTTTAAATTTAAACGTTGAATTGTTTGAAACAAATATATACATATTGTATAGAACTGATAATACATTTTAATAATAGGTTTTGAACGGACAAACGTATGTATACTTAGAAATGTTGGTATAGTAATGCATATTTTACGTTACTATAGTGTATCATTTTGCGTATTTGTATTTACTCGATAACGTCTCGTTCGAGAGAATGCAAGCTTTATTAGATTTGTAATTCCGTCGAAACTATTTACCGGTTTTGCTCTATTAATATACTCGCGGAATTGCAGTAACAATTATCTATCGTTGAATTAATTCGATATATTTCTATTGTAACTTTGTTAATGCCCGGTATGCGTTCTTCGGCTATTGAACGGCTATTTGAAACAATGTTAATCGAATTAACTAACAAACGATGTCATATTTGGAAGAGTGTGTTTTGTACATAACAGAGAGGGAGAGAGAGAGAGAGAGAGAGAGAGAGAGAGAGAGATAGAAAGCTTAATGAACGATCATCGATTCTTCTCGACATTCCTTTTGTCTCGATCGTTTTAAATCCAAATATATATATACAAGGTACTAAAGAAAATTGGTTCGATATTACAAGGGTTTTCAATCATCGAGACTAGTAGCAAAATTTTTAATTCTAATCGAAATCCTAATCCTAATCCTAATCCTAATCTTTGATTTTACAAACGATTAACGATAATATATAAGAGAGAAAAAAAGAACAACAAAAAAACTCATTAAAACATCGTGAAAAATAAATTTTCGATCGATTGGATTGTGGATTAAAGCTTTTCCATCTTTTCCGTCGTAAGATTAGGATTAATGTGAGGTAAGGATAAAAAGAAAAAACAGAAAAAATTCATTTCAATTTTTCTTAGATCCTCGATAAAAGTATTCCCAAAGGTAACGGAAAAGATTCGACGTATTAGTTGATATAACGATTTGTCGCTTTGATTATTCCATTGAGAGTAATCGAAACGTGATCGGGAATATATTTGAATGTCATTAGCATAATCAAGGCTTGAGTGGGAAAGGGTGAAGGAGGTAGGGTTAGATAGATAAAGAACGTTTTATCCTTTAACGGTATGCGTATGTAAACGTACTAATTCTTTACTCGGTCTAACGCAACGCACTTTTCTTGATCTGCATTTTAAACTACTTTTACAATGTATGCTAAAAATACCATTGTATAATTCACTTAACATAGTTTTCTTGTTCTCCTTATTAAAGTATTCTTTACATTAATATTTATATATTTTTTTGTTAATTATACAATTCATATGTTAATTAATCGAAAGATCTTTATTACTTTCTTTCTTTCTTTCTTTCATTGGTATTCTACAGTAGTGAAGTAAATAATACGTCAGACGATAAACTCATAAGCTCTCGAGAAAATTCTTTTTACCAGCCCTTCAATCCAACGGTGTAACCGTACGAGTAATGTATTCTTCGATTATTCATTTTCCGCGCAAGTTTCCGAGCGAGTAAAAACTGGATGGTAAAAAGAGAGAGAGAAAGAGAGAGAGAGAAACGAACACGGATGATGATGGAGAAAGGTGGTTGCGAAGGGATGACGGGGGTGAAACAGGGGGCGTTATTAAATATGCCTTGGAAAATTGGATTTGAAATTCTTATTTTTCTACGAGCCATTTCTACGGTGTGTCTCATCCTCCTTTTCTCTCCTTTACTCTCTTTTATTTTTGATCTCTCTCTCTCTCTCTCTTTCTCTCCAATTTTTTTTTCTTCTTCTTCTTCTTCTTCTTCTTCTTCTTCTTCTTCTTCTTCCTTTTCTTTTTCTTTTCATTTCTCTTCGTCACTTTCTCTCTCTCTCTCTCTCTATCTCTCTTTCTTTTTGCATCCTTACTATACCTCTTGCGGCAAGCACGAAAGCACGAAAGCACGAGATTCTTCTCTCCTTCGTTCATTCCATCCTTCTCTTTTTCATCATCCACGCGTTTCCTCTGGAAGAAGAATACCCTCGTGCCGGAGGCTAAATACCGATGTCAGCATTGTTAAGGTAGCTCCTACGGCTGACCTACTGGTCTTTAAATTTTACGTTATGTACGTGAGCTTGGAAAACTTTTTCCTATATTTTTTTTTTCTCTACTATGTTTTTTGTTCCCCTTTTTTTTTACCTTACGTTCTCTTTTTCTTTTTTCCTCTCTCTCTCTCTCTCTCTCTCTCTCTCTCTCTATTTTTTCTCTTTTTTCTCTCTATTTGTTCATTCTTCGAAAACTTCAACGGTATGCTCACTCTACCCAAAAAGGTTAAGGTGGGGAAAAATCCCCATTTTTTCTTCTTCTTCTTCTTCTTCTTCTTCTACTTCTACTTCTACTTGTATTTTTTCTCTTTCTATCTCTTTTTTTCTTTCTTTATTCTAGTATTTTCTTTTTATCTGAATCAGCTGCTTTCCCAACACGAGAAAATCAGAACATCCTCGACTTTTAATGGAATTCCTGGCACCGGCAACAAAGAACGAATTTTTATTCTTTCATCGTGTGTGTATGTGTATGTGTGGGAGTGGTAAGTATGTGTAACCAACGATGTTTTAAAAGCGTCGCGGTCAAAGAGCTCTTTAGAGAGATTATTACGTAGATGACGTTTTTGTTCTTTATCTTGCGAGACGGCGCACAGCCTGTGCATTGTCATTTAATTTCCTTCCACTTCGAAATATAACTTTTCATCTAAATTAATATATCCAGAGTGTATCCGGAGGCGTATTAGTACAATTTAGGTAGTATAGTTGGTAAGCGATGAGTAATTTTACATATCAAAATAAATCACAAAAGTAAAGTAATAATATTTTTTTCCATTTTAAATTTCGTAATTGTAATTATACTAACACACGTTCGTTGATTTTCAAATATTACACGTATAACATATGAGTTATACTCATTTAACATATCGTGATTTTAACTTCGCTTACTTAAATTAAAAGCATACATGGAATTGATAAAACGATACGAGAGAATTGGATTGAAAAAACATCGAGTATCAAGAAAATGCGAGAAATCTCGATGAAAGAAAAAAAATAATATTTTCCCAAAATTGTGTAATCTTTGATTTATTAATATAGTCGTGTTAATTTTGTAACGAGTCATTAAAAAAATGTATAAATGGTTAATTATAATAAGAATGTTTATGTTATGTAGACCATTTTGCGAACAATGAAAAAAGTGATAAAACGTAAGGAAAATAAGAGAGACGTTCCACTCTTTTCGGAATAATGGCAGTTATCAAACTCGTTTGTAAAAGTTATTCCGATAACTATCTTGCGGCCATTCGGAGTTCGCGGTTCAACAGATGCGCAGAGAGTAAGAGAGAAAGAAAATAAAAGAGAAAAAGAGAGAGAAAGAGAGAAAAAGAGAAAGAGAGCTTCTCACCAGAGTTGGCGTAACTCGTAACCGCAGAAAAGTCTGTAGCGTTGATAATTACTGGCATCTCTCACCTATTCTCTTTCCATTCCTTTTCTGTTCTCACACATATTTTTTTATATTTTCCTCTTTTCAACTCTTATTAATTATAAAATATTCCTCATGTACTCTAACGTGAATTTTCATCTGAGAAGCGTAACATTTGAATAAATTAAATCGCGATACATGCAATATATTCTCTCCCTCTTTATAAAAGAACAATAAGTTTGATAACAGAGATGAAGATGAGGATGGGGACGGGGGAAGGAGGTTTAGAAATAACGTAATTATGAATTGATCTGTGAGTATTAAAAGAAAAAAAAAAAGAAAAAAAATGGAGAACCCGACGGAAAGGGGTAAGTCGGTCAATTGCTCTTAAAGTCGTTCGAATTATAATTCTTCTTTATTATTTTTTTTTTTTTATTTCATAAGTTCGT
This sequence comes from Polistes dominula, assembly GCF_001465965.1. The sequence continues at coordinate 1,549,692 of NW_015148985.1, forward strand.
CATTGATCTCGTAATTCATAGGATGATAGAAAATAATTAAAAAAAAATAAAAAATAAAAAATAAAAAAGAAAGGTAGAGAAAAGAATAAAAAAAAGTATCTTTATTATCGGAGAATAATTTTCGAGACTACCCTGGTGCCATTGGGATTAAAACTACTTCCAGATTTAATTAATAATGGTCCTCTTAACAAACGTGCCTTTCCACGGTAACTGGCTAACTTCAACGGGCCCGTCTATCACGAAGTTATGCGTAAATTAGTAATACCTGATGAATGCACATACATTTCGTAGCATAGTCACATCATACACACCTTATCTTTCTATCTCTCTCACTCTTTCTCTCGAGAGTTTCTACATTATCTATCTACTCATCTACTAAAACTCGTGTACGTACTTGTAACGACATACACACATACACACACAGTGTAATGTTGCAACAGGAAACTACGTTATCTCATTAAAGCTCTGCTAATTGCCGTTCTCTGACCCGAAAGTGATCGCAAGATCGACTATTAAAGGGTTGTTTTTAGTTGTAGGCTTTAAACAAAGATAATAATAAAAAAAAAGAAGGAAAAGGAAAAGAAAAATCTGCATAGGTCGAATCATTAGAGTACTTTCGAGTTTTCCTAGTTGGTCTACTCGATGATTCTCGTTTACTCAACTTAAGATGAGTACATGTTGGATGAGATCATTTAAAGAATCCGAAAGAGAATAAGAATAAAAAAAAAAAAAAGAAAAAGAAAGAAAAGTGGTAAAAGAAGAAGAGATGCATACACACACATACACACATACAAAACTGTACTGGAAGATATCGATATCGATGAAGGTAAAAAAGAAGCAACGAACGTATATCGGTTCGATCGTAATCGCAATCGTAGTCGTCTCTCTCTCTTTCTCTCTTTCTCATCGAAATGGAAATAGAACGTGAATGGCAGGGCACCGTGCTAAACCAAATGCCCGAGCAAAAAACGTAAAATCGAAGTGACGTATCGGTGATAACGAACAGTGGGGAAAAGCTAGAGTTCTGCCGAGGTACGTCGAAATAGTCATTGTTTGTTCGTTAACCGATTATGGGTGGTGAATGTGTATCAGTTCGTAACGTCGTTTGCCATACCGACATTTCGATCTAGCGTTACGAAACGTTTCGAGTAATTGATGTTGCTCTCTCTCGAGCAAGTGTACCTATTTTGTAACTATCACGTGAATTGTGATAGAGAGAGAAGGAAAGAGATATTGTTTGAGAAACAAATAGATAGACAAAGAAAAGGAATCTAGTTTTCTTCTACTTTTATTAATCTTTCTCTTGTGTTTTAGTGTTCGAACAAACTCGTAATAATAATAATAATAATGATAATAATAATATCCGAATGAAATACGATCCAGTCAAAGTATCCCATAAGCACTCGAATAGGATTGCATACGACGACATAGAGATAGTCGTTAAATTTCAAATCTATGGAGTACCTCTCTCTCAGTAGGATAAGGGGTCGAATTAAAAGGGACAATATCTTAGAGAGATTCTACTCGAACTCATCCTGTTTGCATAATTATGGATTCATGCGCGCAACCCGTTTTATGAAAGTTTCGTTGGAAATTAACTAATTGCAAGTACCCGCAAGTTCCTCGTAGAACTTAAAGGCTTCTATATATGTAAGTACTTGAAAAGCCAACTCGTTGCTAAGTCCAAGAGATTCTTACGAATTCAAGGAAAACCGACATTCAGAGAGTTCGTCTCTTTAACTTCTCTCTTCTTCCTTTAACGTCTTATCATTTATCTCTCTTACTCTTACACTTACTCATAGAAGAAGAAGAAGAAGAAGAAGAAGAAGAAGAAAAAGTAGAAAAAGAAAAATATTGCATGGCTAAAGCGAAACTCCTCGGACGAAGCAAATTATTATTCACGAGAATTTTACGTTTGTTACGAGTTAAAAAGGAAAAAGTACAGGATCTCGTGGTCCAAGTCGAAGTAAAAGAAAAGTTCAACTTTTTCGAATCTAACGAGAAAGACAAGGATCTTTTTTTCTCTCTTTCTATCTTTATGTAAGGACCTCGTCTTCTTTTTCTCCGAGGAATCTTACCGGTGCTAAATTACGACGTCCGCCGGAAACTACCTAGGTACGAATCAAATTTGATGTCCCATCCGTTTTCCAATGGCCACGGGAACGCCTATCTTTCGTAAAATCTACTAACTCGAATCGTTTTCTTCTACTTCTATAACGATCTCTCTAAAAAAAAATAAGAAAAAAGAAATGTAGTAGTTTGGACTCGCTATTATTTTTTTTTTAGCTGAAAAGAAAGGATTGCTGTTGAGACGAGGGGAAACAACAAAACAGAAAGAAACAAATCAGAAAAAAATAGTCAAGAGAAGAAGGAAGGAGGAGGAGGAGGAGGAGAAGAAGGAAGAAAAAAAAATAACTAAGGCAATGAAAATAAAATCGGTGATTACCTCGGGCGCACGGACGCTTTTGAAAATTGCCACGGGTTAGATTCTTGTCGGTCGTAATAAAACGCGAAAACGTGCGGTGGACCGCACTTTATTCGGGCTTTTTCACTCGGCCGGGTAGTTCTACTCGTTTTATTCGATTTTCTCATTAACTAAATGCAGAAAACCGCGAAGAAGATGGAAAGAGTAAGGGTAAGTGAGAGAAAGTAAAAAAAGGGAACGAAAGGGCGAGAAAGAGAAAGAGAGAGAGAGAGAGAGAGGGAAAGTGAGTAGAAATACTTGCACCGGGTTAAAAAGTTCTCACCTACGAACGATAATTTAGCACCCTACGAATGTGTTCCTTTCTCTTTTTCTCTTTCTCTTTTGTCTTTCTTTCTCTCAAACTCTCTTCCCTTGTTCTCCTTTATTTTCCAAACTTTTCGCGATACTTTTTTACGAATTAACAAAACTTTTTAATAACCCGACGGGGGGTTGGTTCTTCCAATAATCTTCCCAAGTTAAAAATATTTTCTATAAACGGACGAACTATTTATACAACTTAACGGTCATTAAAAAAGAGCCTACGTGCAAACGTAGAACAAAATTTACAGTTTTGTTTTTTCATTTCGTTCTAGCACATATTTTTTTTTTTTTTTTCATTTTTTCCCCATTGTTTAATGCAACTCAAGTAAGTAGACGAAAAGGTAGAATAGTTTCTTTAAAATGATTTCAAAATATTTTATAATAGATTCCAAAAAAATCAATTTTTTTGTTCACACCATATCAACACAATGAATTTAAATTGACCGATTGTTTTGATTTTTCGAATGTTAAACGTTCTTGTTTCTACAGAATATTTCACTCTATCCTTTGAAGATTTCTATTACCATTGAGACAGGACGAACATGTGCTATGTTAATATTGAAAATTAATATTCCAAGGGGTTGAATTTCTTGTTATTCCGTTCTCTCTTAGTTATATCATGCAATGATCTACTTTAGTTAATTAAAAATGTTGAGAATGCGAAATAATTGAAATGACTTAGTAAGAGAAGATTCGATAAATTAAAGACTATGTTGAGAAAAAAGGGACAGACAGACAGAACGACAGAGAGAAAGAAAGAGAGAGAGAGAGAGAGAGAGAGAGAGAGAGAGAAAGATAGAATGTGGAGGGGAGGATAAAAGTGAGGGAGTCAATTTTTAATCATTCTCATCCCGGAAATTCCACTGACATCGTTTCAAAGTCTCTCTTTCTCTTTCTCATCCTCTTTTCCTTTTTCATTTTTCTCTTTTTGCAATAGGGCGATCTCACGTCTTCTCCACCCACGCTTTTTCCTGCCAATTACAGCGTACGATCGTTTTTGTAAGTTTAATTCGTGGAATCCTTTTGTTTCCATCTACCGTTCGTCTCTTTTTCCTTTTCTTCCATCTTTTCTCTTCACCCCCCCCCCTCTCCCACAGTCCGATTCTCGAGGACTTTCGTTCCGAGTTCTCTCACGCCATTCGCTTTTCTCATTCCCTCTCTCTCTCTCTCTCTCCCTCTCTCTCTTTCTTTCTCTCCCGTTTTCCTCTTCCTTTTCCCTTTTTCCTTTTCCACTGACTCATCTCACGGGCTGCTACCTTTTCCACGAATACTTATCGCCGAAAAGTTACCGTTAGGTGCACCGTTCGAAACTTCCCAAATTTAAAACGTTCTCAAACGGCAAAAGGGCTTTTCAATTTTAATCCATTTCCTTTTTTTTTTATTTTTTTGTTTGTTTTTTAATTCCTCTGCTTTACCTTTTTTCTTTTTTACTTTCTCATTAATTTAAAAAAAAAATATATATATATAAATACTTCTAAGCTCCCAAAACGAGGATCATTTTAACTTTCCTAACTTTCCTAATTCCAACCCTTTTTTCTAATGATAATGTCGTAATCGTTGAGCCCTTTTTTTCCCCTTCCCACAGGATGGTTAGAGAAGTTGGTATGTTGAGAACGTATCGGATACGTTCAGTGCATCAGATAAATACCCTTGTGCAGGGGGAATTTTGAGCCTTCATTTGAAATCGTTAGAGTACCTGAATTAGCGTAAAAGAGAGTGGAGGTACTCGAAAGAATGTGAGTACGTACTCGTAGAAGTGGAGAGACACAAAGAGGTAGAAAGAGATAGGAGAGTATAGAGTCCACTAATTACAAGTTCTACTTTTTTCGAGTCTGCTCGTGTATCGACCTAAAAATCGACCAGCCGGAAATCGAAAATTATACCACGGTGAATGTTGCTATAGATAGATTTCACAAATCGTTGTTAACTTTTTCATTTTATTTCTTTTTTTATTTCTCTTCTTCTCCTACTAAATGCAATTGTTATTCACAATACGAAGTTTTATTTCTGCGATAATCATTTTGTGCTCGTTTGAAACAACTAAAAATAATAATTTTTCAAATTTACTTTTTCTTCAAAAAGAATGACACAAATGAAATTACGAATGATTTGTTCGATTATGATATTTAAATATAAAAAATTATAATGGAAGAAATCGTAAAGGGAAAGAATAAAAGAAGGCTACTTTTGATAGGGTCGTCGAAGAGGAACGAATATTTCTTTTCTTTTTCCTTTTTTCTTTTTTTTTTTTCGAGGATCGATTTTCCAATCCTGACTTCCTACCTAAGTTTTTTCGCGTCACCCTTTTTGCCTAATCCGTCGATCCAAGCTCGATCCAAGCTCGATCCAGTGGAAATCGAAGCAAGGAAGAAAATGGGGCTCCCTTTCATTTTCCAGATTTCCTCGCGATTACGCATCGGCGCGCGTTACTTCGTAACTTTAACATTGAGATTCGAGTCTTTTTTTTTTCTTTCTTTAAAATCCAAAGAGAACTAAACCTTTTTCTATTGATCTCAATTTTATAATATTGTAATAAAAATATACCTACATGTAAAATAGGTACAAACGAATTTTTATTTAATTTCGATTTACTTTGATGTTAGATTTAAAAATAATTAGTAAAAGGATTATAATTCCTATTTGCTTTGTTATTGTTGCTTTTTTTGCTATTTTTGTGTATACTAAAACGTGTAACACAGCTTGTGCAAAAATAATATTATATTTTATTTGTATTTTTTTTTTCTTGATTTCTTTTTCTCGTTATATTCTTTATTCTATATTTTATATGAAACGCGACTAGGTGGATAAATGCAACGCACGCCTTTACACGTCATTCGTATGCAAATACGCGTATAAAAGTAAAACGCAATTTGCAACAATTTAACGATGTACGATAAATACGATCCTCTTCATGCTCCTCCTACACAATTTTTCTATTCCTTTCTACCTACGCTACTTTTTTTTTGTTCTTTTTTTCTTTTTGTTCTTTTCAAGACAATTTTTGTTATAACAATCATTCCCTTCCTTCCTGAAATTTTCTAACAACGGTAGTAGTAGTAGTCGGTTGCATTCAACCGAGGAAAGACAAAACGTTAAAAAAAAAAAAAAAAAAAAAGAAAGAAAGAAAAAATCCGTTTCTTTTCGCATATACAGGGACTTTTTCCATGCGAGAATTCATACATACGAGTTCTCGTACAAAGGGTTGGAATAAGGATAGGGAAAAAAGGGTAGAAGAGAAACAGAGACAGGCCAGTCTCGGTTATTGGTTCATTGATTTTTGCATCAGTGCGATTCCAGGCATTGCGAGATTGCAAATATCGATACGCGACGACGACGAGGAGGAGGACGAGGAGGAGGTGGTGGGTGGTGGAGGGTGACTGAGTGAGTAGGACGACGAGGAAGAGGAGGACGACCCTTCGGGTAAAGTCAGGCGAACAGAGGCAGCATAGTAGTTGGGTAAAATCGATAATCCACCACCTAAGCGAGTCGATATCTATTCGTCTCTCTTCTCTCTCTCTTTTTTTATTTTCTTTCTCTTTCTTTCAGTCTTAATATCTTTCTTCGTTCATCTCCATCTCTAATCAGTTTCTTTCTTTATCCATTGGATGCTTCTTTCCTTCATAAATTTTTCTTGTCCTTTTCCTTCCGTTGTCTAGATTACCCATACCCGTAAGGTATTGAATGACGATAAAAATACCAACGAATTATGAACTATCTTTCTCCTCTCTCTCTCTCTCTCTCTTTTTGTGTTTTTTTTTCTTTTCTTTTTTCTTCAGTTTTTGTACCATTTTTATCATCGTTTCTTTATCATCTTTGCGAACTCGGACTCGATCGAAGATACAAGCCAGGAATCGGATAATAGATTTATTGTGAGACTTCAGCCGTAAATTAATATTTATCGCGCTCCGGGAATTTTCTCATTGAAATGGAATTTAATTGTTCGGGATTTATGAATAAATGCCATTGGACGTTCTCGGCATTGTAATTTGAGAATAATGAAAAATTCGTGTCTGCAGATTGCACGTGTTCATTTCATTTCGTTCTAAATTAATGATAAAAAATAGGATTTGATAAAAAAATAAAAAATAAAAAAATAGAAAACAACAACAAAAATAGCGGAATAATAAAAAAAAAGAAGAATTGAAGAACATACAAAAAAAAAAAACAGGTGGATAGAGAACACATGATTCGAGATTGATCGAATTCGATTAAATTGGTAAATTATTTAATTGATATTTAATCGGGCTCGATTGGTGTGGGTATACATATACATATATATGGTAGAATAATTAATATATCGATTGTAAATATTCTCGATATAGATTGTCGATATAGTAGAAGCAATTTCTATCTTGAGATACCATTAACGAATATATAGGAGAATCGCTTGACCAATCGTGAATCGCTTGACCACAGAAGCGCGAATGATTCGGTCTTGCGGAGGCTACGATTGGTTTCCGGGGTTCAGCGCCTCCGCCGGAAGTCACGCCAACCGTTAGCAGCACGCCAATGCATTGGCGTAGGATGCGATCTACTACTTTGGTATAATAAAAAACCATTAGACCACATGAGACTTGACATAATCTTTAAAATTTGGTTTTTTCTTTTTTTTTTCTTTTTTTTTATCAACATTTTTTATCAGAAATTTCTTTTATTCTTTTTTGAAATATCTTCTATAGTAATTAGTTTATATCGTAGAAAATAATAATACGAAGAATGTGATCTCATTTTGAATTTCTCGAGAAGAAAAATATTGATTCGACGCCTTTGCGAATTCGAGATAAAAATTGGACAAAACAAAGGGCATCGTAGATTGCGTGATTCCACAGGGCAAACCAAAAATCATGAAATGATTTTATAGAAACGGTGAAATCTTACTTCTCCTCTCCTCGTTCTCGTTCCCTTTCTATCACTTATTTATCGTAGCGTAACCAGAAAAATTTCGAAAGCTCGATAGAATACACACAAACGAGCTTTGCGGTTTAAATGAAACAAAACAAAAATATTTCTAGGATTTATGTCATTTTCCTATACGAAGATAAAAATTGTTGATGCGTTTATTATAAACTTTGTTGTTTTTCTTCATCATAATAACAATAATAATAATATTAATAATAATAATAATAATAATAATAATAATAATAATAATAATAATAATAATAATAATAATAATTTCACGTATCCTTTGAAAGGTGGAATTTCTAGTTCGATCGGTAGGTGGTGCTATGTAGGGAGGTAAAACCTTGCCTAGCAACGATATTAATGACGCTCTAATTGCCAATTGTCGCGGCCTGTACCGCGGTTAATGCGGTTACGTCTACCAAGAAAAATATTAATATTACGTTCTACGCTCGTAGTAGATTGGTATGTATGTAGATAGGATAGGTAGGTGGAGATAGATAGTTAGATAGGTGGGTGGGATGAGAGATCGATGAGTAGGATGAATATACGATAGAAGAATCGATTAATCGTGTTACTCTTGTGGCAAATACCTGTGGCTTTTCATTGCCACCGTGATATTCTCATAGCTTGCTAAAGCGTTTATTGTTACTATTGCAATTGTTAGTAAAGTTCGTTTACTTTCAGTCTCAAGAAAATATTCTTACGAAAGCTTTAGCAAAGTGGCTCGGAAGCTACAACAAAGTTGTGTTGAGCGAAGGATGAGCTTTCTCTCCCTCTCTCTTTCTTCTAGTATTGTATTGTGCTTTGCAAACAAGGAGAATAGTAGTAAAGAGTTACATGGGAAGAGCAGGTTTGGTTGTTGGGAATGGGGATGGGAATGGGACTATAAGAGAAGGTTGAAGGGAATCCAGGTTGTACCGCTTCGCCGCGCCTCTGTAGCTTTAGCCGAGTTTCTCGGTCTGTTTGTAGATACGTTGTTTGCTCAACGGGTGTTTAAATCCGTGCCACTTAACGTTAGAAACGGAAGCACTCCTCCATGCGACATACTGCAACAATAAACCCCCTGACCATGGATGGCTTCGAGGCATCCTCACTCGCGAATGGGGGACCAGAGATGAATGTAAATCCCTTTTTTCTTAGTAATCCTCAAAAATCAAATAATAAGGATTTAACGATATTTCGTTAGATGTAAGCTTTTGTTTTTGATTTATAAATCATTGTTTGGAAATAATATTGGGAGTACATTGGTCACGTGAAATAAAAATGATATATGTGTACGTTATCAAGGTAAATATTTTTTCCAAAGAAAATTGTAAGTAACAAAGAGAGATGCAAAAACCGCAGGGACAAACATTTGACGTTGTCTACTTCAGTAAGAATCTTATTTTTCTCTGATCTTCCGCTTAGTTAGTTGAAACGTTATCTTCCTCATTGTCTTGGTAATGAGACGAAACGATAAAGTGGTGCACTTTGAAAGTTTATCGGTGCTCCAGGGGTAAGCACAGTCAGAAAGAGAGAGAGAAAGAGAGTAGAACAGAAGATAGGAGTGAAACGAGTTTGAGGGTAAAAGTAGGGATGAAGGAGGGATGAGAGTGCAAAAGAGGAGACTCCACGGAAGGAGGCCATTTCTGAAAATGTCGTAGGATTCTCTTAAGCGTCGCTATTTTCCCTTGAAAATAGACGGATCAAAATGGATTCATGTATATACGCGTATGTAAGCAGGGATAATTTGCAGACATTCCTATTCTAAGAGAATGGCTTAAAGAAAGGTTTATGAAAGCCTAAGAGATAATATACATATATTTAAATAACATTAATCGTTATATAAAAGAATTTTGAATAAATCGATCATTGAATCGCAAAATAATGACAAACAAATGTTAACTGTTCTCTGGATTTTGTAAATTTTTACCCAAGTATAAATTGCTATGCAATTGCATTGTTTCTTTAGAATAAGTTTGGGTCATTTGGGAATCTTTTTATCTCCAATTTGTGAATATTTGTAATTTTTGTTTGATACTAGAGGAATATAATCTTTTGGTGTTAAATTGCAGGGTCTTGATCAACACTGATTTTATACAAAATTAGTTCAAATTTCATTTGGTTTCTAATTAAGTTTTATAAGTATAAAACCTTTAAGGTTTACATTTTAAAATGAAACTTTATAAAACGTATGGAAAAGAATCGATTTATCGGTGTTCGACACAATTGTCTTTCTCATCTTAATAGAGATTCAATCGAACCGAGAATTCAATTAAACTCTATCTATCTGTACGCGTCCTGCGTGACTTCGGCATCGGAAACATACAAATCTATTTACAGTATTCGTCAAAGGCTGTCACGAGCAGGCACTCTGGTCATGGTTGCAAATAGGTCCGATTCTATGTCCGCCAGAAGCGATCAAATTATTAGTTCGAAGACGGGATATGCTGCCGGCGTTTAATGCATCGATGCACGGTACAAATCATTGATGCAGGACGATTTACTCAGAGAAATCATTCTCCACCGACAGCTATCACTGATTACTCCAGAATCGATTGTTTCTCATAGATTGCGATTAATATGATCCTTTCAAGATTCTTGATCTGTTATTATACACATCAAAGATAATCCCGTAAATATGATTTAAATTTAAATAATAGAATTTTATACTAAGTAAGTGTTTCTCAAATAAATAATTCGAGGATCTTTAAATTACTTAGTTTATATTGACGATAATTAAATTTCTAAAATAAAATGATCAATAAATAAGACTATTTAATTAGGTAGAAACAATTCAATTTAAATATCAATTAATATTTCATCGACAAGGTATTTTGTTGTACATTTGTTGATGAGTATATAATTATATTTATACATATCTTATTATACAAATACAATTCATTTATTTTAAATCGTATAAGCAGATTATAATACTGATAAGAGTTTTAAATTAAAATTATGACAGTTTTTTAATTCAATCAATTAATGTAATTATCGATAATTTATAATATTATTACTCATTGATACTTCGTTATGATATAAATACTTATTGAAAATATACAATAGAAAAAAATATCATGTGGGCAGATCACACGTGTTAGAAGTGAAACCTTCGAAAAACTAAGTTTCGAGAGAAACAGACGACTGCAGAATATCAGAAGTAGGATAATTGTTGGGTTTATTTGTTATAATATTATTATTATATTATTGTTATCACATTCAAAAATTATTATACGTTTTATTGAAAACATATATAAATAGATAACATATTACACAGCAAGCAAGTTCTCAATTCAAAGAAATGAGACGAGTTGCTTCTGGTAACTAAAAAATGCATGGTAACTAAAAACCTCTGTTAGTGTAGTAAACACCTCTATAGTAAGGTTTTTTCCGAGAAGTAGTGAGGTTTTTTCCGAAAAGTAGTGAGGTTTTTAGGAGCGATAACTACGAAGCATAGTATAAAGAGGAGACCGAGAATAGGAAAAACTGTATAACTATATTCCGTCTCATTCCCCTCGCAGTCTAAATCCTATGTTTGTCTCTTTTTCTCTCATTATTTAGTATGGCAACCGTTTCATAGCTTCGTTACATAGCTCCGTTTCCATTTATTTACTTTTCAGATCACTTCCATTCTAAAGAAGTTTTCACTTCAAAAATATGGATTGGAACAAATAGAAAGATTTTATAAATCAATGTCTATATAAATGTTTATTTGAACATACCGAAAGAAAGTTATAAGGAAGGAGTCAAAGGTTGCACGATTGTCAGATGATGGCACTTTGCACGTCCCTTAGGAGATTCGTCAACGGTGCGCAAGAAATTCTGGAAGGACAAACACGAAGGGAAGGTTCGCCGCTGGGATCCACTCGAGCGGGTAAGCTTGCTCTCTCTCTCTCTCTCTCTCTCTTTTTCTTCCCCATTCTGTTTCCCTTCTAACTTCTTTTTTTCCCTTACTCGCCAATGCGAGTAGGGACACTGGACAAACGGTCGGCCATTTCTTGCTCGAACGGTGCTTGCCCGCGGCAGGAAGCTTCCCTGAGACAAAGCGTAGCAAAAGGGGATGCTTGGGTATGAGAGAGTAAAAGAAAGAAAGAGAAAGAGAAGGACAGAAGGAGCAGTGGTCCATCTAAATGTACACTGTCGTAGGTCGTTGCCCTGATGTCTTGCTTTTCCAAACTCTCAGACTTTTTATCCACATTTTTATACAGGATGACCCATTTTAAATGAAAATCTTATATTTTTCATTGTTCAACCATTTTACCTTAGCAAAAATGAAAATGTCAAAAATATCACAATTAGTACGATAACCCTATTATTATTATTATTATTATTATTATTATTATTATTATTATTATTATTATTATTATTATTATTATTATTATATTGATTATATTAGAATTTTATATTAGAATAATAAATCTATTAGAGAGAGAGAGAGGTACATTTATGGATAAGATTTAAGGAATAAAAAGAAACGGTTAAAGGTAGATGTGACAATTTAGTCTCAGGTGAAATTGTAACACTCATCTTTCTCTCTTTCTTTCTTACTTTCTCTCTCTCATTCTGTTTCACAAGTGTATAAAGATATTTTCTCATGCTTCGATCGTGATACCGTGCAGCTGCGACTCAATGTTAGAGGATTACCTCGTCTGAGGTTCCGTTGCTTTCCTATTTATCACTATACGCTTCGCAGACTCCGACGTAGATACATACATACTTACAAAGGACGACGATTCTTCGAGTAGAAACAGAAGAGACAAGGGAGAGAAACTGTAAGACCGCTCGTATGTACAACACAACGTTTTAAGTTGATACCGTTAAGAGAGAAAACGATATTCCAAGATAAATCTATGCGACACTCTACTAGGTTCTTATATATTTCTAACGAAAAAATTACAAAAAAAATAAAATACATTTGAACTATCTTCTCATCGTACATTATTTTTGTATCTTTATAACGTCATTACTATATTAAATTTTGCTAAATAAAAAGTAATTTAATATTTCAATATTATACGATATACCGATCAGGTTTATTTAAAGTTGGATTAGTAATATAATCAGAGAATAATACGTAAAATGTACGAAAACTAATAAAAACCTATGTCAGATTGTGATATTAAACTACTTTGATCTTCTCTGGAACGATATTTTTCTCGTAAGTAGATCGAGGATAAAAGGTAGGGGTTGTAAAATAAAGACAAGGCTCTTATCGTAAGAACTCTTTTTCATTCTCTCTCACTTTCTCATTCTTTTATCTTCTTTTTTTTTTTTTTTAGTTTTGCATGAAAGAAAAGATGAAAAAAAAGGTAGTAGAGTAAGATGTTTAGGAAATTGCTAAAACCTTAAGGAATAGTGTGTACGTTAGTTCTTTAGAGAAAATCCTTATGGTAGATCTTGAAGAATAAGGAGAAGGTGTAATTTGAGCACCACTGAAGTCGACGATGCAGCCAGCAGCAACGATACAAACTGGAAGCTTACCCCGGAACTAGCGCACACTAGGTAGGGTATGTGTATTCCGGGGGAGGCTCAAGGAGCCTCGAGTTCATTATTTATAGTCCAGCCTTATGCGAGCATGGAATCGTACTACCTTCCTCTTCTACGGTTCTACGATACAACAAGGAAATGACGGTGGTAGCACGAGCCACACAACATCGGAGGGGTTTGCGGGGGTGGCTCTTTTCATTCTCTCCTATCCTACCTCTCCCAACCCAACCCCCCACACATCGTACAACCTACGGTGAGAAACCATCCCCTATCCCCCTATACGAGTTTCTCTCCTTTCCTCTCCTCTTCTTCTTCACTCTCGCTAGTATTATAAACTAGTTTGAACCGTTCACGACTAACAACGTTACACCTACCTACCTACCAACCATGTCTGTCTCAAGACTACGACGACGACGACGACGACGACGATGGTGTTACTGGAACTACCACCTTAGATATACGTTCTCTCGAGCATGAAATCCTTTCCTTACGAACATATACTAGATTTTAACCTATACACGTTAAATCGTTTGGAAATTAATTTTATATTTTTTTTCTTCTTTTTTATCTATGGTAAATTAACATTGACGTAATGATTACTTATATAGCAATTAAATCGATTTAACGTTTACAAGATTTGACAAATTTAGCTGTGATATTTTTGTCCAGTTTTATGTTAAGTTATGCTCGAATATTTTACGGTATATGTATATTATATTATAAAAGTATTTCACTAAGTAATTTGTGCGATAAAAATTGTTTAGTCACCAAGTAGTACTATAACTATTTAGGAAGAAAATTTTTCTTTAACTGGTCATTTGATACGATCATAGTACATTTAGAGTTGAAGAAAGTTAAATTTGATCAATTTTACTTTACAATTATTTAACCTATTGTTATATCACAATTAGGTATTCCATCATTGTTTTAATTTTACCCTCGTTTGTTTAAGCTGCATCTTTCATATCAAAATTACTTGTCTGACAATTCAATATTATAATTAATAATATATAGGTACGTAAAGTAGATAAACATTTGTATTTAACATAAAAGTATAATGTATTCTTATTAGATTTCGTTCTGAAATGAAAAGATTGTTTAAACTTCATCCAAATTAAAGGAAGGAAACACTAAAATTAGTCGGTTTGCGCCTCATCACGTCCAACCGATTCGGAATCGTTGGTAAAGTCGCGATAGATAAAGCTAGTTTCCCTTTGTCTGTAAGTGGAAACGTTCGTTCAACGTCAGAGTAGGTGCACGTAGCCGGGGCTAAGCTGTCGAGCGAAGGCGTAAGAGGGTGAATAATCATTTCCCGTCGTAACAAGGGTGATCTAGTTCGTAACCGCCCTTGCTTCGCGCCTTATACTCTTCACTATTTCCTTTTACTATATTTCTTCATAGTTTTCATCTAGAACGATATATCAAATAATATCATTAATATTACACTGACTTAGTTTAAGTTATTTAAAAATTTATATATTTATTAAATAAAAACTATTGGAACGAATTAAAATGTGTATCTCGAATAATTTAGCAACAAAACTTTCGAAATATTCTTACTTCTATTTTTATTTTCAATAAATAATGACATATCAATCATTTTTCTTGAAAACAAGTGAAAAATGATTTATCTCTCGATAAGGCCTCGGCAAGTCCGTGGCCACTTCCAAGAAATTATGTAGGTCAGCGGATGCTCGTATAGCAAGCTCGGTGCATCGAACTCAACAGTTTTTTTTTTTCATTCTTTTTTTATGTACGCCTACTCGTCGTCGACTCTATTCGAAGAATTTATGTTTTTCACGTACGTGGGTATACGAGCAGATATATATACGTATGTGTCTGTGTGAGTGAGTATCTGCATGAAGAGAGAGAGAGAGAGAGAAAGAGAAAATGAGTAAGATATATTGACATGTGTGTGTGTGCATGTGTGTGCGGGGATTAGCTGAGTAGTTTTTTGCGAAGGCTCGACGACTCGATTTCAAGGATTTGCATAAGTGCTCATGCTCCTGTCTATATGGTACAAAGGTACGAACATAGGTGCATATTTTGCAAGGTACTTTTACCTTGTATCCCTCATCTGTCGATCATTTTGCTTTTTGAGAAATTATGTAAATCATTGGGTAAATATTTTAAGAATTTATATAGGTCGCTATGTACAAATGCAAAGTGCTTACGATACGTTGAATTTTGAATTTATAATGTTTACTATATTGGGTATATTACAATAAAAAAAAAAAAAAGAAAGGGAGAATATTTAAACACAATCGAAAACGAAAAATATTCATGCGAATTGCTAACAACTAATAAATATTATACATGAGAATTAAATTGTGCATAATAATCAATTCGTATAGGATTTACAATAAATTTTATTTGCTTAAATTTAGGATTATTATTAAAAATATTCAACATATGAATATAATATCGGGAAAAATAATTAACAAACGCACGTGTATTTGAGTTATATATATATAAATTTTATAAAGTCAATCGCGAGCATTGAAAATAAAATTACAAAATTATTACTTATTTACTTGATTTCAAATAAAATTAATAATTGAAAAATTAAAATTGAATTGAAATCATATTAATTTGAAATATTAAATATTAGCTTTGAAATATAATAAAGTAATGCTGCGGTTGAGATGTATCTTTGATGGATTACTACACTTGGTTATGGAATCGAGAAAAAGCTTCATTAAACGCGATTAATTAGCATGTGATTTTAATCTAAATACACAGGAATGGATTTACACACGCATCAACTTTCGCGTTGGTAGACCTGATAATCGGTATTAGTTGTAAATTATTTTAATTATGTAATACAAATATTATCGAGTTAATTGGTGCATATTTTGGTGCGTTGAAAAAAAAATATGTTTCTTCTTACCACCACCATATTTTATTGATCAATGAAAATATTTATTACGTATATGATTTATTACATATCTCGACGAATTTAATTGTAAAAAAAAAAGAAGAAGAACTGGAAAGGCAAAAAAAAAATGTTAGTATCGATTTTTTGTTATAAATGGCAAGGATGTAATTACTTTCTCTTCCTATTCATCTTTTTCTATCTCTTTTGAAATTTCTTCGTGCTACCCCATCTAGACTGACTAACTCGTTTCTCGATGGTATCGTGTTCCATGATCCTACTGAATCGCAGTCATTAACGTCGTTAAACGTGATCCTATCTGAAGACGGTGGTATAACTGCTCGCATCAGGAATAATCCGTTCTCGTCGATCGTACTGGCTCATTAAGAACGATTAGAGAATCTGCCAGGGATTAAATCGCGATGCGTTTTATTTTCATCGCTATATTATTCAATTTGTTTTCCTACGTTAATCTGCTTATACGTATTATTTAATCGAATCATTTTTTTTTGTTTTTGTTTTTTTTTTCTTTCATTTAGAAACAAAATTTTCTCCTTTATCTAATATTTAATTTTGGGCGAGTTTAGTTTCAATATTTTTCTATATTTCTCATCGTACTAAGATCAAACATTACGTGATGTTAAAATCGAGAAGTTTATTCCAAAGATCTTGGATGTTGAATCAAATAAAAAAGAGATAAGGGCGAAAGTGGGTGGATGAAGCTGGGTGGTATGAAGATAAACATTTGCCATCCTTCGATGAAACGTTCCTTCTTCTCTCGCTTGTATTCTTAAGAGCAAATAAAAACTTCATTAAAGGACTCCGAGAAGAGGGATCCTCTTTATTCGTTTTCACTTGTTTGTTTTTTTTCTCTATTTCCTTTTCTATTTTCCTCTCTCTCTCTCTCTCTCTCTTATCGTGCAACGAGAAACGAGGAGGAAAGAACGCGAATAAATGGAAATTAGTTTGTATTTTCAGTAGGTGCATTGGTATGACGTTTATCCTAAAACAACGGATTTAAAATGTTTAAACGTTAAAAATTAAATGTGAAAATAAAATTAAACAAATAAGCAAAATTTTACGAACGACTTTATATATTAATTCATAGTTAGCATTAGAACTTTCCAATAAATTACGATGACGTTCCCACGTCTACGATTTCGGATTAGAGGTAATTGGCTTAAAAGAGGAAAGGGAGTTAGATTTTCATGAGTTTCAAGGCTTTCTGAAGGTCATCCTAGGTCAAAGCGTAACTCTTCCTTCCAATAGTAGGAGGAGTAGGTCCCTCAGCGAGTTAGACGAGTACGAGTTCGTTCGAACCGATCACTGGGCATATTAACGAACGTAGTAGGGCTCATAAATCATGGTCTGGTAGGGAGACGCAGCCAATCGGGTGGTTGGGATAGCTGCCATCGTCCAATCGAAGCCGTGCCCGAACGGACGCGTACGTCGAACGAATCCCACGCCCCGGAAATTACGTGTCCGACTCTAAACTCTGATGATTGATGAGCCAGCTGTACGTGGAAATAGTGTGCAAACGTTCTCTCCTCGTTCGCTTATCCTCTCAGACAACTCTCTCTCTCTCTCTTTCTTTCTTTTTCACTGTGTGTACACATCTGTGAATTCGTTTACTATTACATACTTGTGTATAGGAAGACACGAATGAGAATTCGCGTCTCTTCTCTTCTACTTCTTCTTTGAACGTGGAAGCTATCTCTTTTCCCTCCGACTAGTTTCACTCCTATATTTCCCCATCCCACATTCTCTTTTCCGTATTACCTTCTTCATCCTTCTTCCTTGACATTGGCGTAAGCAAGATTAGGAAATATATACTCGTGTAAGAAAAAAGACGTGAAGTATTTTTTTTTTTTCAAAATCAAATCATCATATAAATAATTTACGACAATGTCTTCATAAATTTATAATTTTATTCTAATGTGGGTTATACTTATAATTATATTATAGTATCATTCATACATGAGACATATAAAATATTAATCGAATTGATTGTAATAATATTTGTATCGTTTTAGAAATAGATTTATTTAATTGAAACTTTCTCTCTTTCTGGAAATAACTGTTTATGAGTCTTCAGAAACTTTGTTCAGTAAATTCTCAATGTTTCTTAGAATATCAGACCGTTGTATTTATGTATGTGTGTGTATGTGTCAGAAAAGTTTCAGTGAAAAATCGATCGAATATATTTTTACCAATGATATTTACGCCATTGGCTGAATAATGTATTTTCCTTACTTGGTCATCAATCGTAGCGAAATACTTGAAGAATACTGATACATCTCTTTCTCTGTCTTTCATCTATTTCTTGATTTTTTTTTTCTTCTAGTTTTTTACATCTGGGACAATAGGAAGGAATACGTTTGGAGTTGTTTCGCCTAGGTGACATTCCCAATGGTGTTTCCGGAACGATCAGCATTTTCAAACGTTCTATCTTTTTCGTTTCTAGCAGATGAGGAATTCGACATATCCATAGTATACATCTCTCAGAAATCATATTCTTCTTCTTCGGACATGCCCGATTTCACCTACTCCACTTCTACAATATTATTCTCTTCTAGAAATATTCTCATAGATAGAGATAGATACCTGTGATACATTCATGCGTATTACCCAATAGTATGGACTTTCAGTTTTTGTTCTTTTTCTTCAGTAGTCCTTCTATGAGACAATCAAAGGCCCAATGTACGAAGGACGGTAAAACGCAATTGGAAATTCCAATATAAAAGGAATTTCCACTGGTTCGGTTCTTTCGTGACGCATTCGATGTAAAACATAAAGGATATATAGAAGTGAGGTGGATGTGGGTTTGAGAGAAGAATTTGAAAGGTAGTGCCAATCCCAAAGATCTTTTCTCGAAATTGTAAAAAGAAATAAAAATACGCTAAATTCCGGAAAAACATTGAACGAATGTTCGTTCTTTGTAACTTGATAAATCATATTATTTCGTTTATAATGAAATTCTCATGTGGGCGTATCCACAATATAATAGCATTTAACTTTGTTGAATAGATTGCTGATAACAAAAAAATAAAGAAACGTTTAATTGTACCTATAAAGGGTGGGAGATGGGAGTGGAAGGGCTGGTTTGAGAATCAACGAAGAAGGATCATCGAGTAGCAGCTATTCTCTTTTTCCTCGAGGGGTTAACTAAGCAGAAAGCGAAATTATGTCTCGAACGATTCTCTCCCATTTTGTTTCTCTCTCTTTCTCTCTCTCTCTTCTCTATCTTTTCTCTTATCTTTGAAGCTTATTTGTACGTCGATGGATTTCCCAACGGATATACGAGACACATAAGAGTCGTATTATTCTCTCGATGTTTGCTATAGGATCCAAGTACCTAGAGAAAAAGAGAGAGAGAGAGAGAGAGAGAGAGAGAGAGAGAGAGAAAGTGAGGAAAGTAAAGAAAAAAAATAGGAAAAAGAGAGCCTTTTGCCACGTTTGCGACTAACATAGAAGACTTGTTTAAGGTTCGAACCTATTGAAAGACAGAGAGAGAAAAAGAGTGTTTTCTTCTTTTGATCTGCTTTTATGCACAACAGTCAACATTGTCTAGTGTCACGAAAAAATACATCTATGGTTATTCCAACTAACGTTCGTTTAATATGCGAATAAAACAAAGAGAGAAAATAATAAATGTCGCGTTTTTCTTTTTCTACAAATAAAAATAGAAACTTTAAATATCATATCTCTTTCTCTCTCTCTCTCTCTCTCTCTCTGTTTTATTTTCGTTAACGCGTGTCTGATATGAGAGACAGAATAATATGAAAGTTTATAAATAAAGTTATGGTGCAAAATTTAACTTTAAATAAAATAGAAATCTATTAAAAATATATAGAAACGTCATAAGTAATAATAATAAAAATAAGATATGAGATAAATGCATTGTTATTTTAAATATTGAGTTAAAATAATCAACATTTGATTTATATTTGAATAAAGTATTAGGCCAGGATTTGATTTGATTTTTAATAAAACGACATATTAAATTAACATTTAATATAGGTTAGAAAAGTGACGATTCAAGTTTATTTACTAGCATTCTGAAATTCCAAATGGTCGTATTTCTCTTCTAAGAGACATTTATTATCGTTTCAGTTTATACAAGGATTTGTGTAGAAAGAATTGGAAGATGGAAAAAGAGGATGATTCCGCGCGGATTTCAGCTCTCCAAAGGCTTTCGTTGATAAGGATATGGTTGAAGGAGGGAGGAGGAATGATATCGAGGTATGGTTCAAAAGCTTGTATTTTTGGAGAAAATCGAAAGAATCGTTCGATTCTATTCGTTTTCATCGAAGGAAGAAGAAGGGCTTAGTTTCCTTTTGGAAAGCTTAGAAAATAATTCGTATGATTTGGCATCTTGGAAAAGTGAATCTATGAGAACTCGCAAGTAGGGAAAGAGAAAGAGAGAGATAGAGAAATTGCATGATCTCCAATATTCTGATTGTGTCAAGAGACAGAAATAAAAAAGAGAGAGAGAGAGAGAGAGAGAAAGGGTTCGTTGAAAATATTGGATAAAATTTTTATAAATCATCGCTCTTCAATTTTTAATATCACCACGTTTTACTCAACGGACTTATCATATATCTAATAAGGTAAGAAAGAAATAAAAAAAAGAAAAGAGATAGATAGATAGAGATAGAGCTAGTAAGGAAGAAGATGGAAAAGTAGTTGGTATTAGCTAGGAATGAAATTTGAAATCTCTCGTTTTTTTTTCCTGGTGATATTCCGTTTCTTTTTTTTCCTCGTTTGCTCGTTCATTCCTTCGGTCGATAGGGACAGACCTAGGGATTCAACGTTGAAGTCGTAGGAATTTTGCTTCCTTGGAATATATACCCTTTTTTACATGTCGCGCGTACTGTTGAAAAGAGGACCGTGTTCTGAATAAAGAAGAATCGGAGGATAAGCCTCAAATTAGAGAGGGGTTTCTTTCTATATCTCTTTTTTTTTACCCCCACCCAGTACATATTTGAAATCGGGTAAAAGTAAAGGGTATATATCCAGCTTTTTCCAACGAAATGGGAACGCGATGAAGAGGAGAGGATATTTTTTTTTTTATGAATATGATTGGGTAACGAAAAGGGAAGATGGGGGTGTGCCGGAAAAATAGTATATCGGGTCTTCGGCGTCGAAATAACTAGGTAACCAGGTGAGAGGGTAAAGTCAGTGGAGTGAAAAAGGACTAGCAGGAAAAGAGTGTGAAACGAAGAGAAAGAGAGAGAGAGAGAGAGAGAATGATGAAAAAAAAACAGATAGAATGAGAGGGTTTGAGAGGAGAAAGGAGCACGAATAAGGAGTTTGAGGGACCTCCGGTGCACTCGAAATGATTGAAAGACCGAGAAAATTGAATTCTCGCATTTGATCGTGCCACCTCGACTCTTCTAATTGAACGACTCGTCGTCGTCGTCGTCGTCGTCGTCCTCCTTTCGATTATTTTTCTCAACCCCTACCCCCTTTTCATCTTCACTCCTGATTTTCTTTGCCTCTATCTCTACGTCTTTTTCTTATTTTTTTTTTCTTCTTCTTCTTCTTCTTCTTCTTCTTCTACTTCTACTACTACTACTACTACTACTACTACTACTACTACTACTACTACTACTACTACTACTACTACTACTACTACTACTACTTCTTCTTCTTATACTATTACTTCTTTTCTTTTTTTTCATCTTCTTTCTACTCTTATTCCTCCTCGAGGTTCCATTTAACGGCAAGTCGTTTAAGCGTTTCCCATTTTCTCTGTCCTCCCTCGCTTTCTCGTGCCACATCCAATAATTCGTTTATCATCGTCGTTTAATGGTCGGCGAAAGTCGGCAAGTTTAATGAGTATTCTGTCACGTCGAAGCTTCGAACGAGAAGATTAGAGCGCAAACGTAATCTCTGTTCGTTTACGTCGCTCGTAGAAAATGTTGAATTCCCTTATCCTTTCTCTTTCTCTCTCTCTCTCTCTCTCTCTCTGTCTCTCTATCTTTTTCTCTCTTTCTCTATTTCTTTCTTTCTGAATCTTCCGTAAATGCCGCTAATTTAGAGTGGCACTTGGGCCCCGTAATACGTGTCGTTAAAGGGATAAAGATAAAGGAAATGGTTCTACCGCTTGGTCTCGTCTACGGGAACATGCGGACAATGCGTTTAAGAGATACGCCTAGGGTAGTTATCCTACGTTATTCTCCTATTGCAAATTAGTATTCTCTTTTGTTTGGACCTAGGTTGGAAGACCAATATGGGGGTATATACACGCATGGATGCATTTTATATAGACAGTTAGTTGAGATAAGGGGCTATCGGGAAAATATTTTCCGGAGGTAGCGAGTAACGATCGTTTGTCGATGCATAGTTGAGATATTTTTTTTTCTCTCTCTCTCTCACACTACACACACACACACACTCACACATGCGTATATATATAT